>CM054141.1:10892638-10900138 GCA_028751875.1 Rapana venosa | reverse complement strand
ACAACGTGTATGCAAGGTTTTATGCTACACTTCCACACACACACACACCACACACACACAACACACACACACACACACACACACACACACACACACACACACACACACACACACAACACTTCCCCCACATGCTTTAGACAATTCTGAAAGAAGTAACTATAAAATCATGTGATCTTGATCCCATACCTGCTTCTCTTTTCACACAGTGCCTACCACAACTTATACCCACTATCACGAAAATAGTGAACTCATCTCTTGTTTCAGGAAATGTTCCATCAGCTCTCAAAACTGCTATAGTCACACCTCTACTCAAAAAGTATGACCTTGACCCTAACATTCTAAAGAATTATAGACCTGTTTTCAATCTACCTTTTATTTCTAAAGTCCTTGAAAAAGTAGTTCTCAAACAGCTCAATAACCACCTTCTCTCCAACAATCTTCTTCCTGAGTTTCAGTCTGCCTATCGCGTCAACCACAGCACTGAAACCACTCTAGTACACACTTTAAACACGCTTCTATTCGCTTCTGACTCAGGGAAAATCTCCCTTCTCACTCTACTGGACTTATCGGCAGCCTTCGACACTATAGCCCACTCAATTCTTCTCTCCCGTCTTCAAAAAACGTTCGGTGTTACTGGCACAGCCCTCACCTTGTTTAATTCATACCTTACTGACCGATTTCAAACAGTTGCAGTAAACAAGATTCAATCAATACCTGCCAAACTGGAATGGGAGTCCCACAGGGATCAGTTCTAGGCCCTGTTCTTTTCGCTCTTTACACTGCCCCACTGTTACATATAAGAAACCATCATCAAATCAACCATCATTTTTACGCAGATGACTCTCAGATTCAAAGCAGTGTTACTCCTGAAAAATCTGCCTTCTCTCCTGACAAATATGGCCCACTGCTTTGAAGATATTCAAAACTGGATGACACAGAACAAATTACAGCTAAATGCAGATAAAACCGAAGCCATGCTCGTAGGGACCAAACACAAACTCTCTTCTATTACAACAACTTCAATAGAACTCGGCAATACATCAGTCCCTCTATCCACTGCTGTGAAGTATCTAGGTGTTGTTATGGACAACACACTCTCTATGCAAAAATTCATCACCCAGACCTGCCAGTCATGCTACTATCAATTACGGTGTATTAGTGCCATTCGAAACTACCTATCCACCGATGCAACATCCAAACTTGTCACTTCTCTCATTCTTTCACGTCTGAACTATTGCAATTCTCTTTTGTCTGGTCTTCCAGCATCATCTACCAACTCCCTTCAACGAACACAAAACTCGACAGCTCGACTAGTTCTCAGAAAGAAAAAATCTGAGCACATTACCCCTCTCTTGCGATCTCTCCACTGGCTGCCTGTGCCACAGAGAGTAGAATATAAGATCCGTACCCTCTGTTACAAATGTCTCCACAAAACTGCACCCACCTACCTCTGTGAATGTCTTCACCTGTACACTCCTTCACGTTCCCTCTGCTCCTTGTGCCTACGAATACCTAGATTCAACCAATCCACCTGCTCTTTCTCTATTTCAGGTCCATCAACCTGGAATGAGCTCCCTCTCTCTCTTCGCCAGAAGCCTAGTTATGACACTTTTAAATCCAGCCTCAATACATATTACCTGTTTTGTGTGTGTGTGTGTGTGTGTGTGTGTGTGTGTGTGTGTGTGTGTGTGTGTGTGTGTGTGTGTGTGTGTGTGCTCTTTTGAATAACATTTAACTATTGCAGTTTTATTTCATAGATTTGGTCTGCAGTGTACCATGTTTGTAATATCTATTTGTTTAAACTATTGATTATTTGTCATTGGTTGCATGACTGTAAGATTAGGTTGAATGCATGGGCTTTGATTTGTTTTTGCAAGATATAGCCCAATATAAGTTCCATTTATTATTATTTAGATCTACAATCTATCAATGTGCCTGTCAGTATTGTAATTGCCCTTCATGGGATGATTAAAGTGTTTTTGACTTGACGTGACTTGACAGTGGCAATCTCTTTAGAGATAATCTTTTAAGTAACACTGAGGGGCTAGAGGGTCACTATAGGTCATAAGCAAGGGCCTTAACCTCTTTAACTATTGCCTTGGGTTTCAAGGTAATATGCTGATGTGTCCCTCTCCCCATTTCCCTCTTTGCGTTCCCCTACCCGCCTTGTTCCGCTCTGACTGATAAGACCACATGCTATAAAGAATTGAACATTCTGTAGAGAAGCGTTGCTGTCCATTTTGCATTTTGACTATCTGTTGCTTTGCTCCTACACTTCGTCATGAAGTATTTGCTGCTCTTGGCTTTCGCTGCTGCTGTGGTCACGGTAAAGAAAATCATTCTATCATTCCTTCATATAGTCATTCATTCGTTTTTTTCATCTATTCATTCGTTTTGTTCATCCATTCATTCGTTTTCTTTATCCATTTTTCGTTTTGTTCATTCATTTTATTATTTTATTCTTTTATATCGATGATAATGGAATAGCAATTTATGTGCTTTTTTTTTAAACATCCAGTCCTCGTGTGTATGGGGTTTTGTAAAGTCTGTCATCTGTTCCCACCGGCACACAATGGCCTACTCTTTCAAAAAGCGGAACAGGAGTTAACGTGTGCGCAAGATGTTCTGCGTGCATTCGCACACGGGGCCTCGGTTTATAGTCTCTTCCGAAAGACTTATGGGAAGAGTGGAATCTGCACTGATGTTAACTCCAGGGGAAAATATCCCCCTTGAACGGGAATCGAACCCGGGTCGTCAGATTGCGAGCGCAATGTTCTAACCACTAGGCTATCCCGTCCCCCTTGGCGGAGGCTGGTCGGTCAAGGGAAGGAATATTACTGTTATGATCTCCCAGAACAGACCTGCCAGTGCCTTACGTTTTTCCATGCATACACATATACAGGGGGTGATGTATGCACGTTATAGGTCCCATCATTCATGCCAGCAGTCTACGAGTGGTGACAGAAGTTTTAAAACACAAAAAAAGAAAGAAAAGAAAAGAAAGAAAGAAAAGAAAAGAAACACACACACATATGTGTGTGTGTGTGTGTGTGTGTGTGTGTGTGCGTGCGTGTGTGTGTGTGTGTGTGTGTGTGTGTGTGTGTGTGTGTGTGTGTGTGTGTGTGTGTGTGTCTGTCTGTCTGTATGTGAGAGAGAGAGATATACTAGCCCAGTGTACACAAGAAGCATGTCTAGAGAAGTGTGCTTTGTAGTTGATCAAGATCTGATAATGGTAAAGATGATTTTACACTACTACTACTACTGCTGCTGCTGCTGCTGCTGTTGCTGCTGCTGCTGCTGCTGCTGCTGCTGCTGCTGCTGCTGCTGCTGCTGCTGCTGCTGCTGCTGCAGCAGCAACAACAACAACAACAACAACAACTACTACTACTACTACTACTACTACTACTACTACTACTACTACTACTACTACTACTTCTTCTTCTTCTTCTTCTTCTTCTTCTTCTATTGATAATGAGAAGAATTAATTTGAATAGCACCAAATCTTGTGTCAACCCCCCCTCCCCCCCGCCACCATCCCCCCTCCCCCCAAAAAAAAAACAAATCCCAAAACAACCCCACCCCCACCCCACCAACCAAAGCACTACTTTTACACAACATTCGCACGTTAAACATAGTACAGACAAGCACACACACACACACACAAGACACACACAAATAGAAGGGGAAAAATTGTGCACAGAAACTGAAAGACACGAACATGTGTGGCATGTGAGATATCAAACAGGGAAAAAAAAGGTGAGTGTTAAGGTTTGATTTGAAGCAACTGGGCGAAGGCTTCCAAGTAAAAGAGAAGGGGAGATTATTCCAGACACGACAGCCAGCAGTGGACTGTTTGAATCTGGCCACACACTGGCAGAGTGGAGCATCGGCTGATCTGAGAGTCAGAGACGGGGATGTAAACGTGCAGACAGTCACAGAATTGGGAAGGAGCAGTGTTGTTGATGCACGTGTAACAGAATACTGATGGAGCAAATAATAATAATAATAATAAATGGAATTTATATAGCGCTATATCTTGCAGAGACAAATCAAGCGCTTGCACCCACTCATTCTTACACAGTCATACAACACGTGACAAGCAATTAGTTCATCAAGCAGCACTGGTCAGCAGCCTGTTCTGCATAACTTAACAAAGTTAAAAGGTAAAAGTGTCCTCACCTAGCAGTGTAGGGGGCGAGCATTCGAGACTTCAGCTTCTCCAGGCCACTAATGAAGGCAGCGTCCATCTCTCTCCCTCGCTGACTAAGAGGCGAAGGTACCCATTGAACAGCTCTGTGAAATGGGTGACTGCCATGTATGTTAACAGATGTAAAGGAAAAAAGCGGGTACAAGGTGTCCCATAACTTATGCAGTCGTTGGGGAGTGACATGTCAGAGACCTCAGCTTCTCAAGGGGCCAGCATCTTGAGGGCGGCGTCCTTCTCCTCTCCCTCGTTTAACCTGCTTTACCTTCCCTGACCCTAAAGAAGGCAAGCACCTATTTACAGCTGGGTGAACTTGTAGGGGGGGGGGGGAACTGTACTGAAGCCAAGGCCCGCAAACGGTCACCCATCCACTTGGTAACCACGCTCAATGTTGCTTAACTTTAGCTTGGGGAAAGCGAGTGTTCTGTCCACTGAGCTATCCCATCCCTATCCTTTGAGGTACTGGGAGCCAGTTGAAGATACTACATTAGAGGAGTGATCTGATATTATTTCTTGTTCCTAAGATTAAGTCGAGGGGCAGAGTTCTTCACGCGCTGTAAAGGAGTGTGTAGATGAGGCTGACAAAGCAGGTAACAGAGGACTACAGCAAGTCGATGTGTGGCAGAACAGGAGAGGTCAGAAGCCTAACTACCATCAGGGGCTAGGTCTTGACCCTGAATCAGCACCCTTGGCATTTTGCCGTGCGTGGAGTTTCTTCCTTGCATCAGTGCCAGAATGTGCTGAACCAGGAAAGGCAAGTCATCTCCGCCATCCATTAGAACCTGAGTGGTGGTCTGGGTGCTAGTCTTTCGGATGACACGATAAACCGAGCTCCCGTGTGTTACACAAAATTATTTATCGTACGTGAAAGAACCCTCGGCAACTAGAGAGTTGTCCCTGACAAAATGATGTAGAAAAAGTCACTTTGGTAGGGAAACAAATACAGTTGCAGGCAGAAAAAGAAAAAGAACCAGCCGCCATGGCGCAGTGGTTAGCGCCTTGGGTTACGGACTGGAAGGTCGCGGGTTCGATTCCCATAAGAGTCATAGGGATTTTTCGGACTCCGGCCGGCTCCTACCCAGAGTGAGTGTGCTGTGGGCTCAGTGGGAAGACTGGGACCACACAGTCGAGTTTCATCCACTTAACGGATGCGAGTTTGAGAGTGTTGCTCAAATTACCTGACCAACACTGCAGGTGTCTGTATCTCTCGGGCCCGGTTGACGACGGGATATATTATGATAGTAAGCGTAGAGTACAACCCTGTCAAGTAGTCTCAAAGCATATGCACTTCCACAGCAGCATCATTACGTCATCCTCATTGTCATTGATCATCATGCATTAAAAAAAAATTGCCTCTGATTTGGTGGTCCCGGTTTCTCTGGTCTCATGGTGACCTCAGATTCGGTTTTCCCATACACTTCTGTGCCTGTGGTGAGTTTGTGTCAAAGCCTTTGGGGTTGAAGGTTCGCGGGGGACGGTCGTTGGAGGGACGTTGTGGTGGTTGCCACCTGGGGTGGGCAACTCACTCAGTCTGGCTCCGCGACTGAGCTAATACTGTCGTTAGTAGGGGGCTTAGTAGGTGGTGTCCTGCGTATGTTAGCTCAGAACAGGCACCACTGAACACCACCAAAGTGACCCAGCAGCAGTGCAGGGCCCCTCTGGCTGGTGGCCCCACGGCGGCCTGATAGTGATGGGCTCCCTGTGGACTTCCGACCCTGAGGATGAGACATAACAAATCTGGGTATGGCTGTGGCGGGGAGATTGGAATGAGCGGCGTGGGAACAGTAGGACGGGGGTCGTCAGAGGATGAGGCAGCAAAAAAAAAAAGAAAAAAAAAGAAGAAAATAATGGGTGGCGTTGCTCTTGTGGCGAGGCGCTCTCCCCGGGGAGAACAGCCCGAATTTCATGCAGAGAAATCTGCCGTGACAAAGTGGTATAATCATTTTAACATGAAGAACAGAATAAGAGGAACATATCAAATAAGCCAACCAACAAAGGAACAGCAACACACACACACACACACACACACACACACACACACACACACACACACACACACACACACACACACACACACGTCAACCAACAACAAAAACAACAAATGTCCACCAAAAAACACACTCAAAACAAACCAAACAAATTAACAAAAACGGATGAAAAATCACAGAGAAACCTTAAACTCAAAAGCAACCAAATCCCCTTTATGGTAGCAGAGGCAAGTTTTATATACAGGGCCTTCATTTAATGTGTACGTAAACCCATACTCCTGTATGTTAGTCCGTCATTTTCCACGATGACCTCCAAAACAGCAGAGGAGGCAGCTGCTGTTTCGGAAATTGGGCAGAAATTAGATTATAGTGGAGATGCCTTGCCCACAGTACATCCCCACTCTCTCGGCCAAGTGGGCATAAGGACAGTCAGCGTTGGAGATGTTCTCCAAAGGCCAACGAGCCCCCAGGGCTGCAGCACATAAGGACTGTGCAAGTCAAGCCTCCTAGTCAGAGAGTCATAGTCGATCACTAAAGACTAAGCTGTACAGTGGAATTCCATGAGTGGAAAAGCCACTGGTCATACAGCCTCTCACTTTGCTGTTGCCCCCAGCGTCAATGGTTTAATCGAGAACTGTGATAAACCCCAGGCACTGACGGCCCATACTCCTACTCTACATCTTACCGTTGTGCGTATGGCTCATCCTCTTCTTGTCACTGCATGTGGCCTATTTCAAGGATGATGCCCATCTGGAACAATCTGGAAACCTTCATTTTTTCTGAAGAAGCGTTTCCAGTTGTTACCCACCATCCTTTTGTTAATAATAATGATTATGCTCTCTCTCTCTCTCCTCTCTCTCTCTCTCTCTCTCTCTCTCTCTCTCTCTCTCTCTCTCTCTCTCTCTTTGTTTGATTAGGCCAACAGTACATTTTTTTTTTAAAAACCCGCCATCACATAGAAGAAATGGCTAAGGATTCCGCAGTGATCATTGGGTAGAAATGGTTTGTATCTCGATAGTCACCTATGTGGAAAATGGCACATTTCCCCAATATTCACCACTAAGGATAAACAAGGATATATCCCAGCAGTCACTATTGGGAAATGGCATTATCCCGAAAGTTTCCTTTTGGGTAGAAATGGCATGCACTCCTATCAACGACCATCAGAGAGAAATGGCGTTGTATCCCAATAGTCACCAATGGGGGGAAATGGCATGTATATCCCAACAGTGACCGTTGGGGATTTTGGGGGTTCTCTAGCTGGAGCTCCAAGGTTGCTCTATGGTGATATTTTTGCGTATGCCATCG
>CM054141.1:10820138-10890138 GCA_028751875.1 Rapana venosa | reverse complement strand
ATTCTACCTCTTCTTTCATCCTAAATTACATCCCTCCCCTCCATCCCCTATCTCTATCCCTCCTCCCCTCCCCCCAATTTAAACACCTATAAAACAAAAAAAAAATCTTTCCCACACATAGCTTTTTAAACTCAAAACCACGAACATTCACAGTTTAAAGAAATTTTAAAAAAAAAATCCCTGTATTATAAGGGAAAACAACTACACAGACAGCCAAAAGATAAGAGAATATGACAGGCACAAAGTAATGAAACTGATTTTCTCTGAAAGTGCAGTTCTGCCTGCACCTTCCTCATACCCCCCCCCCCCCGCCAAATTTTCTCCCCAACCCCCAAATTACCCCTCTAAACCCCCCCCTTCCAAAACACCCCCCCCCCCTCTTCCCCAAACCCCTCCCCCTTTAAAATTTTTCCCCCCCCCCCCCCCCCCCCCCCTTTTTTTCCCCCCCCCCCCATTTTTCCCCCAACTCCCCCCCCCCCCCCCCCCCCCCCCCCCCCCCCCCCCTGCTTCCCCCCCCCCCCGTATTCCCCCCCCCCCCCCCTTCCTCTCCCCCCCCCTCCCCGCCCTGTATTCCCCCCTCCCCCCCTTCTCTACTCCCCCCCCCCCCCCCCCCCCCCCCCCCCCCCCCCCCCCCCCCACCCCCCCCCCCCCCCCCCCACCCCCCCCCCCCCCCCCCCCCCCCCCCACCCCCCCCCCCCCCCCCACCCCCCCCCCCCCCCCCCCCCCCCCCCCCCCCCCTGACCCCCCCCCTCCCCCCCCCCCCCCCCCCCCCCCCCAAAACCCCCCCCACCCCCCCCCCCCCCCCCCTCCCCCCCCCCCAAAAAAAAAAAAAAAAAACCAAAAACCACACCCCCCAAAAAAACCCCCCCCCCCCCCCCCCCCCCCCCCCCCCCCCCCCCCCCCCCCCAAAACAACCCCAACCCAACAAACCCCCCCCAAAAAAAACCCCCCCCCCCCCCCCCCAAAACCCCCCCCCCGCCCCAAAAAAACCACCCCCCCCCCAAAACCCCCCCCCCCCTTCAAACAAAAAAAAAAACCCTGGAAAAAAATCACTTAAAAACCCCCTTTTTTTTAATAAAACTCAAGGTTTTTTGGAAAAAATTTCCCCCAAACCTTAAAATTCCCCCTTAAAAAAATTTTTAAAAAAAAAATTTTCCCTCTTTTTCCGCTATTTTTTTCCTTTTTTAAAAAAAAATGGGGGATTTGCCAAATTTCAAATCAGAAAATTTAAAAAATAAAATTTTAACTTTTTTAAATTTAAAAAAAATTAAAAAAAAAATTTTCCCCCCCCCCCCCCCCCCCCCCCCCCCCCCCCTTGTACAAAACTACCCCCCACTTCCCTCCTAAGCTACCCCCCCGCCTTACTCTTCTCCCCTCCCACACTACCCCTCCCCCTGTACTTTCCTTCCCTTCTCCCTCCTCTATTTCCCTCTCCTCCCCACCAAGTTAACCTTCCCACCCTCCTTTCTCCAGCTACCCCTTCCCCCCCATTTTTAAAAAAATAAAAAGCACAAACATGGGAAGATAGACAACACATCTCCTCCAAACTTCAGAGGATTAGAAGTTATGGGGTGATCCCTGTGGAAATCACAAAATTCTAACTCACAATTTAAGTTGTGCCAACCTAATTTTTATGATATATTATCAAAGTAACAACTCCAAACTTTGAAGGTGTCTTTTTATACCATTTTACAAATTTCAAAAAAGTCATGACTACAATAATTTAACTTCACCTATCACTTGTTTCAGACAAGTAAACAGCAGTTTGTACAATGTCATAAAAAAATTGTTGCTTCATTTCCATCAGATGGGAGCTTTGATCGGACTATGAAGCAACTTCAAACAAAAAAAAAAGGGATGTAATTGTTTAAGATTCCCGTGAAGGAGAAGAAATACTGACTTGAAAGGGCACACACAGCGTGTTTGTCAATATAAACACAAGTAAACAAGGTTCATATGCAGTAAAACTGTCACCCTTAAAGCAAAACAGTTACACATGCAGGTGCAAACTAAATAAATGAAAATATAATGAAAGGAACAATTTGGTCGCACTGCCTTTGTGGTGGCCTGCTAATTTCATTTCATGTTTGTTAGTTAACTTATTATAGGGGTGGGGGGTATTTGTTTCCTAAATTGTGGCAAAAGTGACAGCATAAATAAAATACTCTGGACACAATGAACTTTTTTGAGACACTGAAAATGAACGTCTTCAAGATAAAGACACAGTGGTCAGTCTTTATCAGGAACATATTTTATGTTTTTGTTTTTATTTTTGGGATTGTTTTTGGGTGGGGTTTTTTCAGGTTTCATCTCATTTCTACGTGTCATTAATGGGGGTCTCCTACAACGCAGTTACCATCTTTGTTTGACCCTTATGGCTGGCTAGAGCATTGATACCAGGAACGACAGAAGAGCTGGTTTTAACCTTGTTTTAATCATAAATAATTGCGTGGCTTTTTTTAATCTGCTAGCGCTCCCAGGTTCACCAATGAAGAGATGTTCCCTATGCGGCCATTTACCCACTGTTAAGGTTGTATGAATATTCAGACTTGGGGGATGGATTTAATATGACATTTTAACATTTATAAGGTGATATGTCTAATTCGACTTCTGTGATCGGCGGGGCTTAAAACCTTGGGATTTACCCCATGGGGATGCGAGGGGAGGGGGGGGGGGGGGGGGGGGGGGCTGTCAGTATAAATAGCATCTCCACCTTCTGGAAATTCTGTGCTAGGAATTCCCTATTTTCTATCCCTCTCTTTGTTTCTGCCTTGTTCCTTTTCTTCTTGTCACCTCATTCTTGTCTTATTTTCTGCCTTCTTGGTCCATTCTCCTGCTTTTTTCCAGAAAGACTCATACAATAACAAATCTCTCCCACGCCAAAGTCGGATGCGCCGGGCCTGATTTGTCGCATTTTCGCTCATGTGACAAACAACAGTAGTTGCTGTCTGAGCGTTCAATAACAAAGAAGAAGAAAACCTTGCGATTTGATTGAAAAAAGAGGATTTTGAGCAGCGAACTGGTGCCATATGACCTAGACAATAAAATGAAAGGTGGAGGGCTGCTTATTATTGAACAGGGAAAAATAATTCTAACTTCTTTAAATATCTCGATACGTATATATGTGTTTTTCTCTCTCTCTCTGTTTCTCTCTGTTTCTCTCTGTTTCTCTCTCTCTCTCTCTCTCTCTCTCTCTCTCTCTCTCTCTCTCTCTCTCTCTCTCTCTCTCTCTGTCTCTCTCTCTCACTGTATCTGCATATAAACATAACATATCTAAATATCATATCATGTACTCGTGGGCTCTAATAAGTTGTGTGTGAATGGCCGTGCGTTTGCATGTATGTGTTGAAAGTGTGTGTGTGTGTTCGTGCGTGCGTGCGTGTGTGTATCTTGATCTGGAATGACCTTCTTCTCTCTCTTCACTGAATGACACTTTTAAATCCAGCATCCAGACATACTTATTTGAAATCTAAAATGTCCTGTTCTGTTTCATCTTATAGCTGTCCCTGCCTTCAACAGCCAAAATTCCCATCACCCAGCCAAAGTGTATAACCTTCATGTGTGTGTAAGAGAGAGAATTTCAATTTGTAAAACTATTTGTGAGCTGGTTGTATGTATAAGAATAGGTTGAACACAAGCACTTTGATATGTTCTTACAAGATAAAGTGCCATATGAGGTACATATTATTATTATCATTAATATCATTATTTCATTTTGTGTTGTATAAAGCCCTACTGACCATGAATGTCATATTTTGACTGTCACCTCATTTAGTTTCAATAACTGTAACAACTTCCACTTCAATTTAAGATGAAGACCTTCTAATCCTCCTAAACTCTCTTCAAGGTGTAAGTTATTTTACTTGTGTTAAGTTATGCTGCATATAAACGTTGCTCAACTGTATTTAGCGTTTTCAACACATTATATGTACGAAGTAAAGCCTTCATTGTATCTGATGGCAATATTACCTCCCATTCATAAGCTATCACAAACAGTTACATTCCTTTTCATTGTTTGACATTGCTTAGAAGTCCAGATAAAAGTTTGTATCTGATCAAAATAAAGCAGCAATTTTTATATAGAATTGTAGACTCTACTGTTTATCTGTCTGAAACGAGGACAAGGTGAAACTGATTATTTCGGATAAGCATTTTTGCTATTTCCGAAGTAATATAGGAAAAGACACCTTTACAGTTTGGAACTGTTAGTTTCAATAAAATGTTGTAAAACTATAAATGCAGCAACTTAGCTATGAGCTATAGGAATTTGTGATCTTTATGAGGATCACCCCTAACTTCTAACCCTCCGAAGTTTGGAGGAGATGTGTTGTCTATCTTCCCATGTTTGTGTTTTAAAAAAAAAATTGGGGGGGAAGGGGTAGCTGGAGAAAGGAGGGAGGGAAGGGTAACTTGGTGGGGAGGAGAGGGAAAGGGAGCAGGGAAGGAAAGTAAGGTTTGGGGGGGAGGGGCTATCTTGGGAAGAGAGTACAGGGGGAGAGGCTTGGGAGGGGGTAGCCTAGGAGTGGGGGGGATTTTGGGAGGGGTCTTGAGGAGTTACAGGGAGGGGGGGGGGAAGGGGGTAGCTTGGGAGGGTAGTACAGGGGGATGTAGCAGGAAAAGGTAGCTGGCGGTGGGTGTAGGTACAGGGAGGGAGGGGTAGATAAGGTCAGTTGGGAAGGCACAGAATCATTGTTTCCCACGCTAATATTGGTCATTATAATCTTAAGTATATGTATGCAAACTGGCTAGCTGTCACTTCGCATGTCAGAATTTAATCCTTGGCGGCTGTGCTATTGCTTGCTAGGTTTTTTTTCTTTGCATGGGAAAGTTGTGTCTTAAGCCTTTGTAGTAGCCTGGTTTCTGCCTCTTGAGACCTACCCTGTGTGTGAGCAGTCCACACATAGAGAAGTGGACTCAGGCCAGAGTTGAAGGGTAACAGATACACCACCAAAGTATCGTGGATTGTATAGGCAGCAGCAACACTACTTGACTTCAGCAAAGTTGTCAGTCCAACAGCAAACCAGCACAGTGCATGTGTCACTATCATTTTTCTCAGCACGTGCATGGAAGAAAACAAAGATCTTTGTGTAGGGTTCAGAGCTAGTCTGTATTTTGGTGTTCCTCTGGTTATGAAAGCTTGGCCAGCTACCGCCATGGCACAACAAATGCAGTTTATTGTCACAATAACTGTGAACCACTTAAAGCCTTGCCTGGGAGGGTAGTTCTGGAACAAAGCCAGATGACACAGACCCGACTGACCTCGAAGGCCCCAACTTGACAGTCCTGGAAGAAAGGGGGTTAGCGCCAACAAGAATCCACCGGCCCATACCGCGGAAAGAGCTGCAGCAGTTGAACGTTGGGTCTGTTTCCAGAAACGATTGGGGAAATGCAGGGCAACAGCGTGACTCAAAGCAAGGAGCAAAATGATCAACACTGACACTGAGTTCGATAGAACAGCAAGAAACCCGGCCAGTCTACAAGCCACACTGCTGGACCACATCCCTTCAAAGTGAAGGTATTTCCCACGGAATGTGTAGTGTGCATACACAACCAGGCTGACCTGGCCTCCCATGCAGACATGAGCGACCTGTAAATGTGCAATCAGCGCCACAAAACTCTTTCCAAAGATCTTGGTGACAACAGGGAATGTGATACAGCAAAGAATATTCCCAGCAATGGCCAACACGCCCATAAGCCAAAAGAAAATCTGACAGAGTTCATTGGGGAGTAGCATGGCACATGAAGGGAGGACAGAGTCAGGAGCATGGCACTTCATCTGACTCCTTTGTTGGGGAAGTACATTTTCGCAGCAGAATCTGAAATTTGAGGAAAAGACTCGTCGCAGTTTATCAGACTTTGAGTAAAGATCCAGGGGAAATTCACTGACTGGATTCCCTGATAAATCTACCACTTTCAGTTGTGGAAAAGTTTTAAAGCCTGTTGACCCAATGGTTTCAACACCACAGAACGACATATTGAGATTTGTGATCTGTGGCAGGCAAATGGATAAACTATTAGACAAAAGATTGAGCAATGATTTAGAAACACTGAAACTTCTCAGCTCATAGTGGATGTGCTTTGCAGTGTACTTGTCATTGCAGTGAGAGGGTTATTATCCAAGTGCAAAACCCTTAGATTTTGTAACTGCAAAAAATGACTGGCATTGATGGTTCTTAAGTGATTATCAGCAAGATCAAGGTACTGTAGGTTTGAAAAATCAATTTTCTGAATCAGTGAAATGTTATAGAGTAAGCAATAGGACAGAATTAAATGAACTAAGATATGTATTTTGGTTGAAGTCATTCAGCATCATGTTTGAACCTTTTGCATCTAGATATCTCAGATGGGGGAATAAACTAGAAGGAAAGGGTCTATGGCAGTGGAAAGCATCACCTTGACATCGACATCCAGTGGGACATGTAGCATCACACAACAGTTCATCATCTCGCCCTGGACACTGACCCCAGCCATCACACAGGTGGTCCATGTGAACACACACTCTGGAAGCTTGACAACGGTAGAAACCAGGACACGTCACCGTTTCACAGTCTTGTTCATCTTCTCCATAAATGCAGTCAGAAAATCCATTGCATCGGGTGTAGATTGGCAGACAATGAAGTACTTCAGTCAGACAATGATAATGACCATGGAGACAGGACTCATTAGCAGTCATCAGCTGCTGTGTGAAGAAACCCGTGCCATCCAGATTCACCTGAACCTTCTTGCTGTCATCAGTAAACCAGGCCACATACCGGAGATACTCACGACAGTCAGCTTCATCAGAGTCATCCAAACAATCTGAGTACCTGTTGCAGCGTTGGTGAGCGGAGACACACTGACCATTAGAGCAGAGAAACCCCCTACATGAAGGATGCTCACAGAATGACTCGTCTGCTTCATCTGAACAGTCAGGTTGGAAGTTACACAGAAGGGTGTGATGAAGTGAAGTAGCGCCATTGTCACAGGTAAATGCTGCATAAGCCAGCTGTTGTCCTGCTCCAAAAAGAAACATGTCAGCATTGTCTGTGTCACTCCCATTCCTGACAACGCAAAACGTGGCACTGTTTGGACTAACATCCTTGGATCCATAGGACAAGATGGCCTGTGTAGTGTGTCCTTTCAAGCAGATAAACAAGGATTGTCGAGTATAGTTGAAGAGGATGGGGTGTAAAGAAGCTACAGAGACAGGTGGATGGCTGACCGTGTTTGGATGTACGTCCACCTCACACACCCCAAATTTGACAGGTGAACTGCCATACTGTAACATCATTGACTCCACAGTGGCACTCTTCACGATTCTAGAAGGATCATACTGACTGTTTGATATAAAATGATTCATGTGATAGATCATGGTATTGTAAACCACTTTCGGGAAAAGCTTAGTAAAAGGTACAGCTTCCCAAACCAAAACCAAACCCACAGCCACCAAAATGTAAATAGTTCTGGAACATTTTAACATTCTGTTTGTTTTTCCTCGTTTTGATTGCTGCTGGCCTTCATTCACTTGTAGACATTTAAACCCCAAAAAAATCTTAAAAATCAAAGTTGTCATCGTCGGTGACGGTGAAGCACTTTTTTGTTGAAGCCACCATTCCGTACACCGGCCGCTGAAGGGGGAGTGGTCTTTTCATCCCGGCCGTCTGCACACCTGTCCTCAGATTAACCAGAGCTTTGGAAAATGGGGTATGCTGTACACAACAGTTAAGGACCGTGGAGGTTTTTTTGAATTTTTCTTTTCAGAAAGGTGGGGCAGACACTTTCAAGGGGCTGTTGACATCAGGGTGGGAGCCCCTTCTAAAATAGCATGTGATTTTTAAATGATGCAGCTGTGTAATTGTAAAGGACAGATGACAGACAATTTAATATGTAATTAATGGATTTGGTTTCCTGGAGAGATATGAATCGTAAAACAAAATCGGTCTGGAGAACTTTTTTGGTGGCAAATGTCAGGGGGCTGGATCTATGAAGACTAAAAATCAGAGCATGTAAGGGACCTCTCCATTCTAAATCTGTTAAAAAAGTTCTGACATTTCCTCCCCAAAGGAGGGGACTAAAAAACCCAGTTGCAGCTGTCTTTTTTTACAGTGTAGTTTGTCGGCCCCGTTGGCTTTGAAAACAGTTTGAGGGGGGGCTGTTGAAGTGGGAAAAAAAACTCCAGTGTTTATCCTTCAATGGTCATTTTCCTCAACTGTGTAGCTAAATTGAAAAATGAGCTTTAAATTTACCTCATAAACAGTGTTGTCCAAGAAAACCTCAGTTGTCCAATGCCCCGTCCACACCAGTCCCAAAAGCCGCTGGACAAAGCTAAATGTAATACCGGGTTTTTGTCCAAGGGAGCCTGCAGATGGTGGACACCACGCAGAAACCAAAGATCCCCCCCTGTGGGGCCCTGTAAACAGGCAAAGTCGTCCCACAATCTACACATTATGTCGGAATTTAGTGTGTGTGTTCAGGGTTTGAAGGCTCTACTCCAGGACACTTTCAGAAGTTTTTGGTCCCGGTCATTGAAGCTGCTGTGTGCATTGTTCATGCCTGGGTGAAGCGTGACTGTACCAGTGCATACAGGAAAAATTGTATCAGCGTAGACAGGAAAAATTGTATCAGTGCAGACAGGAAAAATTGTATCAGTGCAGACAGGAACAATTGAATCAATGCAGACAGGAAAAATTGTATCAGTGCAGAGAGGAAAAATTGTATCAATGCAGACAGGAAAAATTGAATCAATGCAGACAGGAAAAATTGTATCAGTGTAGACAGGAAAAATTGTATCAGCGTAGACAGGAAAAATTGTATGAGTGCAGACAGGAAAAATTGTATCAGTGCAGACAGGAAAATTTGTATCAGTACAAACAGGAAAAATTGTATCAATGTAGACAGGAAAAATTGTATCAGTGCAGAGAGGAAAAATTGTATCAATGCAGAAAAATTGTATCAATGCAGACAGGAAAAATGGTATCAGTGCGGACAGGTAAACATCATGAACTTTAGGGAAACAAGATGATAGTACACAAAATGTGTGAACGTGACAATCAGCCATCTTGGTGTGGTGGTTAGCATAGTGCATCTTTAACAGAGAAGGGTATAGTGTGATTTTTATCAGAGAGGAGTTCAAGTTTATGAATTTATCAGACTTTGCCTGTTTCCTGCCTAGCATCCAGTGCATTATATAAGCCTTCATTATTTTACTTGTTGGTTTTTTAAAGTCAGTTATAGACTAGCTGATCAGAAAAGTCACCATCAGGGGCCTCAACTCCTATGATTTCTGAAAAATCACCCAAAATGCTAAGAGCACATGGTTGGAATCCTCTTGACAGTGTTGCTAAAATAGATATCTTTGAGCAGTCCCCAAGGCTTTGCAAGTTGATGCCAGAATATGCCACTGAAGAAAATGTGGAACCTTCTTCTTCTCTGGTAACCCTGTTTGGAGTCCTTGAGGCACCACACTGAAGGGCTGTTCACCAACATCTTCCATCCATGTCAGTTGTGTGTCAAAGCCTGGGTCTCTAAAGATGGTTTCTTTGTCTACTCTACAATGTTGTCTACCCACCTTCGTTTGTTTGCTTCTTCATCTTCCTCTCTCAACAGTTCCCTGTCCATTCTACAATGTGGTCCACCCACCCTTTTTCTTTAATATCTTCCTCTCTCAACAGAGTACATTCTACAGCGTGGTCCACCCACCCTATTTCTTTGCTTCTTCATCTCCCTGTCTCAAGGGTTCCCTGCAGACCAGTGTTAGTGGAGCCAGTGTATATTGTCACATGGTCACACCAACGTAGCTTTCTTTTCTTAATAATAATAATAATGTATGGAATTTATATAGCGCTGAATCTTGTAAAGCAACAAATCAAAGCGCTCAGATTTTATTTCATACCACTTTAAGTCATGGCAGATTTCTCTCCGTGAAATTCGCGCGCTCTCCCCGGGGAGAGCGGGAGAACGCGTCGCCACTTAGCGCTGCGCCACCCTTTCACCCTTTTTTTTTTTTTTTTTTCTGCAGCTGTATTTGTTTCCCTATCAGAGTGGCTTCTTTCTAAGAATTTTGCCAGGGACAACTCTCTTGTTGCCGTGGGTTTTTTTACGTGCGCTAAATAATTACGTGTAACACACGGGACCTCGGTTTATCGTCTCATCCGAAAGACTAGCGCCCAGACCACCACTCATGGTCTAATGGATGGGGGAAAAATTTCCGGTCCAAACGGGGTACGAACCGCCGCACACTTCAGACCCGGACTTTTCGCTTTCTAGACAGGCGCGTTACCTCTAGACCACCGATCCACCATGACTGAAGTCAGCAGACCTTTGCATGGACTGATGTACTGTCTGATGGTCTGATGCACTTGCTTGCTGGTGATGTGGTCAATGAATCTCATGTTTAGCATCTTGTGTCAGCACCTTATTTCAAAAGCTTGGATTCTTCTCTCAAGATCCATTTTCCCTGTTCCACCTGCATACAAGAAGATGGAATATACCAGTGTGCACAGGAGCCTGTTTTGTGTTTCATAGAGATGTTCTCATCCTTCCACACAGATTTCAGGCTGGACAATGCTGTTGTTGCTTCCACTGCTTTTGTGAGGAGTTCTGGTTTGGATCCCTCACTGCTTGTGGTTGACTGCAGGTAAGTGAACTTTTGAACGGCTCCTGATTTTTTTCCTTGATATGTCAATAGTGCTGGTGAAGTTGTAACCAGCCATCAGCATATCTTCTTGGTGCTGATTTCCATGCCATGTCTTGTTGATGTTTTGCCCAATTTTTAATCAGCTCAGTGAGGTCTTGTTCACTGTTTGCCAGAACATCGATGTCATTTGCAAAACAAGGTTCCTGATGATTATTCCTCATGGCTAACTGTGCTGACATGATCTTTTATTGCATCAGTCACAACGCATTTAAGGAATGACTTTAAAAAGTGTGGGAGATAGAAGGCAACCCTGATAGACTCCTATTGAAGTATGGAACCACTTTCCAAAAACATGATCTGCAACACCGGCTGCTCTGGAAAAAAAACCCTAGTTGCTGAATAGTTTTGATCATCTCCTGTCTGAAGTTAAACTTCTTCATTGAGGCCCATATTGCTTCATGCAAGACTCTGTCAAAGGCCTTTCTGAAGTCCATAAAACACCGTATAACTCTTTCTCATGTTGTTAACGCTTTTTCACAAAAGGGTCTGCAGCTTGAGTATTTGCTAAATGTTCCTTCTGCTTATGTGGAATCTGGCCTGTTCTTTAGAAATAATGTGTCTGCTTGGGGCTGTAATCTATTCAGGATGACTTTGAGCATTACTTTGTTACCATTGCCTATACTAAGCTGATAGCGCAGTAGTTTTGACAATGATGTATATTTCCTTTCTTAGGAAGGGTGCTAATTAGTGGCTAAATCCTTTTTCATACTATACCACAGTGTGCCAGATTTGGTTGCAGATGGCAGTTGGATTCAATTGCTACCTCTCCGCTGTGTTTCAATAGTTATATATGGCTACTTTTGATGCCTGCAGTCTTGCCACATTTGGGCATCACTATTTGTTGCTATAGCTTGGCTGTTACACAGTATTTGGAAGACTAACACATATGGCGGGGAGGGGGGTGGGGGGCGAGGGGATAGTTCAGTGGTCAGAGCACTCGCTCTCTCCAAGCTAAGGTTAAGCAGCATTGAACGTAGTTAGGTGGGTGACCATTTGCGTGCCTTGGCTTCAGTACAGTCCCCCAGTTCACCCAGCTGTAAATGGGTACCTGCCCTCTTTAGGGTCAGGGAAGGTAAAGCAGCGAGGGAGAGGAGATGGGCGCCGCCCTCAATATGCTGGCCTCTAGGGAAGCTGATGTTTCTGACGCCTTGCTCCCCTACGACCACATAGGACACCTTCACTATTACCTAGCGCATATGAGGAGCCACGCACACGATTTTACCTCAACTCATTCTCCTCACTGGCTTCCCATCACCATTTCCCAGCCTCTCATAATGAAAACACCCCACCCCACCTTCCCCACATTCAACACCTAGTGTACTGACAAGTGTGCGCAGGAACACACACACGCACGCGTGAGCGCACACGCGAGCGCCCACATGCACGTGTGAGTGCACGCACGCACTCACTGACACCCCCCCCCCCTTCCCCCACAATTACTTTGAACATAAACCGTTTAAGATTGAGAGAGATGTGTTTTTCAGGAAAGGCTTCCAAAGATTGAATGGTTGGTTGTATAGTGCCTGAGAGTGTGGGGGAGAATTCCAGTCAGATGGGGCTTAAAAAGAAAATAGAACACTTACCACATGGGTTTTTTGTTCGAAAGGTGAGGATACTTTTATTCATTCATTCTTTTATTTCGAAGATAATGGAATAAGCATTCATGCGCTCTTTTTTCCCCACATCTAGTCCCTGTGGTTTTGTAAATTTTGTCATCCGCTCCCACCGGCACACAATGGCCTACTTTTCCGAAAAGCGGAACTGGTTTTAACGTGTGCGCAAGATGTTCTGCGTGCGTTCACACACGGGACCTCGGTTTATAGTCTCATCCGAATGATACTAAACAAACGAGTATCAAAAGAAGTGCAAAGGCAAAGCAAAAGGCAGGCAAGCCACCAGAATCATCATTTAACACAGCGGTACAGAAGATATAGAAACGATCTGTCTATAACGGAATGTTAAATGACAAACATAATACTAATGTTAAATGACAAACATCATACTATGACCACGATGGAAACCATGCAACTTATATTTTCCGTAAGGACAAAAGTAGAATTACAGTTGGCACTGAAATGCTCATATTCCACTTTGTCCTCATGGAAAATAGAATTTTATTTTGTGGCAAGAATTTTCATCCTAAACAAGAATTCCTGGTCTGTTTATCCAAGTCTGAACAACAAATCCCGTCTGTACATTCAAGAGAAATCACATCTCAGTCTGTGCTCATCAGTTTCATTTCATTTTTACCACTTTAAGTCACAGCAGATTTCTCTGGGCAGCTCTCCCCGGGGGAGAGCGCGTCGCCACAAGAGCAGCGCCACCCAATATTTTTTTCCCTGTCTACAACTGTATATGTTTCTCTAACATTGACTTATTTTCTACATAATTCTGCCATGGACAACTCTCTTGTTGACGTGGATTCTTTTTCGTGCGCTAAATAATTTTGTGTAACACAAGGGACCTCGGTTTATCGTCTCATCCGAAAGACTAGCACCCAGACCACCACTCATGGTCTAATGGGTGGGGGGGGGGGGGGGGAGTTTTGGGCCCAAACGGGGATCGAACCACCGCACACTTCCGACCCGGACTTTTTGCTTTCTAGGTAGGTGCGTTATCCCTAGACCACCGATCCATATATTTTGTCTTTGTACTGAGAGTTTATGGAGAAATCATTGATTTTGTGTGCGTGCGTGCGTGCGTGCGTGCGTGCGTGCGTGCGTGCGTGTGTGTGTGTGTGTGTGTGTGTGTGTGTGTGTATGTGTGTGTGTGTGTATGTGTGTGTGTGTGACTATTAGAATTCATATGTAGAACAATATTTCGACCGCGTTAATTTTGTCTCTATTCAATACTTTTAGCGTCATAGTTTCTTAACCGTACAGGCCAGATTAGTGTTTTGACAGTTATTGTGATACATACATGTAAAAGTAAAGGTAAAGGTGGCCCATAACCTATGTGGTCGTAGGGCAGCGAGGCGTCAGAGACCTCACTTCTCTAGGGCCAGCATATTGAGGGCGGCGCCCTTCTCCTCTCCCTCTCTGCTTTACCATCCCTGACCCTAAAGAGGCAGGTACCTATATACAGCTGGGTAAACTGGGGGACAGTACTGAAGCCATAGTGCGCAAACGGTCACCCATCCACTTGGTAACCACTCTCGATGCTGCTTCACATTGGCTGGGGGGAAGTGAGTGCTCCAACCACGGGATAGCTAAGTGGTCGGAGCACATACATGTAACACAATGGGGGGAAAAAAAAAGGATAAAAAGAAAAAAAAAGTAACTCGCTCTGATGATCCCTAAATAGATGACGTGAGAGAGTTTAATGAATAATGTTATCGTCTGCTGCCTGAAAATGTCGCGCAAGTCTTGAAGCACTTTTATGTAGCCTACGAAACCTTTCCTGGCCGCAGACGATAAAGAATTGATCGATATTCACTGTAATAATTATAGTTGTCAGTTATGATCTCTGTCCGTCTGCCTCTATCTATCTGTCTATCTGTCTGTCTCTCTCTCTCTCTCTCTCTCTGTCTTCCTGCCTCTGTGTGTGTGTGTGTGTGTGTGTGTTGTGTAGTAAATGTAAAATGATTTTAACCTTTCTGATGTAGGCATCCCTCGCCCGAAACATACCCGGCTTAAAAACTCTGGTTTAGAACCCTTTTGAAAAGAAGGTGGGGACGGAAGAAGAAACAATTTTAATTGGTCTCAAACAAAATAACAACAGACTCAGAAACGATGTCGTCTTTGAAATCCAAATGTTGATTCATTTCACCAGATCAAAGGCTACATGTATTGATTTCTGTTGGGTTCCATTGCATGTGGTTTCTATTGGAATGAAGTGTTTGATGTGTCGGCAAAGAAAGATGCACTGGAAGATTCTGGAACAAACGTGCAGACTACAGCACTACAACTGACCACTTCTGCATCGGGTAGATAGATCATCATTATGCAGAAAAAAGATCATCATATGCAGAAAAAAAATCATCCATATGCAGAAAAAAGATCATCATTATGCAGCCTGAACATTCTGCACGTCGCCTGATCGCAGCGACCTCTTCCACAGACTTTGATGTCTCTGTTACAAGAGGTAACGATGTAACCAAACGACATAATGACGAACATTACGCATCAGTTGACACCCATAAAGCAACAACAAAACAGCAACGGAAAGTCACAGAGTATAACGTACGAAGAAGATGTAGCTACAAGTCAAAATTTCGCTTACAAACTTCATGCACTCTTAATGGCAGTAAAGTTTTCTGATTCTGATTCTTTGGAAGAGGAAGTACAAAATCTACAATCTGATGGAAGTTATGACGTAGCACGCCAGCAGAGTTACCCACCCATCCTGTTTGTACCAAAATGAAGAACCTGCAATGTCAGACTCCAAAAAAACAAAATCTACCCTGCTGTAGTGCAGCTAGCCTGCAAAGCGAAGAGCAGTCTGCCACAAGAAGGAAAAACCTGCCAACAATTTGTTACTGGCCAGCTTACTGGTGGTAAGCCAAAACCCTGTAGACAGCATGAAAGAGTGAAACCAGAAAGACCATAACGCCACAGACCACATGGAGCAATCACAAACAAAGATAACTGCAAACCCAGAGGCACAAATGTCTTGACGCACCGACCCACTAACAAAGCCATCTGGAAGCAGTACAG
The DNA here is from genome assembly GCA_028751875.1 of Rapana venosa. Lineage (NCBI taxonomy): Eukaryota > Metazoa > Mollusca > Gastropoda > Neogastropoda > Muricidae > Rapana > Rapana venosa. Next base: position 10,874,808 of record CM054141.1, on the reverse strand, counting down.
TCGACAAAGAAATGACAGCCACCCTGAATTAACTGCACCTGCACCACCAGAACAGTTAGAGCAGATGATGACGGAAAGGAACATGCAACAGGTGACGAGAAATGAAATGGGACGGTGGATGACTAGGTGAAACAAAAAGATTCAGAAAAGGCCTTGTGGAAACCAAATCTACAGGGTGAAAAAACCCCCACAAAAGGCATTGAATCAGCAAAACCAATAGGCACCATGGTCAACAGAAAAAATCATAGAGGTCTATGTACAATACACAAACTATCATGACAAGGGTATAGAAGTATCCTAAGAAGATCTGGTAACTATCATGACAAGGGTATAGAAGTATCCTAAGATCTTGTAACTATCATGACAAGGGTATAGAAGTATCCTAAGATCTTGTAACTATCATGACAAGGGTATAGAAGTATCCTAAGATCTGGTGACTATCATGACAAGGGTATAGAAGTATCCTAAGAAGATCTGGTAACTAGCATGACAAAGGTATAGAAGTATCCCATGAAGATCTGGTAACTATCATGACAAGGGTATAGAAGTATCCTATGAAGATCTGGTAACTATCATGACAAGGGTATAGAAGTATCCTAGAAATCGTGCTATCTCAAGTAAGAAGTATCTAAGATCTGGTAACTATCATGACAAAGGTATAGAAGTATCCTAAGAAGATCTGGTAACTATCATGACAAAGGTATAGAAGTATCTAAAGAAGATCTGGTAACTATCATGACAAGGGTATAGAAGTATCCTAAGAAGATCTGGTAACTAGCATGACAAAGGTATAGAAGTATCTAAAGAAGATCTGGTAACTAGCATGACAAAGGTATAGAAGTATCTAAAGAAGATCTGGTAACTATCATGACAAGGGTATAGAAGTATCCTATGAAGATCTGGCAACTATCATGACAAAGGTATAGAAGTATCCTAAGAAGATCTGGTAACTATCATGACAAAGGTATAGAAGTATCTAAAGAAGATCTGGTAACTATCATGACAAGGGTATAGAAGTATCTAAAGAAGATTTGGTAACTAGCATGACAAAGGTATAGAAGTATCTAAAGAAGATCTGGTAACTATCATGACAAGGGTATAGAAGTATCCTATGAAGATCTGGCAACTATCATGACAAAGGTATAGAAGTATCCTAAGACGATCTGGTAACTATCATGACAAGGGTATAGAAGTATCCTATGAAGATCTGGTAACTATCATGACAAAGGTATAGAAGTATCCTAAGAAGATCTGGTAACTATCATGACAAAGGTATAGAAGTATCTAAAGAAGATCTGGTAACTATCATGACAAAGGTATAGAAGTATCCAATGAAGATCTGGTAGCTATAATGACAAGGATATAGAAGTATCCTATGAAGATCTGGTAACTATCATGACAAGGTATAGACGTATCCTAAGATCTGGTAACTATCATGACAAAGGTATAGAAGTATCCTAAGATCTTGTAACTATCATGACAAAGGTATAGAAGTATCCTAAGATCTTGTAACTATCATGACAAAGGTATAGAAGTATCCTAAGATCTTGTAACTATCATGACAAAGGTATAGAAGTATCCTAAGAGATCTTGGTAACTATCATGACAAAGGTATAGAAGTATCTAAGGAAGATCTGGTAACTATCATGACAAAGGTATAGAAGTATCCTATGAAGATCTGGTAACTATCATGACAAGGGTATAGAAGTATCTAAAGAAGATCTGGTAACTATCATGACAAAGGTATAGAAGTATCCTAAGAAGATCTGGTAACTATCATGACAAGGGTATAGAAGTATCCTATGAAGATCTGGTAACTATCATGACAAAGGTATAGAAGTATCCTATGAAGATCTGGTAACTATCATGACAAGGGTATAGAAGTATCCTAAGAAGATCTGGTAACTATCATGACAAGGGTATAGAAGTATCCTATGAAGATCTGGTAACTATCATGACAAGGGTATAGAAGTATCCTATGAAGATCTGGTAACTATCATGACAAGGGTATAGAGTATCTTAAGACGATCTGGTAACTATCATGACAAGGGTATAGAAGTATCCTACAAAGATCTGACAAGGGCAAATGACCACGAAAATTGCACATACAACATGAACACATGGAGCTTGGAAATAAACATTGGGAGAAAAGGAGTAAACTGAGAGAACAGTAGAGCACTTAGAACAGTTCTTGAAAGGTAATGAAGGAAAGCTCATTCAACGCACTGAACAACAGATTACCATGAATTCATTTTCGAAAACTGGAAAAAAGGAATGGACTAAAATCACCAACGAGAGAACAGAGAGATTTGAGATTACTGTGTCATTGAAGAGAGATAACTGAAGGAAAGGCTATTAACTAGAAAGGACACAGATTTATACATGCAAGATTCAACAAAACTGGAAAGAATGATAACATTGAAAACCAAAGATTGAAACGAATGTTGAAAAAAGATTACTTCAGTAGAACAGAGAAACAAAGGTTCAGGCTTTAAAAAAAAATGACCACATAGATTTATAGGAAGATCGAATGTTAAAAAGGTAAAGGATGATCCCAAACCAGTTGTGCAAAGAGCCCAGTTCAAGGATAGATATCAATGGTGGAACAACAATACTCGACAACGTTTACCTAGAACCTGACACAAACAGGTCAGGTCCCTTTAAAAAAATGGACTCTAAGCCAAGCAATAGGAATCACTGAAACTCGATTGTCCTTGAGTGAAAGCGTAGGTGTCGCCACTAACCTATGTCCCTTGGGCAGTCAAGAATACAGAGACTCAAGCTCTCAAGGGGACAAAAGCAAATCTGAGGTGGCGCCCAAAACTTTCCTCCCTCACTGCTTTATCCTTCCTGACCCTAAAGTGCAGCCCTTTTCAGTTGGGTAAACTGGGGGGACTGTCCTGAAGCCAAGGCGCGCAAACGGTCACCCATCCAAGTGGAAACCACGCTCGATGCTGCTTAACCTTAGCTGGGGGAAAGCGAGTGCTCTGACCACTGAGCTATCCCATCCCCTTGGAAGCAGTCAAGAAAACAGAAGAGATCAAAGAGAGGAGAGAAAAAGCAAAATCACCCTGAGACACTGAGCTAGAAAAGCTTGTCCGTCACCGTCAACGATCCCTCAGATTCCGAATCCTTTGGGGCGCCTTCGAAGCTTTGTCAACCACCTTTCTCCAGTCCTCTCGTCTCTCAGCCGCCCTCAGGGTGTCTCTCAGCTCCATGTCTGTCCACTCTCGAATGTTGTCCTCCCATCTCTTCCTTTGCCTGCCGCTTCTTCTTCCTCCCCTCACTGTGCTTTGTAGGATTGTTTTAGCAAGACCAGAGGAGCGTGTGACATGACAAAACACTTCAGTTTTTGTTGTCTGACGAGGTTTGAAGGTCAGTATAGGGCCCGATTTCATTGCGGATGCCTCTCTTGACTTCTTCATCCGTGATGTGGTCTTTGTATGAGATGCCTAAGAGTCTTCGGAAGCACCTCATTTCTACAGCTCTTACTTTTCTCTCTAAGTCCGCTGTGAGGGTCCATGATTCACATGCATAATTATAAGAAGATTGACATGACCAGAGAGCGCATCAGTCTGATTTTGGAACTGATGGCGATTTTTCTGTTGTTCCAGATGGGTTTGAGTTTGGTCATTGCGGCTGTGGCCTGAGCAAAAAAGCTTAATGGAGGCGCACAGACCTTAGAAAGGTGTAGAACTAAACACTGAAACAAAGCAGTAATACATAGAACTATTTAAAACAATGGAAAAGACAAGAAGAGCTGGAATGAGAAAAAAGAGAAAAGCATGAATTTAAAAGGGGATTAAAAATGAAAAAGCCCCAAAAGAATATACAAAGAAGAAAAATGACAGAAAATCTCAACCCATGTTAAAGGAGACTGGTGAATCAACAACAACAGAGAGAGAGAGAAAAGAGATAGAGGATGATACACGAAACTGTAGGTACCCAATCTAAAATTGCCCAAACAATCATCACACGAAACAGAAAATCCCCAAAAACCAAAATCCCCTGATATCAGTATGTTCCGTCAACCACACAGAAAGACTAACCACTTAAACACACTTCTTACCTAGCTTCAGTCTGCCCTTCACTCAACTCCAGACTTGAAACCAAGTATAGCGACTTATAACACCTCTATACTTCTACTCTAAAATTATTATTACTCGACTTACCCGGCAGCCTTCGATACTATAGACCACTCAATTCTTCTCTCCCGTCTTCAAAAAACGTTCGGTGTTACTGGCACAGCCCTCTCCTGGTTTAATTCATACCTTACTGACCGATTTCAGACAGTTGCAGTAAACAAGATTCAATCAATACCTGCCAAACTGAAATGGGGAGTCCCACAGGGATCAGTTCTAGGTTCTGTTCACTCTTTACACTGCCCCACTGTCACATATAATAAAACGTCATCAAATCAACCATCATTTTTACGCAGATGACTCTCAGATTCAAAGCAGTGTTACTCCTGAAAATCTGCCTTCTCTCCTGGCAAATATGGCCCACTGCTTTGAAGATATTCAAAATTGGATGACACAGAACAAATTACAGCTAAATGCAGATAAAACCGAAGCCATGCTTGTAGGGACCAAACACAAACTCTCTTCCATTACAACAGCTTCAATAGAACTTGGCAATGCATCAGTCCCTCTATCCACTGCTGTGAAGTACCTAGGTGTTGTTATCAACAACACACTCTCTATGCAAACATTCATCACCCAGACCTGTCAGTCGTGCTACTATCAGTTACGGCGTATTAGTGCAATTCGAAAGTACCTGTCCACCGATGCAACAGCCAAACTTGTCACTTCTCTTATTCTTTCACGTCTGGACTATTGCAATTCTCTTTTGTCTGGTCTGCCAGCATCATCTATCCACTCCCTTCAACGTATACAAAACTCCGCAGCTCGACTAGTTCTCAGAAAGAAAAAATCGGAGCACATTACCCCCCTCTTGCGATCTCTCCACTGGCTGCCTGTACCACAGAGAGTAGAATATAAGATCAGACCCTCTGTTACAAATGTCTCCACAAAACTGCACCCTCCTACCTCTGTGAATGTCTTAACCTGTACACTCCTTCACGTTCCCTCCGCTCTGCTGCAGATACCTTGTGCCTACGAATACCTAGATTCAACCAATCTACTGTTGCCGCCGCTCTTTCTCTATTTCGGGTCCATCGACCTGGAATGAGCTCCCTCTCTCTCTTCGCCAGAAGCCTAGCTATGACACTTTTAAATCCAGCCTCAAGACATATTTATTTCAAACCTAAGATTTCCCCCCTCCTGTCTCATATCAGAACTATCCCACCCTTCACTAACCCATGTCCTATCACCCTGCTAAAGTATATGACCTCTGTGTGTGTGTGTGTGTGTGTGTGTGTGTGTGTGTGTGTGTGTGTGTGTGTGTGTGTGTGTGTGTGTGTGTGTGTGTGTGCTTTTGAAAAACATTTGACTATTGCAATTTTATTTCATAGATTTGGTCTGCAGTACCATGTTTGTAATATCTGTTTGAACTATTGATTATTTGTCATTGATTGTATGACTGTGTAAGATTAGGTCGAATGCATGCACTTTGATTTGTCTTTGCGAGATATAGTGCTATATAAGTTCCATTTATTATTATTATTATTATTATTATTACTATTATTATTATTAAACAATGAGAAAGAAGACTAAAACCAACGGTCCTTGCAATGTACTCATTTTTTGTGTGACTGAAGTGACTCATTGTCAGCAAAGACATTTTTAAAAAATACCAAGGTCCAAAGAGATACCAGAGAACTGAGGCAAAGTAATAATAATCATTCTGTACAAAAGGGGAGATCCAGGAGAAATAAAGGACTACACACCAATCATTTTTCTCCACATACCTACAAGCTGTTCACAAGGCTACTTCAGAGCAGAGTTAAACAGACACTTGGTGAGAAGTAGCCAAGAAAACAGGTAGGATTTCACAAAGGCTTCAACACTCAAGACTATCTACAGGCATTGAGTCTTTAAGAGAGAAATCCAGTGAGCACCACCTTCTGGGATTCAATGATGACGAGAAGGCATTTGATCCAGTAAAACGCCTTGCTCTCTTCCAGGACCTGATAAGAACAAACATAAAGAAAAACTACATCCAGCAACTAGAGAACATTATACAAAAAGGCATCAACAAGGGTAATTCTTTACAACCACATGTCTAAAAGCTTCTTTTTTTTTTTTAAACAGAAGAGGGGTTAAGCAAGGAGATGGTCTGGTGATGGTTGGTTGATGGTACAGTCCCTAAATCAGATGACTCCACTGGGACTCTAAAACAATTTAACCAGAAAGCAAGGAGACTCAGTATCTATCTCAAAGGTGCTTATCATCCCCATTTCAGAAATGTCAAAGATGCAAAGCTTCAGTTAAAATTAACGGCAATATGGAGCACCTCAGAGATGTGCGTGTGGCATACGATGCTGCCACGTGCATAGAAAAAAACCTGGAAAGAGATTCGAAAAAAACACACTAAATCAAGGAAACTGGGCTAAAGATCTACAAAAGAAAGAAAAATCTGTGACAAATTTTGAATTGGAAACAGAATGAACACATGATTTTTTTTAAGTGGCAGAGTATACCTACCCTGAACAAAGCATAGTGTTTAAGAACAAAGCATTCAGCTTTTCTATATTACGAGGATAATGGAATAATCATCCGTGTGCTTTTTTTCTCCTTCCAGTCCACGTGTGTATGCAGTTTTGTAAATGTTGTCATCCGTTCCCAGCTCTCTGATAATGAGTGTGATGAGACTACAACTGTGAAACTGGAAGATATTTTCAAGAGCATCTTTCAGGGAAAAAAAACCCCACCAAGAAAGCCCTCAAACAAACACATCTATACTTGGTATGACTCAGTTAGCATGCTACTGAAAAAAGAAGTGCAGTTTATTAATTTTGGCATGACTAATAAAAGGCATGTATCATTTATTCTTAATGATTTTAGTACAACCATGCGTTTTAAGTTCCAAGCAAGCACTCCACTGCGTTTTTTTCACAAGTTGATGGGTTTTTTCTACTAGTGTAAAATAGATGTAAAAATCTGTAATATATCTATGTGTATTTAACGTTTTTCACTAGTAGAAAAGTAGATGTAAAGATCTGTGGTATCATTATATATTTTATAGTTATTTTTCGATTTTGCTATGGACTACACCTTTTTTGCAAATAATAATATTTAGGCATACTAAGCGGTTTCCCCCTCTTGTTACTACTACTACTACTGCTGCTGCTACTGCTGCTGCTGCTGCTGCTGCTGCTGCTACAAATACAGCTGCATGGCGACAGCTACTGCTACTGCTGCTGCTACTCCTACTCTTCCTCCTCCTACTACAACAACAACTCCTACCACTACTACTACTACTACTACTACTACTACTACTACTGCTGCTGCTGCTGCTGCTGCTCCTCCTCCTCCTCCTACTACTACTACTACAGCTCTTGCTGCTACCACCACCACCACCACCACTGCTACTACTACTAGTACTAGTACTAGTACTACTACTACTACTACTTCCACTACTACTACTACTACTACTACTACTACTTCCACTACTACTACTACTAAATGGAACTTATATAGCGCTATATCCTGCAAAGACAAATCAAAGCTGCTGCTACTACTACTACTACAACCACCACCACCACCACCACTACCTTTACCACTACTACTACTACTACTACAACGACGATGACGACGACTGCTGCTGCTGCTGCTGCTCCTCCTCCTCTTCCTCCTCCAACTATACTACTACTACTACTACTACTACTACTACTACTACTACTACTACTACTACTGCTGCTGGTGCTGCTGCTGCTGCTGCTGCTGCTGCTGCTGCTGCTACTACTACTACTACTACTACTACTACTACTATTACTACCACAACTAACTACTACTTCTACCAGTGCCTATGATAGTACTTGTATCAGTAACAAAGACAATCACAGGACAGAAGCACTTTCCTGGCCAACAATGGATGAAGTTTGTGGTGTGTGTGTGTGTGTGTGTGTGTGTGTGTGTGTGTGTGTGTGTGTGTGTGTGTGTGTGTCTGCTGTAAGAGTCCCTGACATAATTATAGCAGTAAGGGACTGGAGACAGTATATATATAAATTCCATTTCTTCTTCTTCTTCTTCTTCTTCTTCTTCTTCTTCTTCTTATTATTATTACTGTCATCCCACTAGAAAGAGAGAGAGAGAGAGAGGGAGAGAGAGAGAGAGAGAGAGAGAGAGAGAGAGAGAGAGAGAGAGAGAGAGAGAGAGAGAGAGAGAGAGAGAGAGATCTTTGAAAACTAATCAATAGCAACTACAACTTTCTGGGATAAAGCCATCACACTGACGCCGAGTCTCTGCTATGTATATCAATCCGATGACATAATAAATCACATTTCTCTCTCGCCCCCCCCCCCCCCCCCTCTGTCTGTCTGTCTGTCTGTCTGTCTTTCTGTCTGTCTGTCTGTCTGTCTGTCTCTCTCTCTCTCTCTCTCTCTCTCTCTCTCGTGTCTCTCTCTCTCTATCGCTCTCTCTCATAAATCAAATTATGAACATGTATTGAACACATATAAGTGGACTCAAGTTCTGCAAAATATTGTTCGCTTATTTTTGTAGTGTGTGTATGTAACGTCGTCCCTGAAACAAACCATCCATCTATCTATCTATCTATCTATCTATCTATCTATCTATCTATCTATCTATCTATCTATCTATTAGTTTGTCTGTCTATCTATTTATCTATCTATAAATACACACACGCACACATACACACCACACACGTATATATACATATGTATCCATCCATCCATCAATCCATACATACATACATACATACATATGCGTGTGTCTGTGCATGTGCACTCGCACGTGACTATATTTGTGCGTGTGTACGTACGCCTAAGCAGCCTCTTATAGTTGTGTGTTTGTGTTTGAATACATCTTCTCTGATGCCAAACAAAACATTATCTTCAACGAGCGCTAAGTTCAGCAACCTGATGGTCAGAGTGATGCACTCGCGATCTGCTGACCCGGGTTCGAATCTCGTTGAAGAGAATTACTTTTCCTCTGGAGTTAACATCAGTGCTGACTCCACTCTCCCCAAAAGTCCTGCGGATAATACTATAAACCGAGGTCGCGAGTGCGAACACACGCAGAACATCCTGCGCACACGTTAAAACCCGTTCTGTTTCCACCGGCACACAATGGCCTACTCTTCCGAAAAGCGGAACAGGATTTAACATGCGCGCAAGATGTTCTGCATGCGTTCGAACACGGGGCCTCGGTTTATAGTCTCATCCGAAGGAAGAAGTCATGAATCTTGTCTGGACAGAGAGATTGGAAGATGGTACTGACTGTTTCGTCTTTACCAATAGTTTCATGATAAGTGGTGAGAAGGCAACAACTATGAAATCGTTTGGCGGAGTGGGGAAAATTTTATTGGCAGAGGTACCACCTTTAAAGGTTTTTGTTGTTTTTGATGTTGTTGGTGTTGTTGCTAGTGTTGTTGGTGGTGGTGGTGATGGTGGTGGTTTGGTTTTGTTGGCTTTTTTTTTCAATAACAGGTTTGTGACAAGCAACCAGTTCGACCTGAAATGGACGCTAAAGGACATAATCTAAACCAGTAGTGTAAAACTGAATGGTTCTTTCACATGTCAGTACCATCTGGCCAAAGACATTATAGCTCATGTATTCATCTGTGTAAATAGTCTAGTTATATTTTCCTTACCTAGAGTAGCGCTATTCTTATGGGTCAGGGACTGACTGAGTCAAGTCATTTGTTTCTTCTGAGAATCCAGTCTTCTCAAAAAACCCAGTAAATAACCCTTGTTGTAACAGCTTGCCTGTTTTCTAGTCTTTTGGCAATAGCACTTTTTTGAGGTAGTGGGTGTGCTTTGCTTAGCAGAATCATTGTTCACAGGTAATTTCGTACATGCAATGACTTCACCATCATCTGGATATATCAGCATGATAAGTAATGTGAGTAAAAACGACCAGGAAAAACACTTGTGCAAGACTGTGCGCGTGCCTGCACAACATAAAGTCGTGGTCAGTTTCAGAAGCGTGGGTGATAAATTCTTGGAAGCAGAATTATACGGCACAACCTGCAAGAGAGCATCAACTAGAAGGGGATCGAGATACAGGGTATGGAACAGACGGTTTCACTCCAAAAAGGCCGATGCTGCACAGTTGATCAACTCAGCATACATCAGTATCAAAATTTATGATCTCCACTGCAAAAACACTACTTGTTTTATACTCTACTTTTCGTTCTTTCCTAAACACGACAGTCCTCGCAAATTGTCCAGGTACGGGTGGAACTGTTCCCAAAAGCATTACTCCAGCTTCTCTCAGCACCTGGCCTGTAACTTGGTGACAGAGTGTGAAGATGGACGGGACGAAGCAGGCAGTTGTCCCTACAGCAGTCCTCAGTGCTCTGGAATGATAGCTCTCTGCAATCGCTGCTACACTTTCGTGGAGACACTGTCTGGATTTGTCGGTGACAAAACGGATTACAACAAGAGGGCTACTGAGTATTGTAATTCCAAAGGCAGTCAGCTAAGTTTTCCGGTCTGCGTGGGTAATGACTTTTGTCAGAGGATTACAGAGAAAGTTCAAATAAATCCACATCGACTGACCGATCTCTGGACTGGTTTGTACATGAACGATAGACTGTTGCCAGAGACATATATGCAGAGTATAATTCATGAAGACAGAAGGGTTTTTCACCATTCTGTTACATTATTCCATACAGAAATTTCCGACATCAGAAGTTGCATTCATACAAGTGAGAATCTTAGGATTCGGGTAAGTTCATGTACTCGTGAAGCTGGTGCTTTTATGTCGCCTGCTAGTGGAACATTTTGTGAGTTCTCAGAGAACAGTACAAGGCAAACTGCTGATGATTCGAAGGCAGTTTCTTTGAAAAAATTGAAATCCTCTCCGTTCACAAAACAGCAGTCCATGACAAAGTGCAGAGACGGTCATTTTATGCACACCTATTTTCTGTGGGATACCAGACAGAATAACACATGCAATCAAGAGCAGGTACCTCTCGGCACATTTTCCAGTCTAACGTCCTACACCCATTTATTTGGTTCAGATCACAGACAAACTCCTGTGAACTCTGCATTTGCATGTGATGGTGGTGTTAGAACCGTATCATATACCCAGGTTTGTGACTTCATCATGGACTGTCAAGATGAAAACGATGAAACATTTTGTATACATCCTCCGTGTTACAAAATGTTTAGGTGTGCCAATGGCCAGTGTCTGTCCATTGGCAATGTCTGTGATTATAGGTTCCACTGTGCAGACCAGTCAGACGAAGTACAGTGTAATATGCAGGTAAAAGAAGGGCATCTGGTGTGGTATGATCCTGAGGCAGAGTCGTCTCCTGCTCTCATTGATTTCGATATCACAGAAAGAACCTTTTCTGTCACTGAAATGAACTCCAGTGCGTCTTGCCCCGACAGCCATTACCGCTGTCCCGGTGACCACAACGACTGCCTGCCTGTCTACACACGCTGCAACGGACTGTATGACTGTCTGGACCACAACGACGAACAAGAATGCGAAAGTTTTACATGCCTAGGTTTTTTTCAGTGCAGACTTTCTAAAATATGTGTACACAGTGAGCACGTTTGTGACAACTGGATTCAATGTCCGAAGGGAGACGATGAGTTATTGTGTGACCTAGTCTGTCCCGTGGCCTGTGCTTGTCTAGGCCTGACCTTCTTCTGTTCTCAGCCTTTCTCAGCAACCATGTTTCCTCAGCTGCGTTTCTTGAATGCCTCAGGTTCGGGTATGACCTTGTATGACGTGAGGAACAATGCGCTTCTGACTGCTGCTATTTTTTCACACTGCTCTCTCACCATCCTGCACAAAACACAGCTGACGAATTTGCAAAACCTTGATCTCAGCAACAATGACCTGCGCTATATTAATCTGAGTTGTTTTTTGGAGTTGGAAAATCTCCACACACTGTCTTTGTCTGATAATCCCCTTGTTGTGCTTCACACTGGCACCTCGTTTGTTCACCAGAACGGTGCACTCAAAACACTTGATCTGTCCCAACTCCCTCTGGCGGTGCTTGACACTGCCGCGCTGTCGCTGTTTCCTGGCCTGCAGAAACTCAACCTCACATCCACCTCCATTCACACAATCAGCTCACCTGGATTTCAGCACCTGTCACAGCTAACTGACCTCTACATAGAGAACAGCCCTGTCAAAATGTTTCCACGTGATCTATTCAAAGGTCTGTCTAACCTGCGATTTGTATCCACCATGAATTATAAACTCTGCTGCAATGTCATTCTCCCTTACAACTTGGACGACTTGGTTTGTGTCGCCCCCAAAGACGAGGTGTCTTCCTGCAGAGATCTGCTGCAGTCCTGGACATACCGGGCATTTTTGTGGCTGATGGCCGTGCTGTCTGTCACTGGCAACGTCTTCTGCTGCTGCGCGCGTCTGTTTGCCAAGACCTTGACCTCCTCCAGTGGCTACAGCGTGTTTGTCACCAACCTGACCGTAGCTGACTTTCTGATGGGGGTCTACACCGTCATCATCGGAGTGGCGGATGGGCAGTTTCAGGGAGAATACCTCTACAACGATGACAAATGGAAGAACAGCGCGACTTGCCAAGCAGCTGGCTTTTTGTCCCTGATGTCCAGCGAGGTCTCCGCTCTGATCATTTGGTTCATCACTCTGGATCGAGTCATCGTGCTTCACTTTCCTTTCAGCACCATGAAGTTTGACAGAAGGTCGGCAGCCACGACTTGTCTTTTCATCTGGTTGGTGGGTTGCCTTTTAGCGATGCTGCCCCTGCTTCCTGTGACCTCCCACTGGCAGTTCTACAGCCAAACCGGCATTTGCATACCCCTGCCAATTACCAGACGAGACTTCAGAGGCAGGTTTTATTCCTTCAGTGTTTTGATCGTCCTCAACTTCATTCTATTCTTATTCATCTCCACGGGTCAGGCTTTCATTTACTGGACAATACAAGTCACTGCTCTCAAAACGGATTCCACTAAAGTGTCACGGGACATGACCATAGCCCGACGGTTAATTACTGTTGCGGTGACGGACTTTCTGTGCTGGTTTCCTATTGGTCTGTGCGCAATGTTGGCTGTGGCTGGCGTCCCTATCCCTGGGGAGGTGAACGTGGCCCTCGCCATATTTGTCTTACCGCTGAACTCCGCCATCAATCCTTTCATGTACACCTTCAACACCCTGAGAGAAAAGAGCAGGAGAGCTGCTGAAGTCAAGCGCCTGAAATGGCTGGAATCCCACCTGGATTCTGTTGTTGATAAGTGAACCAGGTTCTTTCAAATGCTCCAGAAAATCAGACTGTGGCCACGTGAATGGCTTTATGAGCATGCACCTCCTACTGATCATCTCCTCCCTGACAGACCCTGTGCGCCATGGTATACCCAAGACATCTTGATAGCGAAGCGCAAACGCCGGCAACTAGAACGGCAGTGGCGGAAGTCAAAAACCGAAATCAACAAACAGCTTTTCCGAAAACAAATAAACAAAGTCAAACTCTTAATCCATTCAGCAAAGACAGACTACTACTCTTCCCAAATTCTCTGTGCTACATCCATAAAATCTCTTTTTTCCCTCACCTCAAATCTTCTTGGATCTGCAAAAACAACTCCTCTGCCTAACACCCACAGCCTGTCTGAACTTCCATCCATATTTTCTGCCTTCTTTTCAGATAAAGTTCGAAACATACGCTCCAGACTTGATCAAACTCAATTCCAGCCTGCGCCTCCTGACCCCCAGTTCACTGGCACTCCTCTCTTTTCCTTCCATCCCACAAGTGAAAAAGAAATCATGACAATTCTGAAGGAAATGACTATAAAATCATGCGACCTTGATCCCATACCTGCTCCTGTTTTCTCACAATGCCTTCCACAACTGTGCCTATTATCACTAAAATAGTAAACTCATCTCTTCAGTCAGGAAATTTTCCATTAGCTCTTAAAACAGCAATAGTCACACCTCTACTGAAAAAGCACGACCTCGATCCCAACATTCTGAAGAATTATAGGCCTGTCTCAAACTTACCCTTTATCTCTAAAGTACTAGAAAAAGTTGTTCTCAAACAGCTCAACAGTCACCTTCATTCCAATGATCTTCTTCCCACTTTTCAGTCTGCCTATCGCCCCAACCACAGCACCGAAACCACCCTAGTCCATACTTTAGATACACTTCTACTTGCTTCTGATGCAGGAAAAGTCTCCCTCCTCACTCTTCTTGACTTATCTGCAGCCTTTGATACCATAGATCACTCAATTCTTCTTTCTCGCCTCCAAAATACGTTTGGTATTAATGGCACAGCCCTCACCTGGTTTACTTCATACCTCACAGACCGGTTCCAGAAAGTTATTGTAAACAAAATTCAATCAAAACCTGTCAAAATGGAATGTGGAGTCCCGCAGGGATCAGTCCTGGGCCCTGTTCTCTTTACTCTATACACTGCTCCACTCTCACATATAATAAACAACCACCCTATTGATCATCATTTCTATGCCGATGATACTCAACTTCAGTGCAGCGATACTGTTGAAAACTTGCCTTCCCTCTGACAAATATGTCCTACTGCCTTCAAGACATTCAAAACTGGATGACTCAGAACAAGTTACAACTTAATGCCGATAAAACCGAAGCCATGCTCATAGGGACCCAACATAAACTTTCCTCTATCACAAAAACTTCAATAGAATTCGGCAATACGTCATTTCCTATGTCCAACTCTGAAGTATTTAGGAGTAGTTCTTGACAACACACTCTCTATGAAAAAATTCATCACCCAGACCTGCCAGTCTTGCTACTATCAATTACGGCGCATAAGCGCGATTCGCAAGTATCTGTCCACTGATGCAACTTCCAAGCTTGTCACATCTCTTATCTTTCACGTTTAGACTACTGTAATTCTCTTTTGGCTGGCCTACCAGCATCATCTATCCACTCTCTTCAACGCATACAAAACTCTGCAGCTCGACTGGTCCTAAGAAAGAAAAAATCTGAACACATCACTC
Organism: Rapana venosa; assembly: GCA_028751875.1. Classification (NCBI taxonomy): domain Eukaryota; kingdom Metazoa; phylum Mollusca; class Gastropoda; order Neogastropoda; family Muricidae; genus Rapana; species Rapana venosa. Next base: position 10,859,756 of record CM054141.1, on the reverse strand, counting down.
CTCTTCTGCGATCTCTTCACTGGTTGCCTGTCTCACAAAGACTGCAGTATAAATCAATACCCTCTGTTTCAAATGTCTCCACAAATCTGCACCCTCTTATCTCTGTAACTGTCTTCACCTGTACACTCCATCCCGTTCCCTTCGTTCAGCCGCAGATACTTTGTGTTTTCGAACCCCCCGTTTCAAAAAAACCCCTTTTGGGCCCGTCGCCCTTCTCTGTTTCTGGTCCATACCGGAATACCCTCCCTCTTTCACTTCTAAAACCCTTTCCTTGTTTCCCTTAAATCCCTCAAAAACACACTATTTCCTCCCCTGAGATTTTTTTTTTTCCCCCCCCACATATCGTCCCTTTATTTTCAACAGCATTTTTTTTTAGTTAAGTGTTGTTCCGTTTTTGGTTTTTTGGTTGTGGGTGTGTTTTTTGTGTGTTTGGTTGTATTGTTTTCTTTGCGTGTCGTGCGTATCCCCTATTTCTCTTTATTTTAAAATTCATCCTGTAAATTTTGGTTGCAACCTTCATTTGTTTGTTTTTTCAAGTTTTCCCGCTTTTAAAAATTCCATTTTAATTATTATAATTAATTTGGTTTTCTGCGTCTGTTTCAAAATCTACCTTTTGGTTAATTTGATTATTTGGGAAAACAAAAAAAAAAATTCCCTTTTATGTTTGAAATTTCCCCTAAGGGGTTACCTTTGCTTTCCTTCGTCTTTTAGTTTTTCTTTATCATCTATTACACTATTATTATATTTTTATATTTATTATTATTATTATTATTATTTATCTATTATCATCGTCGTCTTCATTTTATCTATCGTCTATCTAATCTTTTTTTCTTTACGTCATCATCCATCAATACTATATGATCTATCTATTTTTCTTCTTCCTTTTATTACATCTTGTCTTTCTGTCTTTCTGTCGTTTTTGTCCTCTCTCTTTTTCCCTCTCTCTTCTCTTTTCTCTCTCTCCTCTCTCCTCTCTCTGCGCCCATTAACTATGGACCCTGTTTCTAGAAATACCCAATGAATGCGATCTCCCGTTCTCTCCCCTGGTTGCTATTTCATTTTTTTCAAAAATTTGTCACGGCAGATTTCCTGCGTAAATTCGGGCTTTTTACCCCAGGGGAGAGCGCGTCGCCACAAAGCAGCGCCACCCTTTTTTATTTTTTTTCCCGTTGCAACTGTAACTGTTTTCCCTTTTCGATTGATTTTTTCCCTACATAATTTTGCCAGAGACAACTCTTTTGTTGCCATGGGGTTTTTTTAGGACTAAATAATTTTATTTAAACACCGGACCTCGGTTTATCGTCTCATCCGAAGATAGATCCCCTAATCCACTTTTAAAGAAAACCCCATTGACTCTGTCGGGACGTGAAGCTCAGGTCAGACAGAGCACTCGCTTTTCCCCCCGCTATGTTAAGCACTTGAGCAGGGTTTTCCCAAACAGATGGGGGACGGTTTTCCGCCCTTGGGTTCTACATCCCCCCCGTTCCCCCAGCTGAATGGATACCGCCCTTTTAGGGTCAAGGGAAAGGTTTTTAAACCGAGGGGGGGAGGAATGGGCGCCCCGCCCTCAATAGGCTGGCCCCTAGAGAAGTGAGGTCTCTGATGCCTCGCTTCCCTACGACCACATAGGTTATGGTGTGGACACCTTTACCTTTCTTTGCCCAACTCTGTCGCAGTTGTGCATGGTCAGGCTATACACGCATCCTTTTTTTCTATCGTGATAGAGGGATCGTGTGTTCGCCTGATCAACGTGTGTGCACATGATCAGCAACATGTCCCCCTGGAGTTAGCATCTTTTCTGACTCCACTCCCACCAAAAAGCCCTTTGCATGAAACTATAAACCAAGGCTCCGTGAGGTAAGTAAACGCGGGCAGAACATAATTATTGCGCACAGGATAAAATCCATTCTGCCTTTTGGAAGAGTAGGCCATGCGTGCCAGAAAGCTCTGGTGACACCCCTCCCCCCCCCCTCCCCCCATCCCTCCCAACAAACAAACAAAAACAAACAAAAACTCAACAACAACAAACCGCAATCACACTGGGGTGTCCTGTTTAGACATCATCCCCGAAGCTGGAAAGCGGATACGTTAATAGTAGTCAAAAACTAAGGTTAAGCAGCGCCGAGCGTGGTTACCACTTGGATGGGTGACCGTTTGCGCGCCTTGGCTTCAGTACAGTTCCACCCCAGTTCACCCAGCTGTCAATGGGTACCTGCCCTCTTTTAGGGTCAGGGAAGGTAAAGCAGCGAGGGAGAGGAGATGGGCGCCGCCCTCAATATGCTGGCCCCTAGAGAAGTTGAGGTCTCTGACGCCTCGCTCCCCTACGAACACTTAGGTTATGGGGTGGACACCTTTCCCTTTTTATATCTGCATTTTCTGACCAATCAAGACTAATCGCAGCATTTTGGGGTTTTTGGTTTCTTCATGCAGGCACAGCTGGGTGGCTTTCAAGACATCCTTCAGAGCATTCGGGATCGACTAGATCACCAGGGCAACCATGGCGACACCATTGACACACTGCACAGCTGGCGCCTAGAGTACCACAAGACTGATGTGAGTTGTTGCTAGGGGATGTGGGGGAGATTAGGGTTTGGAAGAGAAAGAAAGAGAGAGGAGAGGGGTAGAGAGAAAGAGAGAGGGAGAGAGAAGGAGGGAGGGGAAGAGAGAGAGAGGGGGGAGAGAAAGAGAGAGGGAGGGGGGGAGAGAGGGGGAGAGAGGGAGAGAAAGAGAGAGGGAGAGAGAGGGGAGAGAGAGTGGGGGAGAAGAGGGAGAGAGGGGGGAGGGAGGAGAGAGAGAGAGAGAGAGAGGGGGAGAGAGAGAGAAAGAGAGCGGGAGAGAGAGTGGGGAGAGAGGGGGGGAGGGAGAAAGAGAGAGGGAGAGAGAGGGGGGGGGGGGGAGTTCTATTTATTTATTTATTCTTTTATATCGAGGATAATGGAATAAGCACTCGTGTGCATTTTTACATCCAGTCCCCGTGTGTATGCGGTTTTGTAAATTTTGTCATCTGTTCCCACCGGCACACAATGGCCTACTCTTTCGGAAAGCGGAACAGGATTTAACGTGTGCGCAAGATGTGATAGGGAGAGAGAGGGAGAGAGGGAGAGAGGGGAGGGAAGGAGAGAGAGAGAGAGGGAGGGTAGGATGAGAAAGAAGTGGGAGAGTGGATGGAGAGAAATTCGTGTAGAAAGTTGACGTGACGAGGATGGTGGGTTAGGAATCAAGTCAAGTCAAGTCAAATTTTTATTTCCAGATGGTACATTGAATAAGCAATGCATTTGTTTTTTTTCATCAAGCCATCTATCTCAGGAGTGTTGTGCGGTTGGGTGTGGTGTGGTGTGGTGTGACGTGGTGTGGTTTTATGTGGTGGAAATGTTATTGATTGATGTATTTGTACTTGCTTGAGGCACCGTGGTCGAGTGGTTTAGGCGGTCAACTCGTGATCCAGAGGTCGCAGGTTCGATCCCCGCTCGGCTCGGTGTTGTGTCCTTGGGAAAGACACTTTACTCCTTTTTTCCTCACTCCACCCAGGTGTACAAGTGGGTACCAGCTCTGCTGGGGAAGTATCTGGCGACAGACTAGCGTCCTGTCACAGGGGTGGTGAAAAACCATCAGTTCGCTTAACGCTACAGAAACCGGGATAAGCTCCGGCTCTATGGGCCTTCTGGCTCGAAAGAACATACTTTTTTACTATTTGTACTTGCACACATTTTACATTCTCTTTTCTTTTGTGTGTTTACTTGCTGAGTGGAGTGTGTAGTGTTTGGGCTTCCGTATCCCTCAGAATGCAGACAAGAATTACGGGATCTCAACATTAAAAAAAAATCTTGTGTGTATGTATATAAAGAAAATTGTTCAAGACACTGTCAGACCTGCACTTAAAGTTGACCTGGGAGATCGTAAAAAAAAACCCCACCCTTAATTCACCAGTCGCTGCTGCCAAGATTCGAACCCACGACTTCACGGAACCACAGGGTTAAAGTCAAACGGTCTTAACCACTAAGCTATAGCAGCTCTCAGTTTTGTTTGATTTTTTGTTTGTTTGGGTCTTGTTCTCTCTCTTTAAAAAATGTTTAAATACAAAACCGAGATTGTGTGGAACTCGGGCTGCTGTGTCTTTGCAGAAACATCGTGTAAGCCTAGTGCACGTGCACCTCACTGTTCAACCCCTCCTGCTCTTTGTGGTCTCTCCGTGTCTGCCTGCGTTTCTCTGTCCCATCTTGTTTGTTGGGTGTTCCCCAGCTTGACAGCCTGGGGGTCATCCAGAAATATGCCCTCCGTCTCACTTCTCACACCGGGGTCACAGTGAGGCCATGGATACACACTGGATGAGAAGTTTGCGTGCACGACTGTTTTCTGGTACTTCGTTATTATAGGTGGCCGTACTCCGGCTTCAGGTGGCCTTTTTTGTTCTCCTTCAATGGAGGGTACACATTGTTATGCTAAAAGCTTGTCATTCGAGCTAGTGTCCCAATGCAATGACCATGGCAGTTGTTTTTTTTTTTCTTTTCTCCTTTCTTTCCCTCAGTTTCTATATAACTGCATACCTCCTGTAAAAACAACAATAAATGCTCGGGACTGGACCTTGATGTGGCCTCCAAGTTTAACTTTGTGTTGTTATTAATTTTGTGTTGGTGGACAGGGCGACCACCTTCTTCTGTTCATCAACGACAGAGCTGACCACCGCTACTGCTACGTGGTGATGGTCAACAGCACTTGGGAGAGTCTGCTGGACACTCAGGAGAACGTCTACAAAATCACCGTGAGATTTTTCTGTCTTCTGTCATTCCAGATTATTGTCGACATCCATGTACTGTGATATCAGCTTAGCAGATGAGCGAGATAACATCACCCACCACATAATTTTTTTAAAAGTATTGACAATGTATCACAGAGGGGGGATGGTGGGGTAGGGTGGTAACAGGTTGTTTGGGGGTGGGGGGGGGGGGGGGGAAGCTGGGAAATGGATTCACCTTCACCTTCATCTATCTCGTAGTCCTATGAACCGTGGGGGCACCACTGAAGATTTTTCAACCAGCTTCCTCCACTCCCCACTATCTTCTGCTTTCTGTAGCAAATCGTTTCATTCGAGGCCAGTCCACTGGCCAATGGATCCAATGGACTGGAATGGTTACAAAAGCTAAGAGTAAAATAACGGGTGGGGGTTGGGTGGGGGGATAAAGAAATGCAGAAACAAAGAGAATGGTTTTTTTAAAAAAAGAGAGAAAAAACCCAGAACAGAATGTTCAAGTGGATATATATATATATATATATATATATATATATATATATATATATATATATATATATATATATCATTTATGCTGAAAGAGCTACTGGTATTCTAATAAAATTGAATAGGCAAAAGTGAATCTTTTCTTGTAAAAATTTGATTTTTTTCATTAATTCAGTTACCTTTTTTCAAGAGAAAATTCAACGCAACAGAGTCAACTTACGTATACGTGCCCCTGCCAGTATCAAGTAACACGTGTATGTTTATTTGTGTATTTGGGATCGTATGCGTTTAAATGATTTGTTGTTGTTGTTATGCATTCCCCAGCTTAACACTCTGGGGGTCACCCAGAATGTGCACTCTGACTCACTCATCCCACCTGGGAATCACTGTGAGATTAAAATTGCACACTGAATGAGAAGTTTGCGTGTATGACTGTTTTTAAGTATCTCGCCATATAGGCAGCCATACTCCGACTTCAGAGAATTTTTTCTCCTTTAAAGGAGAGTGCAGGTTGTTATGTTAAGAGCTTGTCATGGCTGAAGGCAATCTCAACACAACATTTTACAACATAACAACATTTTGTTGTGGGCCTTGGCAATTAGCTGACATTAACTGACACAGCTTTTGGCCTGGGCCAGTTTAGATGATTTGAATGTAACGGCTTTGATTTACTGTTTTACAAGATTCAACGCTAAATAAATTCCATACATTATTATTATTGTTATTATCATCATCACCATCATCATCATCATCAGCAGCAGCAGCAGCAACAGCAGCAGCAGCAGCAGCAGTAGTAGTAGTAGTATGTGTGTGTAGTGTAGCTAGCAGCTTGCGTTATAGCAGCAGTGCAGCTAGCACAGTATGTAAGATAGTAGTAGTACAGTATGTAGTAGTAGTAGAGTGTATGTTTATATTTATTATGGTTATTATTATCAAACGCGCATGACATTTTACTGCATAAGTGTTGTCACGTGTCGAAACGAAAGCTAATAAACCAGTAGTGTGTTTCAGTATAGTACGTGCATGTAATTTGTGTATGTGAATGCATGTCATCTCATCTCTCATCAGCAGCGCGCAGAGCTAGTAGTAGTAGTAGTAGTATAGTAGTAGTAGAGTAGTAGTAATAGCAGCAGCTGTGCTAGAGCAATTCAGCAAGTAGTAGTAAGTATAGTAGTAGTCTAGTTATAGTAGTATACCATCATTACGCAGGTGTTCATAATTATGCTTAGCGTTTCACGGTCGAAATTAACAGCTAAATATAAATGATACCAACCCCCCCCCCCCCCCCCACCACACCACCCTCAACGCCCCCCCCCCCCCCCCCACCCCCATGTGTTCAGGAGGAGATCTACGCCCTCATCAACGACCCCACACACACGGAGCAGCCACTACGGCCTGGTGACCTGGCGGCAGACTACCATCACTTCGATGCTGCAAGGGAGTGCTCGGGACACGCCACCTACAGCATCCGATACACCCCCTCCTTTGCCACAACCAACTGAAACTTTCGAGAGAAAAAGTAAACCCCCCCCCAAAAAAAAAACAACAACAACCCACTGTCTCATACTTCTGGAACGTGAGGTTCTTGTTATACTTTCCCAGCGGGGTTTTCTTTGGCAATAAAGTGTTAAAACTATTCAGGAATTTGTGTGAGAGAAAAAGAATTTTTTTAAAAAATTGCTTGGGCATATCTCTGTGAAAGTGTGTGTGATGTTCTTTATCTCTCGTCTTCACTATGTGGATCAGGTGGCGTGTTTAATCTTCTGACTACCTGTGTTTTGTTGTTGGTCCAAACTTTGATCATTTTCCCCATCATCTTTCTTGTATTTTTTTTTTGGAGGGGGAGGAGGGAGGGGGAGGAGAGGGGGAGAGGGGGGATAGCCTAGTGGTTAGAGTGCTGCACACGGGATTTGACAACCTGGAATCAAGCCCGGATTCGAACCACTACTGAAAGGTTCATTCAGGGAGGTTTTTCCCCCCAGAGTTAACATCAGTGCAGACTCCACTCTCCCCAAAAAGTCCTTCAGACGAGACTATAAACCGAAGCCCCGTGTGCGAACGCACGCAGAAGATCTTGCACACACACTTCAAAACCCGTTCTGTCTTTCATAAGAGTAGGCCATTTGTTCCGGTAAGAGCGGATGACAAAACTAAAAATGCATGCACACTGGTGTCGTGTATAGACATCATCCCCGAAGTCGGAATTTGGCTACCTTAATGGTGGGTTTAAAAAACCACCGGTCGCCTACGGAAACGGTCATCATAGGTGAACCTTGGTGCACTAACAGAGGAATGAAGAACATCCTCAAAAGTTTTCTGATTATCTGTCTGACAAACTCTAAGCAGAAGAGTTTTCTTTGGAAAAGTATATTCATAATGGTACAAAAGTTTGTCTTCAGTCACACACACAATAACACACACACACACGCACACACACACACACACGCACGCACGCACATACGCACGCACGCACACACATAGATTCACACATACAGACAGACAGACAAAGTCAGAGACAGAGAGACAGATTCGGATTCGGATTTGGATATTTATTCAGAGAGACAGACAGACAGACAGACAGACAGACAGACACAGAGAGAGGAGAGAGAGAGAGAGAGAGAGAGAGAGAGAGAGAGAGAGAGAGAGAGAGAGAGAGAGAGAGAGAGAGAGAGAGTTATAGTTATAGAATCAACTCTACTCTCTGAATCCATTTGCACCCCTTGGCATACCACGGTGGAAGGAAGGTGGCAGGATGGTTAAGAGGTTTGCCTGCCAACAAGTACACCATGAGGTTCTGGGTTCGATTCCCAGCCTCGCCCTTTCTTCCCAGTTTGACAAAAAAATCGAACTGAATATCAAAGTCCTTCGGATGAGACTATAAACCGAGGCCCCGTGTGCGAACGCATGCAGAACATCTTGCGCACACGTTAAATCCTGTTCCGCTTTTCGAAAGAGTAGGCCATTGTGTGCCGGTGGGAACAGATGACAAAATGTACAAAACCGCATACACACGGGGACTTGATGTAAAAAAAGCACATGAGTGCTTATTCCATTATCCTCGATTTATATATATATATATAAATTTTTAATCTGAGCGCTTTGATTTGTTGCTTTACAAGATTCAGCGCTATATAAATTCCATACATTATTATTATTATTATTATTATTATTCGTCAGGCCTCAGGAATTGCTGTCTGAGCATTCAAGAAAGAAGAAAAAGAGTACAACTGTAGGGAGACACTTTACTTCTAAAGAACAAGCTGGATTCCACATAATTATGCACAAGTAACATGAAAACGCTAGGAGTAACCCGCTATAAGGTAACCAACCATCTACTAACCCTTCCTTCTTATCATCCACCACTGGGTTATGGTAACATACAAAAGTACACAGTGCATGTGTACTGGGAAATAGGGATTCTCTCCCTTAACATAGGGATAGTGTTACTTAAGCAGGAATTCAAACTGTAGACTACTTACATCATGAGAGGGAGTTATACAATGTTTTTATGGACTTTGAAAATGGCATTTGACAGAGTCTGACATGAAGCAGTTTTGGTCTCAATGAAGAAGTTTAACATCAGGCTGGAGCTAATGAAACCAGTCATCAACTTTTTTTTTCCAGAGCAGCCAGTGTTGTACTTGCAGGTAATGTCAGTGAAGAGTGGTTCCATAATTTAACAGGAGTCTGTCAGGGTTGCCTTCTATCTCCCACACTTTTTTTTAAAAACATTTTCCTGTAACACGTTGTGACTGATGCACTTGAAGATCATGTCAGCACAGATAGTACTAGAGTAGTAACAATTTCAAACTTTTGTTTGCTGATGACAGTTGATGGCCATCTTGTTTCTCTAACGTTGATGATTTTTTCCTGTCTGCACTGATTCAATTTTTCCTGTCTGCACCGATACAATTTTTCCTGTCTACATTGATACAATTTTTTCCTGTCTTCATTGATACAATTTTTCCTGTCTGCACTGATACAATTTTTCCTGTCTACACTGATACAATTTTTCCTGTCTGCACTGGTACAATTTTTCCTGTCTGCATTGATACAATTTTTCCTGTCTACATTGGTACAGTCACACATCACCCAGGCATGAACAATACACACAGCAGCTTCAATGACACTGACCAGAAACTGTCTGAAATGTGTCCTGGAGTAGAGCACCTTCAAACCCTGAACACACACACTGAATTCCTGCACATCAATGTGTCAGATTGTGAGTACGACTTGCCTGATTACACGGCCCAGCAGGGTGTGATCTTTGGTGTCTGCAGTGGTGTCCACACGTTCTGCAGGCTCCATGTACGGACAAACCAGAGTATGTACATTTATGCTTTTGTCCAGCGGCTTTGGTACTGGTGTGGACGGAGCAGTTGGACAACTGAGGTTTTCTTGGACAATACTGTTTATGAGCGTAAATTTAACAGCTCATTATTCAGATGCAGCTATCACAGCTTGAGGAAAGTGACCATTAGAATGGATAAACACTGGATGTTTATTGCCCACTTCAACAGTCCTCCCATCAAACTGCTTATCAAAGCAGACAGGGCCAGACTGAACTACACTGTGAAAAAGACAGCTGCACACTCGGGTTATTTAGTCACCTCTCAGTTGGGAGGAATGTCAGACCTTGTTAACGTGAGTTTACAATGGAGAGGTCCCTCCAACAGTGCCTTCATGGTCAGTCTTCATCAGATCCAGCGACCTGATATTTGCGTCCATATGTTCTTTGGGACGCATAACGCATTACGATCCATGACATTCACAGGAAGACCAGATCCTGATGATAGTTATGTTGAGTTGAGTGTTGTCTGTCCTATAACAAAGATACGTGCTGCAATTATTTTCAGGTCACGTATTTCTATGCAGTTGAAATACCATCCTGATGTCAACAGCGCTCTGAAAGTGTACATGTCCACACTTTCTGCAAAGAATAAATTCATAAAAACATCCACTGGCTCCTTCAACTGTTGTGTACAGCACTATCCCAGTTTCGAGAAGCATCTGGACTGTAATCTGAGGACAGAGTGTGCAGACGGCCGGGATGAAACAGACCACTGCCCCTTCAGCGGTCCTGGCTGTACAGGAATGGTGGCTTCACACAACAAGTGCTTTCACCCGCTCACCGACCATGACAACTTTGACTTCAGATCTTTTGGGTTTAAATGTCTACAAGTGAATGGAAGGCCAGCAGCAATCAAAACGAGGAAAGAACAAACAGACATGGTACAAATGTTCCAGAACTATTCTACATTTCTGGTGGCTGTGGGTTTGAGTTCTGGTTGGAATGCTGTACCATTTTACTACAGCATGTTCTGTAAGTGGTCTGACAATACCATGATCTATCACATGAATCATTTTATATCAAACAGTAGTATGATCCTTCAAGAACCGTGAAGAGTGCCACTGTGGAGTCAATGATGTTACAGTATGGCAGTTCACCTGTCAAATTTGGGGTGTGTGAGGTGGACATACATCCAAACACGGTCAGCCATCCACCTGTCTCTGTAGCTTCTTTACACCCCATCCTCTTCAACTATACTCGACAATCCTTGTTTATCTGCTTGAAAGGACACACTACACAGGTCATCTTGTCCTATGGATCCAAGGATGCTAGTCCAAACAGTGCCACGTTTTGCGTTGTCAGGAATGGGAGTGACACAGATAATGTTGACATGTTTCTTCTTGGAGCAGGACAACAGCTGGCTTATGCAGCATTTACCTGTGACAATGGCGCTACTTCACTTCATCACACCCTTCTGTGTAACTTCCAACCTGACTGTTCAGATGAAGCAGACGAGTCATTCTGTGAGCATCCTTCATGTAGGGGGTTTCTCTGCTCTAATGGTCAGTGTGTCTCCGCTCACCAACGCTGCAACAGGTACTCAGATTGTTTGGATGACTCTGATGAAGCTGGCTGTCGTGAGTATCTCCGGTATGTGGCCTGGTTTACTGATGACAGCAAGAAGGTTCAGGTGAATCTGGATGGCACGGGTTTCTTCACACAGCAGCTGATGACTGCTAATGAGTCCTGTCTCCATGGTCATTATCATTGTCTGACTGAAGTACTTCATTGTCTGCCAATCTACACCTGATGCAATGGATTTTCTGACTGCATTTATGGAGAAGATGAACAAGACTGTGAAACAGTGACGTGTCCTGGTTTCTACCATTGTCAAGCTTCCAGAGTGTGTGTTCACATGGACCTGTGTGATGGCTGGGGTCAGTGTCCACGGCGAGATGATGAACTGTTGTGTGATGCTACATGTCGCACTGGATGTCGATGTCAAGGTGATGCTTTCCACTGCCACAGACCCTTTCCTTCTAATTTATTCCCCCATCTGAGATATCTAGATGCAAAAGGTTCAAACATGATGCTGAATGACTTCAACCAAAATACATATCTTGTTCACTTAATTCTGTCCCATTGCTTACTCTATAACATTTCACTGATTCAGAAAATTGATTTTTCAAACCTGCAGTACCTTGATCTTGCTGATAATCACTTAAGAACCATCAATGCCAGTCATTTTTTGCAGTTACAAAATCTAAGGGTTTTGCACTTGGATAAAAACCCTCTCACTGCAATGACAAGTAACACTGCAAAGCACATCCACTATGAGCTGAGAAGTTTCAGTGTTTCTAAATCATTGCTCAATCTTTTGTCTAATAGTTTATCCATTTGCCTGCCACAGATCACAAATCTCAATATGTCGTTCTGTGGTGTTGAAACCATTGACCCAACAGGCTTTAAAACTTTTCCACAACTGAAAGTTGTAGATTTTTCAGGGAATCCAGTCAGTGAATTTCCCCTGGATCTTTACTCAAAGTCTGATAAACTGCCACGAGTCATTTCCTCAAATTTCAGATTCTGCCGCAAAAATGTACTTCCCCAACAAAGGAGTCAGATGAAGTGCCATGCTCCTGACTCTGTCCTCCCTTCATGTGCCATGCTACTCCCCAATGAACTCTGTCAGATTTTCTTTTGGCTTATGGGCGTGTTGGCCATTGCCGGGAATATTCTTTGCTGTATCACATTCGCTGTTGTCACCAAGATCTTTGGAAAGAGTTTTGTGTCGTTGATTGCACATTTACAGGTTGCTCATGTCTGTATGGGAGGCCAGGTCATCCTGGTTGTGTATGCACACTACACATTCCGTGGGAAATACCTTCACTTTGAAGGGATGTGGTCCAGCAGTGTGGCTTGTAAACTGGCCGGGTTTCTTGCTGTTCTGTCTAACTCAGTGTCCGTGTTGATCATTTTGCTCCTTGCTTTGAGTCACGCTGTGGCCCTGCATTTCCCCAATCGTTTCTGGAAACAGACCCAACGTTCAGCTGCTGCAGCTCTTTCCGCCACATGGGCCGGTGGATTCTTGTTGGCGCTAACCCCCTTTCTTCCAGGACTGTCAAGTTGGGGCCTTCGAGGTCAGTCGGGTCTGTGTCATCTGGCTTTGTTCCAGAACTACCCTCCTGGGCAAGGCTTTAAGTGGTTCAGTTATTGTGACAATAAACTGCATTTGTTGTGCCATGGCGGTAGCTGGCCAAGCTTTCATAACCAGAGGAACACCAAAATACAGACTAGCTCTGAACCCTACCCAAAGATCTTTGTTTTCTTCCATGCACGTGCTGAGGAAAATGATAGTGACACACGCACTGTGCTGGTTTGCTGTTGGACTGACAACTTTGCTGAAGTTGAGTAGTGTTGCTGCTGCCTATACAATCCACCATACTTTGGTCCTGTATCTGTTACCCTTCAACTCTGGCCTGAGTCCACTTCTCTATGTGTGGACTGCTCACACACAGCGTAGGTCTCAAGAGGCAGAAACCAGGTTACTACAAAAGCTTAAGACACAACTTTCCCACAAGCAGAGAAAAAAAACTAGCAAGCAGTTGAAATAAAGAAACGAATACTACATGTAAGAACATAAAAAAGAAGAGCAAAGAATAATGTAACAAAAGAAGGGAGAAAGGAAGAAGAAAAAGGAGGATAAAAAAGAGTTGTGTGGTTTTTTGTTTTGTTTTGTTTTTCTTGTGTGTGTGTGTGTGGTGGGGGGGGGGGGGGGGGGGAGGGGGTGCACTGTTTTGTTTTTTAAAAAGAAGAAAAGACCAAATGGAGAAACAGTTTTCAGTCTTAAGATAGAAACAAAGAAATGAAAAGTAAAACAAAAATGGAGAGAGATAGAGGTTTCCAGCCCTGATATGGAAAGAAACAAAGATGAAAGAAAAATTTGAAATAGAAGGAAAAGGGCAGAGAAAAAAACCCAAAGAAAGAAATAATGCTTTGTAGTCCCCAGAGATAGCATTGATCTTGCCGCATTTGCCTTGTAGTCCCCAGATATAGCATCTTGTTGCATTTGCCTTGTAGTCCCCAGAGATAGCATCCATCTTGTTGCATTTGCCTTGTAGTCCCCAGAGATAGCATCCATCTTGTTGCATTTGCCTTGTAGTCCCCAGAGATAGCATCCATCTTGTTGTATTTGCCTTGTAGTCCCCAGATATAGCATCTTGTTGCATTTGCCTTGTAGTCCCCAGAGATAGCATCTTGTTGCATTTGCCTTGTAGTCCCCAGAGATAGCATCTTGTTGCATTTGCCTTGTAGTCCCCAGAGATAGCATCTTGTTGCATTTGCCTTGTAGTCCCCAGAGATAGCATCCATCTTGTTGTATTTGCCTTGTAGTCCCCAGATATAGCATCTTGTTGCATTTGCCTTGTAGTCCCCAGAGATAGCATCTTGTTGCATTTGCCTTGTAGTCCCCAGAGATAGCATCTTGCTGCATTTGCCTTGTAGTCCCCAGAGATAGCATTGATCTTGCCGCATTTGCCTTGTAGTCCCCAGAGATAGCACTGATCTTGTTGTATTTGCCTTGTAGTCCCCAGAGATAGCATTGATCTTGCCGCATTTGCCTTGTAGTCCCCAGAGATAGCATTGATCTTGTTGTATTTGCCTTGTAGTCCCCAGAGATAGCATTGATCTTGCCGCATTTGCCTTGTAGTCCCCAGAGATAGCACTGATCTTGTTGTATTTGCCTTGTAGTCCCCAGAGATAGCATTGATCTTGCCACATTTGCCTTGTAGTCCCCAGAGATAGCATCTTGCTGCATTTGCCTTGTAGTCCCCAGAGATAGCATCTTGCTGCATTTGCCTTGTTGTCCCCAGAGATAGCATCTTGTTGCATTTGCCTTGTAGTCCCCAGAGATAGCATCTTGCTGCATTTGCCTTGTAGTCCCCAGAGATAGCATTGATCTTGCTGCATTTGCCTTGTAGTCCCCAGAGGTAGCATCCATCTTGTGGCATTTGCCTTGTAGTCCCCAGAGAAAGCATCGATCTTGCTGCATGTGCCTTGTAGTCCCCAGAGACAGCATCTTGTTGCATGTGCCTTGTAGTCCCCAGAGATAGCATCTTGTTGCATTTGCCTTGTAGTCCCCAGAGATAGCATCGATCTTGTAGCATTTGATTTGTAGTCCCCAGAGATAGCATCTTGCTGCATTTGCCTTGTAGACCCCCGAGATAGCATTGATCTTGTTCCATTTGCCTTATAGTCCCCAGAGATTGCATCCATCTTGTTGCATTTGCCTTGCATGCATGCAGTCCCCAAAGTAGGAATCTTCTGTTGAAGTGTGGGGTCTTTACGACCTTAGACAACATTGTCCAAATGGATTGGATTCAAAGTTGTTGACTGTGTGTGTGTGTGAGTGCGTGTGTGTGTTTTCATCAGTAAAACATTTTTAGTGCTATTTTTACATCCCTTGTTTTGTTTTGTTTTATTCTGTTATATCAAGGATAATGGAATAAGCACTTGCGTGCTTTTTTACATCCAGTCCCCATGTGTATGCAGTTTTGTAAATTTTGTCATCTGTTACCACCGGCACACAATGGCATACTCTTACGAAAAGCGGAACAGGATTTAACGTGTGCGCAAGATATTCTGCGTGCGTTCGCACACGGGGCCTCGGTTTATAGTCTCATCCGAAGGACTTTTGGGGAGAGTGGAGTCGGCACTGATGTTAACTCCAGGGGAAAATATCCCCTTGAACAGGAATCAAACACCTTGTGTGTTAGTGTGTGTTTGTTTGTTTTCATTAATAAAACATTTTTAGTGCCTTTTAGCATCCTTTTGATTATCTTGGGTGTGAACAGGTCTGAAAATGATTCTATACATGAAAATTATTTTCTTCAGGAAAAACCCCCCAAACCAAACCTACTCAAAACTTTTTCTTTATTGAAACAAGGCATAATCTTTTTTTTCTTTTCTGGGGATGCATTTACCTATGCTTGTGTGATATTCTGTATCTCTTTCTCTAAATCAGATGACATTTTGGCAGTCTGTCTATGCTTTGCTGATTCCAAACTAAAGATTTCCACATCATTTTCAAACTTTTCAGACCATCTATTTGACAAACTTCAGGCCAGGTAGTTTTCGATCAAAAAGTAGATTTAAAATGGTAGAAAAGTTGCTTTTTCACTCTCTTTCTCTCTCTCTTGCTCTCTCTCTCACACACACACATGAACGCAGGGACAGACAGACAGAGAGAGACAGAGAGAGACAGAGGCAGAGAGAAACATTCACACAGAGTAGTCATTTTCAATAAAGTCACACAACAAAACATAGTGCCTAATGAAGCATATCTTTATATGATCATATAAGGTAAACATAAAGCATACACTTATAAAACAGGAAAATACAACTGTACAGTTTCATTTTTCAACAACAACAACAACAAAATCTGTAACAAATTAAATGATCCTTTTGCTTCTCTCTCTCTCTTCATGCAAGATTTATGACCCCTTGATGCCATATAGTTCAGATTTTTAAAAAAAAGCAACAAACCAAATAATCCTTTGCTTTTCTCTCTCCTCAAGCAAGATTTATAACCACTTGATGCCATATACTTCAGAACAAGTACCATACCAAAAAAACCTATGAATGAAGTTGTTGCTGGGTTAACAACATCTTCAATCTCGGAACAGTTCAACTAAGCAGTGGAGAAACTTGCTTGGTCATAAGGAAATCCATACCTTGCTTAATAACGAAAGCCAAAATCAAAGTAGGTGACAACTACAAAATACATCAGTGTTCATGTACAGTAAGGTTAGTTTTCTTCAAAACTGTTCAGTAAGGCTAGTTTTGTTCTAGATTGTTTTATAATAAAAGTTAGTTCAACTGTTGCCTGTACTTTACAGCATTTACAGCCATGGCAGATTTCTCTGCTTGAAATTGGGTCCACTCTTTTCCGACAAAAGGTTGTTTTTTAACCATAGATCATAGACAAGGACCAGGGCCTCTGTTCACGTTTGGAGCTTTTTGATTTTGTTTTTAATAGCTTGCACATCCATTTGCTTAGTTATCAGGAGCGAGTTTGTAGGACTTTGCCAGGGATACTTCTTTCTGTGGGCTCTCTTATTTTATTTATTCATTCATTTTATACTTTTATATCGAGGATAATGGAATAAGCTCTGAATGCACGTTGCTCACATGAGCTGGGTTTATTCTTTAAAAAAAAAAAAAAAAACACGAAAAAAAAAGCATCCAGGTTGATACTTGTGTTGGAAAATGAATAATTCTGTGTCGGTCCAGATCCCCAATCGTGCTCTGGATGTTTTTCAAAAAGAAACATGAGATTGTCTCAGAAATTATGTATCGGTACATGTGTGTATATGAGTGTGCATGCACATGTGTGCGTGTAGAAAGCGATAGGGTTACAGGAACGCTCTTGCTCTGCCATGTGCATGCGTGCACATGTGCGATGTCTGTCACTCTGAAGGCACCACCTGGTCAGCGAGCCAAATCTGGAATTTCCAAAAATGATTTCTACTGTACTGGCTGATTCTTACAGGCAATTCCAATATTCCCACCTTTGTTATACATCTCAGTGCCTAAGCTTATGACCAAAATACAAAAAAAATCGTCGTCATGTAACTTTAGACACTGATTGAGGTTTAATCCAAGGGGAACTACCCTCTCGTTTAGAGAAATCTTTCTCTTATCCAGATTTGTTTCTTTTAGCCATAAGCCCACACAGATTGGACTAGAATGAAGGTGATTTGCAACAAACCAAATGTCAAATCCTGTTCAGTGCTATGAACATTTTTCTTTCTTACTGTAGTGTATAGACTAACATATAACTTCCAACTGATTCACAAGACCCATGGAACTTTCCTTTAGTGTGACATCATTTGATTCTTCTACATAGATCAGGCTATAGATACTACTTGCCTTGAAAGCTATTTCAAATTGTTCTCATTCTTCTGTGTTATATTCGTGGTACAATTTGAAAAGTCTTGAAGAATAAGCAGAAGCGCACATGCAAATGCTATATAGAAAACTTTCTGAACATCATTAAATCATATGCTTTTACCATTTTTGTGTATGTATGCTGAATTTTGAAAACTGTGGCTAAAAAATTGTTAGTCACCACAGAAAGGACAGGCCAATTTCACTGTGAGTTCAATGGCTTAACCTGCATCTTTAAAACTACAAAAGTTCTACAGTTTCTTCTTCTAAGACGCAAAACTAAATAAAACAAAGAATGCACACGCTTCATCTGAAGTGACATCTTCCATTTGACCACCAGGTGAAAGCTGGCTTTGAAGACTGGAATGGTGTCACAAGCTACAAGATCTGACAAGGATGGTGTGGGAGGCCTTTTGTGAGGCTGCACATGAAAATCATGGCTAAGAGGCCAGCTGTAGTTTCGTGCTGTTAAAGTGAACACCGCTAAAGCCGCGGTCACTGATCACCTGCAGACTCCAACGTGTGTATCTCAAAAAGTAATACAGATAACTGAAATCTGTTGTTTGTGTCGTGTTCAGAATGAACTCTTCTTTTAGATTACACTTCAATCTCATTTTCTGAATTTTGACCCTTATCCATGATTTTTGTGTGCAGCGTCACATTTTCACTTGCCCAAGCAAGAAGAATCAAGATGTTTATTTGGTTTTCCTGCTGAGAAGTTGCTAATACAATGTACACCATTCTAAGCAAAATTAGAGCATGTAACCAGAAAAAGAAGCACAAAAACCGTAACCATCTTTTAAAAAAACAATGTGAAGCATTTGACGACACTACTGCTTCAACTGTCAGTAATGATATCTTTTTCATTTCCAGCCACACTGTTAAGCTTTACATATAAAATAAGTTATGTACAAATGACACTTCTCTCTTTAACAACATTGAGGTCTGCAAAAATGTCCCCCTTTTATTTTCAGGAAAATGGTAGGGATTTTATTCTGTACTGTTTGTTCCAACTATCTAAGCTGCAGTGATAATAATTAATTTTTCATTGAATCTCGGTTTCAATGTTATGAATGCTGATACTCTACTGTAGGCATACAAGCTGAGTCACTGCAATCACCAGGGGTCTACGTAAAGTAAAGGTAAAGGTGTCCCATTACCGATGTGGTCGTAGGGAAGCAAGGCATCAGAGACCTCAACTTCTCAAGGGGCCAGCATATTAAGGGTGGCGTCCATCTCCTCTCCCTCGCTGCTTTACCTTCCCTGACCCTAAAGAGGCAGGGACCCATTTACAGCTGGGTGAACTGGGGGACTATACTGAAGCCAAAGCGCGCAAACGGTCACCCATCCAAGTGGTAACCACGCTCGATGCTGCTTAACCTTAGCTGGGGGAAAAGCGAGTGCTCTGACCACGAGCTATCCCGTCCCCACGGAGTCTATCAAGGAGCAACACCCAAGCGTAGAGGGATTGTTTCACAGACGGAAAACTGTGCTTTGGATCGTCAGAAACTTTTGTGCGTTTCGGAAAGAATCACGTTTATTTAGCTGCCTTGGATTATCTTGAAAACACGATTTTAGCAAGAAGTATAGGATTAAAAACCAAACAAAAATATTTAAAAAACCCATGATCATATCATACCCATTTTCCCCTTGTAACTGGAAATGAATACCCTCCCCCCCCCCCCTTTTCCCTTAAAAAAAAAAATTCCCCAAACAACATTCCCTCCTCTTCCCTAGCTCACTTCCCAAACAATCCTTACATTTATATTTACAAAACTGTCGCATATGCAAAGACCTCACCACTGATGAACCTCAGGAGCTCTAGCCAAAGGGAAAAAAATATTTACAAAACAAAAAAAGGAAAAACTGTACCATTTTAGTACGTTCTACTTAGGCTATGTACAACTAACTGCCTGTGCAGTGATCTATAATCATTTTTAATAATAGTGTGGGCTATAATTGTGAGCAGTGATTTCTATTCATGGACATTTAACGACAATCCAGTAAAAAAAAAAAAAAAAAAAATTTCAAGTGTGATGAAGGCTTGGAGAACACAAAGAACAAGCATTGTGACTATGCTGTGAATGCTAATGACTGAGAAGACATACAGAAATATGCAGACCAATAAAAAATCATGTACAAGGGAAGAAGATTGTACGCACATTGACTACTGTTAACCCGCTGAAAAATGATGATTTTTGGGGAGGGTGTAAGTAAACAACAGCATGAACTTCAACAACAAAAACAATAGCAAAAAAAGTAAAACAAACAAAAACTCAAAACAAGTAAACCAACCTGGCTCTATATGTGCTTTACATTGTATGCAGCATGTTATGTAAAAAAAAAAATTATTTACACGCACACACAGAAAATAAGAATATCTACGGTTTTTGTTTTTCACTTAGCGAAAACTGAATTTTTTTTTATACAAAAAGTGCTTCCCCTAGCATGGCACTGCAAAGTTCACAAGTGGCAGGTGACTTGGGGACATCTGGGTTAGCAGTCTTATTCATCTACATAGGTGGTGGTCAATGCTTAAACCACTGCCCATTTTGAGGCGTTTTTTTTTTTTTTCTGTCAATACCGAAATATCAACTCTTCAGTTACAACATTTCTCTGTGGCCTTATGAGTCAGGCCATAGCTATAAAGAGGTTTAGCCTGGGAAAAAAAAGGTCTGCATTAGATGCAAAATTTTTGAATGAAAGTGGTCATCTTTACTTTAGTTTTATTTATTTTATTTCGAGGATAATGGAAGAAGCACTCGTGTACTCATCTTTGAGCGAGAGAGAGAACGAGAGAGAAAGAGAGAGAGAGAGAGAGACAGACAGACAGACTCTGTGTGTGTGTGTGGTCTGCTATGAGTGTGTTATGTGAAAGTCCTCAATGATATTGTCAACTCTTGCAGAGAGAGAGAGAGAGAGAAAAAGAGAGAGGAGTGGATGAGAGGATTGAAGAGAGGAGAGGAGAGAGAGAGAGAGGAAGAGAGAGGAGAGACTCTGTGTGTGTGTGCACGAGTGTGTATGTGAAAGTCCTCAATGATATTGTCAACTCTTGCAGAGAGAGAGAGAGAGAGAGAGAGAGAGAGAGAGAGAGAGAGAGAGAGAGAGAGAGAGAGAGAGACTCTGTGTGTGTGCACGAGTGTGTATGTGAAAGTCCTCAATGATATAGTCAGTCAACTCTTGCAGAAAAACTTAAAGAGGATCCACCCAACACACACGTTTACCCTTCAGTGCCACTTTTCATGAGGGCCTTCAGTGAATTTCTGCTCATCGTAAAAGTAACATCCCACTACTTGTCTGAAGGACAAAAGAAACTACAGCCTATCATGCCTGTGCTTACCATACTAACTTACATACAAGGAACAGCTCATACCTAAAGGCTAGTTGCTACCAAAGTTATTTCTGAGAAATGCGCATGTCAAAGTTTCACACCCACACACACAGACAAACAGAGAAGCACCTAGATACACGTGCATATGCAATTTATTTCAAGTCTGACTTCTGAATGAAAGAGTTGATGCTTTTTGTTGCACAGCATGTTTGCTAGACTGAAAATATATTGAAGGTAAAAACTTCATCTGCAACCTTATGGGTTCTGTTTAAGAATTAGTTGGGTTTTTAAAAATTTATTCATTATTTTTAATAAACTGTAATGTTTATTGTTGACTTTACTACATTCACCCGTGTGCATGCACGTGCACACACACACACACACACACACACACTCCCCCCAACACACATACACAAAGCATAAAGATGAGAACACACACTCATGTTTATTTACACGAATGAGTTAGGGGGCAAAGTTCAGCAAAAACTTTCCTTCAGTTCCATGAACAAAACGTCTGCAAATGACTTAACTTTTATTGTTACGGATAATGTTAGCCATGCATAATACGCCTATTTGTAACGACAAAATTAATTTTTAAAAGTTCACTAAAAAAAAAAAATCTTCAGTTTCCTTTAGTGAACAGCTTTCAGTAAAAACAAAATTCTACTATGGCCCTTGACAACTAATATCAACCTGGATAAACAAAAAAAAATGCCAGTCAAAGCATGCCTCACATCCCCTCAGTGACCATGTAATCTAGAGATTGATAAAGCAGCTGCAGCTGCTTGACGATGCAAATTACCATACAGAATTGTACACTGTAGGACAACAAATAATCACTCTCTAAGCATTGCTGGTTTTTGTTTTGTTTTCCCCTTCACATCCTACCAAAAAAACTCACACTATGACTTTGGTATAACGAATGAATACATATCTCTTTCCTGCCGTGCTATTTTTTTGTGTTTGACCAATATCCTGCAAACTCGGATTTGTATAACTGACCATTGTAGGACACAGGACACCAAAAAAACCCCCACACTTTATCAGTTCTGTCACATACCCTACAAAATCAAACACATGATTATATATGGATTTAGTCTCGAACAGATTTAAAAACAATGTACATGAAAATCCTTTTCATATTTAATTAGTAAAAAAAAAAAAAGGACAAACATTCATGAAACAAAAACAATTCGCAGCCACTGCCTCTGCTTTTGTTGTCGTTATAAAAAATTTACATGATTAGACTGAATTGAACGATGCATATCAATGTTCAACAAGTTCACCCCACGTAACTCTGTTCCACAACTGTTCCTACACGAAATGGAATGGTTAAGTTGTACAGATGTTCAAGTGTCATCTTTGGTTGGCAATACTGGGCTAGACACACCAAAAGGGTGGCAGCCACACATGAAAAATGTGACCTGCCCACCTCCTCATTTCAACTTGCCTTTCACTTTAAACCTAAAAAAAACCCCAGTTGTCTGCGAATCAAAGATTTTTGTTGTTGTTGTTGCAAAAGTGGTTGAGACATGGGCGGCAGCTACAATGTGTTGCTATAATGAAGTACAATCTTCATTCAGGGGCTGTGTAGGACTCCTGGTGGGGGAGAGGGGTGGGGAGGGGGGGGGTGCCAGGCTGAAATCCTACTTGGGTGTCTGGGGGACAGTTTCCCGCTAGGGATCTGGGAGTCTTCCCTCCATCCTAGCCGTGTTGAAAAAAATGAATCAGGCGTTTGTGCCTTGTCTTCCACACACACACGAAAATGAAACAACAACCCCCCTCCCACCCCCTAACCCCCCAGCCATTTGCAGCGAGCGATTCTCAAGAAACCACTCTAGGAACAGGACAGGGCCTAACACATACAGTCATACAACCAAGTAATCATTTCTCTCATCCACTCACCGCACCTCGCTCCGTTTTCACAATCTCTCCCCCAAAGACCCTTGAGTCATTTTTAACTGCAATATAATCAACGAAAATGGTAGTAAGACGATATGAAGTGACAGGCAGATTTAGAATCTATGACCAAAAAAATGGCAGTACGCCTCTCTTTCATAACATGCACTACGCCTCCTTTTACAATAAACAACCTAACGCCTACCGCGTCTGAGAAGTTCTACAAACAGCTACAGTATTGGTTAGGTGATTTGAGCAAATATGTCAACTATACATGATGAAAATGACACTGGACTGTGTGAGTCTCTCTCCCTACTGGGTTCATTGGCTATGCTACCCATGAATGGAGCCTACAATACAAAACCACAATCTATGCCTATCTATTCTGTAAGTTTCAGCCCACTGCTCGAGTCTAGTGTGCACGTTGTGAGTTTGAGGCTCTGTCTCTTCTTCTAATGCTATAAAAATCCGTCAACAGAAAAATACCCTTTGTATGTAACCGTACTTTTTCCAATAGCAGCTGTGCATCTTTATCACACACTTGGTCTTCAATAAGGTAAAAATCTAGACAAAACAAACTAAAAAAAACCCCGAGGCTTTCGAATTTAAAAACATACCAAAAGTTACCATTTGTCCAACTGTCACATTTCTATGGTTTCATTGAGACTCCTTTTTTTAAAAATATCTTAAACTTAAGTTTTAAATGGAGCTTTGACCAAGTTTGAATTTTAACAGAATATTACTTCTTATTGAAAGGTTGGCTCCCCTGACAAAGTGAAATGAAGAAGGGAAAGAAAAGCTTTTCTTTATAATGGACAGATTTCTTAACGTCAGAATATACATATATTGCACATGCATGGCAGATTTGGATTTTAGAAGCTAGCCTCCTTAGAAAAAGGGGAAGAAATGGACTAAATGGGGGTGTTTTTTTCTTTTGACTCAGAAAAAAGCTTTGAACAAAATATAATTGTCTTCATGTCCTGAAAGAAACTGAAGACAGCTGGACTGAGGAGAGTTTGGTGTTTCAGACATCCCCCCCCCCCGGTTCATCCCTTTCTTCCATCATAAATGGTAACTACTGACAAAACTACCAAGTTAAAAATTCACAGTATACAATACAGGAATGATACAAGCTTTCTATATTGAACCTCTTGTGGTTGGACTAACTCGTAAACTGAACTGGAGCACAGCTGTGACCAGTATTCTTGCTACCTGACTCACAATTCCAACACCAAAATGCAGTGCAGAGATGTTCTGCCTCATAATGTCTGCTGGCCAATAGCCTTATCTGACTGACTTACAAGCAATGTTCAGACAGAAACGAGGAGAAACAGCCAGGCAAGGGACCAAGTTTGACATTCTTAAGTTTATTCTGTTGTTTTGTTAGGGTTTTTTTACAATCCTCACCATCTCTCCAAAAGATTGTGTGAGTGAAAACAACACAAGTGCTACAGAGAATCAAATTTGGACGATTTGCTTCAAACGCGATGCAAGCCTGGTGCCCCTATACAGCCACGTACCTCAGTCTCAAACCCATGCGCCATTACCAAAAAAGAAAGGTGGAGGTTCCGAACACAACATGGGCACAACTGCGTCATTTAGGTGAACGTCATCGGTTGAGTTTAGAACATAAAGACTGTGTCACAGATTCCTCATTTTCTGGATGGCAGTTGCCAGTTTACACAGACAGAATCTCATCTATGTGTGACACACTTAAGCAGCACATTCTTCCTACAACACCAGACCTATGGAAAACTTTGGCTTCTTGGAGACAAGATCAGTTAACAGTAATTCAGAATGCTGTACACACAAAAGACTGTCAAACAGCAAATGATGCACTAAGGGCTTAAGTTATGAACATTCTACAGCCGCACCGCCAGTGAAATTAGGTCAGGCAGAGCAAAAATACCTGTCAGAGCTAGCATCAGCCGCCTACCTGAGGATGACAAAAACTAAGATTTCCTTTTCACACAGTCAACCGACGCTTCTAGCAAACAATGTACAAACCACATCGTCCGTGTGTCCTTCATTTCAATCTGTTTGCACATCAAATCCCCCAGCTCACCACCACTTTTTGTGTGTGTGTGTGTGTGTTGTTTGTTTTTTGTTCAAAACCATCGTCTGTGTAACCACCAAATTTCTCCATCAGCCCATCTCTCCTGACTTTGGTAAATGCGGTCAGTGAACACAATGTCAAACAGGCCCGAGGTCCTCGGCTACTATGACGTTGTTGCTTTGTACACGGCAGAGGCGTCCTCCTCACCTGCTCCCAACTGTCGAGCTTTCTTGTACAACTGCCACACACACAACACAACACAAAGGCCTGTGAAGCACTCAAAACTAGCATTTTTTTTTCTCCTTTCAAAATTTTTTTATTTTTAAAAAATTCTTTTATTTCAAGGATAAAGGAATAAGCACTCACGTGCTTTTTTTCATCCAGTCCCCCGTGTGTATGCAGTTTTGTAAATGTTGTCATCCGTTCCCACCGGCACACAATGGCCTACTCTTCCGAAAAGCGGAATGGGTTTTGACGTGTGCGCAAGATGTTCTGCATGCGTTTGCACACGGGACCTCGGTTTATAGTCTCATTCGAAGGACTTTTAACAAAATATTTGCAAGGTTTTAAAACTCTGTAACCAAAAAATAACGATTTTTCTTAAAACTGTGTGTTCGTTCTTAGAGCATCAGAGAGCTTCTGGAAACTTCACAGCAGCACAGTGAGAGAGAGAGAGAGAGAGAACGTTAGTGAGCGTGTGTGTGTGCACGCACACATATTTATATATAAATATGTATTTGTGTATGCATGCATGTAAATGCATTTCTTTTCTTTTTGGTCCTCCGCTACAGCTCTGAAGTTATCAACGGTGTGATTTCGTATATATACGTGACTGGTTTTAACCCACGACTAAGGCAGCCACATTCCGACTTCAGGGATCAAGACATCTTATATGTGTTGTTCACGAGCATGTTGGAAGCACCCCCAGGGCCAGGAGGAGGAAGCTTCACTCACTGACTGACTGACTGACTGACTAGACTGACTGACTGACTAGACTGACTGACTGACTGACTGACTCCCTCACTGACTGACTAGACTGACTGACTGACTGACTAGATTGACTGACCGACTCTCTCACTGACTGACTGACTAGACTGACTGACTGACTGACTGACTCCCTCACTGACTGACTGACTGACTGACTAGACTGACTCCCTCACTGACTGACTGACTAACTGACTAGACTGACTGACTGACTGACTCCCTCACTGACTGACTAGACTGACTAGATTGACTGACTGACTCTCTCACTGACTGACTAGACTGACTGACTGACTCCTCACTGACTGACTAGACTGACTCACTGACTGACTCCCTCACTGACTGACTAGACTGACTCCCTCACTGACTGACTGACTGACTGACTGCTTTACTGACCCTACGAGCCGTGTACAGGGTGCTCCACGCTGCCCATGACTAGCACCAGCGTCGCAGGACTATACGTTGGTGCTCACTGACTGCGGTCAGACTAACGCCGGTTCAGAATGGCTGATAACCGCCCCACAAGAGCAACAGTCAGACAATAGACTAAATTCCATACATTATATTTTATAAATCAGGCGACAGGTATCTATCAGCGATATCACGGTCACCTCCTGCTTTTGTTTTTCGCAGTTTTACTTTCAATATATATATTTAATGTAATAAATAAATGGAACTTATATAGCGCTAAATCTTGCAAAGACAATCAACGCCATGCATTCACCTCATTAGCACAGTCAATTACAACCATGACAATAAATCCAAGTTAAACAATATTACCAAAACATGTACGCTGCAGACCAATCTATGAATAAAATTGCAAAGTCAAATATTTCAAAAGCAAACACCAACACTCACACATGTCTCACTTTAGCAGGTGGACATGGTTAGTGAAGTGAATAGCTCTGATATGAAACAGAGGGGGAAATCATTAGGTTTGAAATAAATATGTCTTGAGGCTGATTTAAAGTGTCATTCTACATTTCAACAGAATACTCACTCATGATTCCCATTTTAGGGCTTTTTTAGGCCTCACAGGTCTTCTTTCAGGGCATTTTAGGGCTTATATTTGCTCTTCAAAAATGGGAACTTTTAGCGGCTAAATCTTGCAACGACACTCAATGCAGTCAGTCCATACAAACACTAAAACTGCCACAAGTGACAACAGTACATCCAATACTTTAAACAGATATTACAAAACTGCCCTGCAGACACCATAAACTATAACTAACAATTGCAAAGTCAATCATTTCAACAAGCACACACACATGCACCACACAATGTGCAACAGTTCTAGCCCATAGAAACATGGCGTTAATGCCACAAGGTGCAGCAATACTTGCATATCAAACAGCTGAAAAACTGACGAGTGAAATCAACATACAAGCAGGCTAAAAACGTGCCTCACAATGCACATAGTCTCACAAACAGGCTAAACTGCACAATGTGCAACAGTCAGCCATACTAACAGGCTTAAACTGCCACAATGTCAGCAATCAGTCCATACAAACAGGCTGAAACTGGCCACAAGTGCAACAGTCAGCCCATACAAACAGGCTAAAACTGCCCACAAGTGCAACAGTCAGTCCATACAAACAGGCTAAAACTGCCCACAAGTGCAACAGTCAGTCCGTACAAACAGGCTAAAACTGCCCACAAGTGCAACAGTCACTTCATACAAACAGGCTAAAACTGCCCACAAGTGCAACAGTCAGTCCATACAAACAGGCTAAAACTGCCCACAAGCGCAACAGTCAGTCCATACAAACAGGCTAAAACTGCCCACAAGTGCAGCAATTAGTCCATACAAACAGGCTAAAACTGCCCACAAGTGCAGCAGTCAGCCCATACAAACAGGCTAAAACTGCCCACAAGCGCAACAGTCAGTCCATACAAACAGGCTAAAACTAACCACAAGCGCAACAGTCAGTCCATACAAACAGGCTAAAACTGTCCACAAGCGCAACAGTCAGTCCATACAAACAGGCTAAAACTGCCCACAAGTGCAGCAGTCAGCCCATACAAACACGTTGAGACTCCTTACGACAATCATCCATACCAAAAAAGCTGAATCTCATACAACAGTCAGTCCATACCAAAAATGCTGAATCTCCTACAACAGTCAGTCCATACCAAAAATGCTGAATCTCCTACAACAGTCAGTCCATACCAAAAATGCTGAATCTCCTACAACAGTCAGTCCATACCAAAAATGCTGAATCTCCTACAACAGTCAGTCCATACCAAAAATGCTGAATCTCCTACAACAGTCAGTCCATACCAAAAATGCTGAATCTCCTACAACAGTCAGTCCATACCAAAATGCCGACACCATGTACAGTCATGTCACTCCATACAAGCATGCTGAACCTTTTATAACAGTCCATACTAAAATGCTGAAAACTACACACCTGCCAAATCATAAGAACCCCCATCCCTCCCAAAAGGGTAATTGCTGAAGAGTTTGGGAGAGAGTTCAAGAGACAGCCCCCTGAAGCATCTTGTATAGTTAAACATTTATTTCATTTTCATTTACACTACTTTAAGTCACGAGATTTTTCTGCGTGAAATTCGGGCTGCTCTTCCCAGGGAGAGCGCGTCGCCACAAGAGCAGCGCCACCCTTTTTTGTTTTTTTCGGTCTGTAACTGTATTTGTTTCCCTATCAGAGTGGGTTTTTTCCAAGAATTTTGCCAGGGACAACTCTCTTGTTGCCGTGGGTTCTTTTACGTGCGCTGAAAATTTTGTGTAACACACGAGACCTCGGTTTATCGCCTCATCCGAAAGACTATGCGCCCAGACCACCACTCATGGTCTAATGGATGGGGGAAAAGTTTCGGGCCCAAACGGGATTCAAACCACCGCACACTTCCGACCCGGACTTTTCGCATTCTAGACAGGCGCGTTACCTCTAGACCACCGATCCACCTAACAAGCACACTTTTCATTTCCTGATGACAAAAAAAACCCCAACCCCACAAACACTCAGCTGTAGAAGAGAGAAACCAAACATGCCCAGTATTCACTGCCTGCCAGTCTTGCACAGCTGTTTATTCATATCCTAAGTTTGGAATCAAGATTTTTCCCCCCTTAAAATTAAGAAAAGCAAAACTAGCAGCCAGAAATCGGAAAAGAAAACAGTTGGCAGCTTATGAAACCACACCCTACAATAGTCAGTCAATACCAAAATGCTGACACCACCATACAATTAACTGCACTACTTCTAGCAGGAAACATACTTCAATTCAATCAAAAGTCGGACACAATCTTTTGAAATACAAGAACATTCATGACGTTTCACGCAGAGAAACATGCCGTGACTTCACCTTTTCTCTCCAGATAACCCGCTATAGGGTAACCAACCATCCGCTACTAACCCTTCCCTCCCATACCACCTTCTACTGCTGGGTTACGGCAGTATACACATGCACACAGTCACGTGTACTGGGAAAGGGCGGGTGGGTTCTCCCTTAACATAGGGATAAAGTTAAAGTGGTATACAATACAATGCAATACAAAGTAGCTAGTTCTACAGCGACAGTGAACAACAACAACAAGAGAAAAAAGAACATGAAAAAAAACCCAAAAGAAAGGAAAAAGAAAACACCCCATCCTCCCCCCCCCCCCCCCCCCCCCTCCAACACCAAAAAAAAAAAAAACCCCAAAAAACAAACCCATCCCCCCACCACCAACACCCCCAATTTTTTTTTTTCTCCATTTTTTTTTTCTTCTTCCTATCTTTCTTCCCCTCCCCTTTGTCCCTTGACGTTCAGCTGGGAGCATTTGGGGTTGCCCGGGTTGGGGACCCCCCTGCGGGTCTTCTTGTCCGCCCCCCCTTTTCTCGGCCGGGGCCATGCCCTCCCCAGTTTGGCCATGCTGCCCACAGCATGTTGTAGATCAGCTTTATCGATGGCCCCCCTCCCCACCTCGTCTGCAAGAAGCCAGCAAGCAGTCAGGGAATGAATGAATGAATGAATGAACGAACGAGCGAGCGAGTGAATGTCAAATATGTGAATGGCAGTTAGGGAATGAATGAATGAACGAATTTCAAATATATGAATGGCAGTCAGGGAATGAACGAATGAATGAACGAATGAGCGAGTGAGTGAATGTCAAATTTGTGAATGGCAGTTAGGGAATGAATGAATGAACGAACGAGCGAGTGAGTGAATGTCAAATATGTGAATGGCAGTTAGGGAATGAATGAACGAATGAATGAACGAACGAGCGAGTGAGTGAATGTCAAATATGTGAATGGCAGTTAGGGAATGAATGAATGAACGAGTGAGTGAGTGAATGTCAAATATATGAATGGCAGTCAGGGAATGAATGAATGAACGAGTGAATTTCAAAAATATGAATGGCAGTTAGGGAATGAATGAATGAACAAACAAACGAGTGAATTTCAAATATATGAATGGCAGTTAGGGAATAGATGAACGAGCGAACGAGTGAGTGAATGTCAAATATGTGAATGGCAGTTAGGGAATGAATGAACGAACGAACGAACGAGCGAATTTCAAATATATGAATGGCAGTTAGGGAATGAATGAATGAATGAACAAACGAGTGAATTTCAAATATATGAATGGCAGTTAGGGAATGAATGAATGAACGAACGAACGAGCGAGCGAATTTCAAATATGTGAATGGCAGTCAGGGAATGAATGAACGAACGAACGAGCGAGCGAGTGAATTTCAAATATATGAATGGCAGTTAGGGAATGAATGAATGAACGAGTGAGTGAATTTCAAATATATGAATGGCAGGGAATGGGGACAGGATAGCTCAGTGGTCGGAGCACTCGCTTTTCCCCAGCCAAGTTAAGCAGCGTCCAGCGTGGTTACCAGTTGGATGGGTGACCGTTTGCGCGCCTTGGCTTCAGTACAGTTCCCCTAGTTCACCCAGCTGTAAATGGGTACCTGCCCTCTTTAGGGTCAGGGAAGGTAAAGCAGTGAGGGAGAGGAGATGGGCGCCGCCCTCAATATGCTGGCCCCTAGAGAAGTGAGGTCTCTGACGCCTCGCTCCCCTACGACCTTATAGGTTATGGGACTCCTTTACCATTTACTCCTTTTAGTTGGGGAATGAATGAACAAACGAGTGAGTGAATTTCAAATATATGAATGGCAGTCAGGGAATGAATGAATGAACAAATGAGTGAATTTAAAATATATGAATGGCAGTTAGGGAATGAGTGAATGAATGAACAAACGAGTGAATTTCAAATATATGAATGGCAGTTAGGGAATGAATGAACGAACGAGCGAGTGAATTTCAAATATATGAATGGCAGTTAGGGAATGAATGAACGAACGAGCGAGTGAATGTCAAATATGTGAATGGCAGTTAGGGAATGAATGAATGAATGAACGAACGAACGAGCGAGTGAATGTCAATATGAACGGAATGTACTGTATAACCATCTCGTGTCTTTTCGAAATTATGAAAGTATCAATGTACCTGTCGGTATTGTCATTGCAATTCAATAGGGTGATTGATTCAAGTGTTTTTGACTGGACATGACCTGACCTGAATCTATGCACATAAACACATCTACACTTAACCAAAAAAAAAAATTTTTTTTAAAGTCCCATTCTCTACTTTAAAAGGTACGACTGCAGGCAGCACTGAGGGACAGGGAAGAATAATAAAAAAATTTTTTTTTAATTTTAACTTTGAAAAGGTGATGGGAAGGGGGCAGGGACTGAATTATAGGATAAACACCATGCAGAAGCACACACAGACACAGCAAACTCATCAACACAAACATAAACACACACACACAAACACAGCACACTCGACACACACACACAGACGTGAACACACACAACACATATACATAAACACAAAATTAAGAAAAAAGCAAATGCCTTGCTCGTTCAATGTACCATCTGGAAATAAAAATTTGACTTGACTTGACTTGGCACACACACACACACATACATAGTTGCACACTTTCACAGTCACTGAACTTGACAGACAAGATGAACATTCATCGATTCCTGGCTACTGGTCAGAAACCAACAAAAAAAGTTTTCAGCAATTTTCACCAATCCGGTCAGAAATGGTAAAGCCTGGCAATGCTTTGACATGAATGTCATTCCACAGCAACAGAGACAGTCTGAAATAAATTGGCATCCATTATACCTGAAATTGGATATGCGGCTTAAAAAAGGAGTCACATACGCAAAAATCTCACCACTGGTAAACCTCAGAGCTCTAAATAACGAAATAAACCGAATTTGTATAGCGCTGTATCTTACACAGACAAATCAAAGCGCTTGCACTCAACACATTCATGCAACCAATAACAATTAATAGTTCTAACAATCCCAAATGTGCGCACACGCACACACACACACACAGAAGTTATATACTTTGGCAGGGTGAAGGGATCTCGGCTGTTGAAGGCAGGGGACAGCTATGATGAGATGAAACAGGAGAGGAAAATCTTAGGTTTGAAAGAACGTATGTCTTGAGGCTCTAGCCAAGGAACAAAGAAAAAAACAACACACCACAACTGACACTGAAGTAATTTGACAAGAACGGATGAGATCTGATGGCAAGTGATTCTGCAGGAACAGGGGCGGTCTGAAATAATGTGGAAATAATTACACAAAAACAGTTGGTCTGATATCCAATATAATAGAATTGATTCCAGGTCAGGTCTGACATAAATTGATGTGGGAATAATTACAGAAAAAACAGGGTTGGTTTATATCCCCACATGACACTGGCAGTAGTAGTAGCAGTAGTAGTAGTAGTAGTAGTAATTCTAATTGAAATTCATTGCAATATCTTGCAAAAACAAATCAAAGCACTTGCATTCAACCTCTTCTTTACGCATGCAACCAATAACAATTAACAGTTTTAACAAATTCAAATGTACATAAACACAAACACACACACAGAGTACTGGTTTATGTGGTAATCAGCAGTAGAGGAGACCTCTGACCCGACTGACCCTACAGTACAATACAGACAGAAAAATCAATCTTTTTGCTTTTCTTTTCTCAACCCCCCCCCCCCACAAATGCAACTTGATCCTTCATCTGTCTGCGCAAAAAGAAAACTATTTCCAGTTTTCCACCTGATTTCTTTCTGTTTGTTTCAGAAGTGCAACTGGATCTTTCAGCTTTCATCCCAACTCTGCCATGTACAGACAGCAAGCCACTTAACTCCCTTAGCTCAAAACCTTCTATTCTATTCTTTTATCTCAAGGATAATAGTAAGCACTCATGTGCTTTTTTTTTTACATCCAGTCCCTGTGTGTATACAGTCTTGTAAATTTTGTCATCCATTCCCACTGGCACACAATAGCCTACTCTTCCAAAAAGCAGAACAGGTTTTAACATGTGCGCAAGATCTTCTGCATGCGTTTGCATATGGGACCTCGGTTTATAGTCCCATCAGAAGGACTTTTGGAGAGAGGGGTCGGCACTGATGTTAACTCCAGAGGAAGAAAATCCTCTTGAACAGACTCAAACCCAGGGTCAGCAGATCACGAACGCATCGCTCAAACCACCAGGCTATCCCGTCCCCTTCCAACAACATAGCTTTCCACTCCAGATATGGCTGCAAACACTTTGAACCACAGGGAGCGTACTTGAGCTGCCTTGTCATCGAGGTCAGTAAGACCATCGCAGCAGCAGCAGTTCTTTTTGACAATGCAATTCAAACTATCACTAGAGCATAACGGTCAAACGTTTGTTGAAGAGCTGTGAAAACCAAATGCTACGCTACATGACAAAGATCAAATGGGAAGACAGGATCACGAATAAAGAACTATGGAGAATGTGCAAAGTTGATGATCTGAAGTCTGTAGCTAGTACCAATAGACTGCGCTGGTTTGGGCACGGTCAACGGAAAGCAGACCACCACATCATAAAAAGAGCAATGAACTTCGTAGTGGATGGAAAGAGACCAAAGGGAAGACCTAGCAAAACCTGGGCTGCCTGTATTGCAGATGATCTTAGAGAAAGGGGCATAAATAATGAGGAAGCTCAAAACAGAGAGAGATGGAGAAGGCTCATCAATGTCAAACCTCCCCTGGGAGAAACATGACAAAAAAGGAAGAAGAAGAAGAAGAAGACTAGAGCATAATTCATTATAGAATTTAAATTTTTTTTTTTAAAAGCATAGCAGTAGAAAGAGACCTTGAACTGTTATCATTTATCATCTGGAAAGTGGAAGGTCAACGGGCCTGCAAAAACAATGCTAGTGAAGTGCCAACTAAAATAGCAGTATGCCAAGAATAAGGAACAAGAAAAACTTGGAACTCGAGACAAAAAACAGCTCTTTTTTTCTCTCGCATTAACACATCAGTGATGAGTCCCTTCAATTGAAAGTTCACAAAGCTGTCAGTTTCCCCCTCTTTCAGCTACTCTCAGCTACTATCCATTCCATCCCAGCTGGTGCTGATTATAGCAGAAACTGACCACACTTGGATTTGGTTAAAGGAAGGGGCATGCTAATTTTAGCACTGGGCCCTGGACCTTTGACTGTGTCATGCTGGATTTGAGCGAGGTGTTCAACTTGGTATTGCTCACCGAGGTCAAGCTGAGCATCCATTTTTCATTAAACTTACAATGCCTGGTTTATTTGATGCCTTTCAGTCTTGTACAAGTTGTCATTGCTCAGTAGCTCCAATCCTAACAGACGGGATAGCCTGGTGGTTAGCGTGACGCGCTCGTGATATGCTAACCCAGGTTTGATTTCCGTTCAAGAGGATTTTTCCTCTGCAGTTAGCATCAGTGCTGATTCCACTCCCCCCAAAAGTCCTTTGGATGAGACTATAAAGCAAGGCCCCCGTGTGCGAACGCACGCAGAACATCTTGCACACACGTTAAAACCCGTTCCACTTTTCGGTAGAGTAGGCCATTGTGCGCCGGTGGGACTGGATGACAACACCGACAAAACTGCATACACACGGGGACTGGATGGGGGAAAAAAAGCACATGAGTGCTTATTCCATTATCCTGATATCAAAGAATAAAATAAAAAATAAACACAGAGTGCTTATTCCATTATCCTTGATATTAAAGAATAAAATAAAAAATAAAACACAGAATCAACAGCCCCCCACCCCCCCACTTCCCACCACCTAGACAACATCAAATTTGGCAGTGTTAAGCTCCTATCGGAAGAATAACGCTGAACAACAATAATTGAGGAGCAGCATACAACAACTAAACACACACACACAGACACAAGGAGCTGAAGGGCATGAACCAAACGCTACAAGCACGCTGTACTGACTGCTGAGGTAGAGGGCCTTCTTGCCCATGGCGGAGAAGCAGGAGAAGCAGTCGTCGTGCAGCTTGCGGTCCCCGGCCGTCAGGATGATCAGCTGGCCCTCCAGGGCTGGCACCCGGCTGCCACACACCGGCGCCTCCAGGAACGTGCCCCCTTTAGCCATCACCGCCTGCACGCACACAACATGCACACACACAGTATGCACACACACACACACACACCACACACACACACACACACACACACAGCATGCATGCACGCACACACACACACACATACAAGTCAAGTCAAGCCAAAATTTTATTTCCAGATGGTACATTGAATAAGGGGACGGGATAGCTCAGTGGTCGGAGCACTCGCTTTCTCCCCCCAGCCAAGTTAAGCAGCGTCGAGCGTGGTCACCAGTTGGATGGGTGACCGTTTGCGCCGCGCCTTGGCTTCAGTACAGTTCCCCCAGTTCCCCCAGCTGTAAATGGGTACCTGCCCTCTTTAGGGTCAGGGAAGGTAAAGCAGTGAGGGAGAGGAGATGGGCGCCGCCCTCAACATGCTGGCCCTAGAGAAGTGAGGTCTCTGACGCCTCGCTCCCCTATGACCTTATAGGTTATGGGACTCCTTTACCTTTACCTTACATTGAATAAGCAATGCATTTGCTTTTTTTTTCATCAAGCCATCTATCTAAGAACAAATTTCTTAATGATTATACTGAATTATTGCATCCTTTACCACTAAATTTAACCAACACACACACAACACAACATGCACACACACACGCAAGCACGACGCACACACACATGCATGTATGCACGCATACACACACACACACGCAATCATGCACAACACAACATAAGCGCACACACACACACACACACACAACATGCGCACACACACGCAAGATGTAGCAGGCATACACACACACAAGTCAGATACACACCACACACACACAGAGTCAGATACACACACACACACAGAGTCAGATATACACACACACAACATGCACACACACACACACAACGCAAGCATGTATGCACGAATACACACACAAGTCAGATACCCACACACACACACACAGTCAGATACACACACACACACACACAACACACACAGTCAGATAACACACACAACATGCACACACACACACACGCAAGCATGCACGCACACATTTTATTAATTTTATTCTTTTATATTGAGGATAATGGAATAAGCACTCGTGTGCTTTTTTTTACATCCAGTCCCCATGTGTTTTGTCAATTCTGTCATCTGTTCCCACAATGGCCTACTCTTTTGAAAAGCGGAACAGGATTTAACATGTGTGCGCAAGATGTTCTGCATGCGTTCGCACACAGGGCCTTGGTTTATAGTCTCATCCAAAGGACACATGCATGTATGCATGCATACACACATAGACAGTGAGATACACACACACACAGAGTCAGATATACACACACAAACACACACACGCATGCATGCGCACACAGCAGTATGCACACGCATACATACACACGCAATACATAACACACGCTACAATACAACACACACACAGTCAGATTACACACACAACAGAATCAGTTATTCATTATCACATCAGATATACACACACAAACAGAATCAGATTATTCCATTATCCTCAATATAAAAGAATAAAATAAAATAGAATAAATAAAATGAAACACACAAACACTATTAGCATTTCTTACATATTTATTTGTCGTTATCATTGTTTAGCACTTTTCTATGTACTGCCTACGATATTAAGTAACAGATAACCATTTCACTGCACACAACCATCAGCATAATTGCCCCCTACCCTTCCCATCGTCTAATATCACTTTGAGTGAACAGATGTAAAATCAAAGAGACAACAACAACAATAACAACAACCACACACACACACACAAACAAGACAGATACACACACAGATACACAAACAAAAATAAAAATGATAAAACCGGAATGTTGAAAAGAAATAACTGCTATAACACTAACTTTGCATTTCATATAACTAGTAAACATCATTATACTATATAAAACAATATCTGATAATAGGACTATGACCTAATGACAAAACAATTTCTTTCACTAATGGAATGTCTTTTAAAACTTGCTTGTACATCTACATTGTGTGGGTGTGTGAGACATTGTTTGTTTCTTTGTTTTGTGAGACACTGTGTGTGTACGCGCGCGTGCGTGCACATGCGCTTACATGTGTGCATGCATGTATGTGTTCATGTGTTGAGAAGTCAAACACTGTCAACTTTAATCTATATCTTAATTCAAGTTGTGCAATTTCAAAATGAATATGTTACTCACAATTTCTCAACTTAAGACACTAAAGACTAGGGAGTTTAAACATAAAGGAAGAAGAACCCCCAAAATCACTCCGCAATACTGAAACCATGCACCCCTTTCACAAGCAAAATATAAATCGTCTAGCAGGCTAGGCTGCACTACCCATGTACTTACATCGGCCACATCCTGGACGGTCTCTTCATCCACTGTGGACATTTCCACGTAGCACTTGCCTGCCACAATGCCCTCCAGCACCCCTTGCTTGCCAAACACCACCTGGGCAGGCAACACCATCATTATATAACTTTATCATCTTCATTATCATCATTTCCCTTGTGGGGATGCCTGGGGAGGGGAGGGGAGGGGGGGGGGATATCAGTATAAATAGCAGCCCCCACATTCTGGAAATTCTGTGCTAGAAATTTCCTCTTCTCTATCCCTCTCTTTGTTTCCGCCTTGTTCCTTTTTTTCCCCTGTCACGTCCTTCTTGTTATAATTTTCTGCTTTCTTGGTCCATTCTCCTGCCCTTTCTCCAGAAAGACTTAAAAGAGGTAACTATTCTCTCTTGTGCCGAAGTCGGATGCGCTGGGCCTGACTTGTCAGGCGCTTAACGGCAGCATGACGCATTTTCACTCATTTAACAGATGATAATAGTTGCTGTCTGAGCGTTCGACAAAGAAGAAGATTATCATCATTGTATCATCACCACTATCTTCACAAATGTCACTTACAGTTGTTGACAGAGATCTTTTTATATAAAAAACCAACACACACAAAAACACACAAAAGACAGAAATGAAACAAAACAGGCTGGTACTTATCATAGACAAATGATCAAGAAATGAATGGGTAGCTAGCTGCCTTGGTACAACAGTCAGCACCTTGGGTTACAGACTGGAAGGTCGTGGGTTCGAATCCCATAAAATGCATCTAGGGATTTTTTCAGACTCTGGATAGCTTATATCCAGAATTAGTTTGCTAATGGCTGGGACCACATGAGCGTCATCCACTTTACGGATGCAAATTTGAGGGTGTTAACACGCTCAAATTACCTGACCAACACTGCAGGTGTCTGTTTCTCTCAGGCTTGATTGATACCAGGATATATTATGATAGTAAGCGTAGAGTACAACCCTGTCAAGCAGTCTCAAAGCATATGCACCTCTACAGCAGCATCATTTCATCATCCTTATTGTCACTGATCATCCTGCAATAAAAAAAAAAAAAAAAAATTTTTAAGCCTCTGATTCGGTGGTCCCGGTTGCTCTAGTCTCATGGTGACCTCAGATTCAGTTTCCCCATACACTTCTGTGCCTGTGGTGAGTTTGTGCCAAAACCTGTGGGGTTGGAGGTTCAGGGGAACAGTTGTTGGAGGGACTGAGCGAATACTGTCGTTAGTAGGGGGCTTAGTAGGGGGTGTCCTGCATATGTTAGCTCAGAACAGGCACCACTGAACACCACCAAAGTGACCCAGCAGCAGTGCAGGGCCCCTCTGGCTGGTGACCCCATGACGGCCTAATACTGATGTCTCCATGTGGACATCCGACCCTGGAAATGAGACATAACAAATCTGGGTGCGGCTGTAGCATGGAGATTGAGATGAGTGACATGGGAACAGCAGGATGAGGACATCACAGAAGATGGGGGCAGCCAAAAAAGAAGAAAGAAAGAAAGAAAGAAAACAGGTTGCCACCGATTGATTGATACTTACATCCCGCACAGCGATGGAGTCGGACACACAGCTGAAAGTGATGTCGCAGGAGTTGACCACATCTGCAGGTGTGTTGCCCCTGAGTGCCCCTGCCTTGGAAAACTCCTTTGTCTGCAACAAAACCACACAAAAAACCCATGTCTTGTTGAAAACGTGTCAGAAAGTATGCTAACGATTCGTAGCACATTTGGTAGTAGGTAAAGCCTTCCTTCTGCTCTTACAGCCTGGCAAGCCAGCTATTTTCTGAACCAAAATCGTGTAAAGATATGATTAACTTTAAATGTGGACATTGTTAGGAATCACCCTGAACATGCAAAATTACATGAATTTAGACTCTTCAAGCCATGGAAGCCGATCAAGATAGCCGACAAGCAAACAAAAACAAAAAAATATATCACTACAACATTAAAACGGACAGATTTACTTTCATTTTTCTGTCTGCAGTTAATATAGTATTTGTCATGCTTACTTTTTATATTTGGGCAAGTTTGTGTCTAAAGAAATTCCACTTTTAAAAACAATTTTCACTGCACTTTTTCTTGATGAAAAAAAAATCTTCTTCCATAACAATAACTTTCCTTTGACAAACTTCACAAAGTCATAAAAAAAAGAAGAAAATAGGTACTGTC
>CM054141.1:10797638-10817638 GCA_028751875.1 Rapana venosa | reverse complement strand
TACAGACAGATTTTCCCCTCGTTTCCTGTCACCACCACCACCATTGCGGATGAGTTCAGTTCATTATCAGGGTTCAAAGATGAAATTGGCAGTGTCCCACTAAAGAATAACCCAACAACACAAAACAAAAATAAACAAACAAAACACCCAGTCAACAGATGAAGTTCTTTGCATAACGGCACCTTACTAATAGGTAAAGGTGTCTCATAACCTAAGTAGTCGTAGGGGAGCGAGGCGTCAGAGACCTCAGCTTCTCTAGGGCCCAGCATATTGAGGGTGGCGCCCATCTCCTCTCCCTCGCTGCTTTACCTTCCCTGACCCTAAAGAGGGCAGGTACCCATTTACAGCTGGGTGAACTGGGGGACTGTACTGAAGCCAAAGCGTTCAAAAGGTCACCCATCCACTCGGTAACCACGCTTGATGCTGCTTAACATAGGCCGGGGGGAAAGCGAGAGCTCTGACCACTGAGCTATACCGTCTCCACTTTACTGATAGGTTTCTTTTATTTGTTGAAGCTTTTCGGAGTTTCCCTTTATATTTTCGATGGATCTTCATCTCCCATGAACCCTTCAATTCGCTATATGATAAAGAAGTCAAACAAAACCAGCTGTCAATGGTGCAATGGTTAGGCACCTCGAGTTATGAACTGGGAGATCATGGGTTCAAATTCCATTAAAGTCCTTCGGATGAGACTATAAACCGAAGCCCCGTGCGTGCGTACATCCTGCGCACATGTTAAATCCTGTTCTGCTTTTCGTAAGAGTGGGCCATTGTGTGCCGGTGGGAACGGATGACAAAACTTACAAAACCGCATACACACGGGGACTGGATGTAAAAAAGCACATAGTGCTTATTCCATTATCCTCGATATAAAAGAATAAAATAAATAAAATAAATTTAAGACTTTGATAGGAATCTTTCGGACTCTGGCTGGCTCCTACCCAAAGAGAGTTTGCTATGGGCTCAGTGGGAAGACTGGGGACCACACAGTCAGGCTTCCACTTTATGGATGTGATTTTTAAGAGTGTTCAAATTAAATTACCTGACCCACACTGCGGTTATCTGTTTCTCTCAGGCCCAGTTGACACCGGGATATATTATCTATAGGGAACATAAGAGTATAGCCCTGGAAAGTAGGCTCTAAGCACATGCACCTCCATTGCAGCATCACTACATCATCTTCATTTTATTTATTTATTTATTAAAAACATTATTTCCAGGATAATAAAATAAGCACTCATGCGCACTTTTACATCCTGTCCCCGTATGTATGCAGTTTTG
Organism: Rapana venosa; assembly: GCA_028751875.1. Lineage (NCBI taxonomy): Eukaryota > Metazoa > Mollusca > Gastropoda > Neogastropoda > Muricidae > Rapana > Rapana venosa. The sequence continues at coordinate 10,816,357 of CM054141.1, read as the reverse complement.
TAAATTTTGTCATCTGTTCAAAACGGCACACAATAGCCTACTCTTACGAAATGAGGAACAGATTTAAACGTGTGTGCAAGATGTTCTGCGTGCATTCACACATGGGACCTCAGTTTATAGTCTCATCCAAGGGACTTTTGGGGAGAGTGGAGCCGGCACAGATGAAGAAAAATCCTCTTGAATGAGATTCAAACCTGGGTCAGAAGATCACGAGCGCATCACTCTAACCACCAAGCTATCCCATCCCCCCTGTGTGTGTGTGTGTGTGTGTGTATGTGTGTGCATGTGTGTGTGTGTGTGTGTGTGTGTATGCAAAACCTCACCACCGGTGAACCTCCCAAGTTCTTACTGGAGAATTAAAAAAAACAACAACAAACAAAAACCCACCAAAACCAAAAATCAACCCCACACACTAGGAACAAAAAGCCATCTAATGCAATGATCATATTATTATATGGATGTAATACCTTCTATGGGTTTTTCCCCCATTTCCTGAGCAAACATGCACACACAGTCAGTCTCATGACCACAATCATACAACATTACCCTCATGTTTGTCTGCTATGCTACAAATACCCCCCCCCCCCCCCAAAATGACATTCTTAATGGATATGCATGGTTATGCAAGCACACACAAACCCGTGCATAAAATACTGTATGCAAGCATGCACTTCTACGCTCATCTGCAAGTTAGTGGTGGCAGCAAAATGCCTGAGTAAACACGTGTACGTACGGCACAGAAAAAGTGCACACGCTGCAAGAATGTACTCCCGTCTGTATATTTAATGTCAAAAGTTCATGGGAATCGAAGCGGGGAACACTCCAGAGGTCGGCCTGTCTGTCTGGTGTGTGTGTGTGCGCATGTACGCGCGTGCATATGTATGTGGCAGGAGCAGGTCAATACAGCAGTGGGTGGCTTGTGGGTGGGTGAGTGGGTGAGGGGGGGGGAGAGAGAGAGAGAGAGAGAGAGAGAGAGAGAGAGAGAGAGAGAGAGAGAGAGAGAGAGAGAGAGAGAGAGAGAGAGAGAGAGAAGAGAGAGAACATGACAAACACACTGTAGAGATCAGTTCATTGATTCCCTCAGACTCAGAGTCCACCTCATCCCACTGCCACTCCTTGGTCTTCTGCAGTGCGCATCAATACAATATTGCCCTGTGCAGGTAGCTTCCCCCCTCTCCAGCCTGAAGTACAACCTCCCCTTCCTTCACCTTCAGTACAACCTCCCCTTCCTTCACCTTCAGTACAACCTCCCCTTCCTTCACCTTCAGTACAACCTCCCCTTCCTTCACCTTCAGTACAACCTCCCCTTCCTTCACCTTCAGTACAACCTCCCTTCCTTCACCTTCAGTACAACCTCCCCTTCCTTCACCTTCAGTACAACCTCCCCTTCCTTCACCTTCAGTACAACCTCCCCTTCCTTCACCTTCAGTACAACCTCATCTTCCTTCACCTTCAGTACAACCTCCCCTTCCTTCACCTTCAGTACAACCTCATCTTCCTTCACCTTCAGTACAACCTCCCCTTCCTTCACCTTCAGTACAACCTCACCTTCCTTCACCTTCAGTACAACCTCACCTTCCTTCACCTTCAGTACAACTCCCCTTCCTTCACCTTCACCTGTCCCCTAGTCCTGTAGACCGTGGAGGCATTGCATTGCAACAGTGCCGCTCAAACAGCCCTTCAAAAACTTAGCAAGCTCCTTAACCTTGCATTCTTTCTTTCAAAACACAGCTCTGTTTTCAAGCTGGACTACTTGACTCTTTTTTTTCCCCCCGTCTCTTCCCTGTCAAAAATGGATGAATGTCAGTCTACCTTTGATCCTTCAGAAAGACATGGTGGTGTGGTCATGTGTGAGATGCAAAATCTACCTTTTTCAAATGACCTGAAATGTACGTGGCTGTAGATCCTGTAGTAATTTGATCTAAAGTTGACTTGAGTTCTCTGAAACACCTCATGGATCCTTCATCATGCTCCATGACCTTAGTGTCTTCACCCCTCTCTCTCAACTCCCTTTCCTTCCTGAGTAACACCACCCCCCCTCCTTCCCCAATCTTTATCTTCTTCTTCTTCTTCTCCTTAGTCCTTGTAGCTCCTAGCGGAGCATAGGGCCTCAACAGCGTCCCTCCTCCACCTTCTCCTGTCTCTGGCAAGGGTCTTGGCCTCTTCCCATGTCAGGCTGGAGTCTCTCAGCTCACTATGCAGGCTTCTCCTCCAGGTCTGTTTGGGGCGCCCTCTCTTCCTTTTCCCCTGCGGGTTCCACTCGAGCGCTTGTCTGGTGATGTTGCAAGGCTCCTTCCGTAGGGTGTGGCCGACCCAACGCCACTTTCGCCGCCTTACTTGGACATCCATTCATGTCCAATTATTGCAGTTGGCAAATCTTCGACTGAAGGTGGTTTTAAATAAACCGAAAATGTCCTCAGCCAAACACTTGGGTGTTGTGTTTTTCACTTGTCTGCTCTTACAATTATTGCAAGTCTGAGTCATTTACTTAACAAGGCTTTTAAAAAAACAACAACCTTAAATGAAGAGAGTGCGGCAAACAGGTGAAAAGGGTGTATTGCTTACCACCATGTGTATGGCGACACAACAATAATAATAATAATATTGTTAATCAATACAACAAAATGATGCACCCAGGACAAGCAAACAATAGAAATCTTTTAACGAGAATGCTGGTTGCCAAGGAAACCCAACCGGAAAACATCAGGCTGGAGAAATCCACTGGAAAAGAAAGATGCAAATCAAAATGTCACAAACCTTTTCCCAACCAGTCTCTACCATCTAACCCTATGCCCTCCCAATACCTGCCAGTACCTGCAACAGCTTTAGGGACTTTCCAGCAATCAGGTACAGCGCAATTAGGTCCCATCTTCCACCTGCTACCCCCCCCCCCCCCCCCCCACCTCTCCCCCCACCCCCATCCTCAACTACCTGTAAGGTAGGTAACTTGACAGCTGATATCCGCTTTCTGACAATCACGAAAATGCCATTAATCGCTCTTCCAGCTTGACACAACCTCCCCCTCCCCTCCCCCACCCCCACTCCAATCTCTGTTTGGGCCAAAAACAGATGATGGGGTGTGTGTGGAGGAGAAGGGTGGTGGTGGTGGTGGTGGGGGGGGGGGGGGAGTGATTAGTAGGGAGTCTGTGAAGTAATGATGCTGGCATGGTGGTGGTGTTGCCATTGACACTGTGACAGCTAGCATGGTGGCGGTGACGGCAGATAATGGCACAGACTGAGACTGCCTGACGTCACACCATGCCACCACAACCACAAACAATACATGTACAGCCACTCCAAAAATAGCTCCACTACTACTAACTGTCCTCTTTCAGGCCTCTGTGCACTCATACTTATGTGTTGTTGTTGTTGTTGTTTCGTGTATGATGATAGAATAGAACGGTTGAATGACGGTGATGGTGTTGGTTAAAATAACGGTCATGTTTTCTCCTTCACTCATAAATGTTGATATGTTTGGTGGGGTGTGGTGGTGGGGGGGTGGGGGGGGGGCGCAAGTGTTGTTTTGTTTGTTTTGGAGGGGCCGTGGTGTTTTTGTTTGTTTGTTTTTGCGGAAGTGGGGGTGGAGGTGGGGGTCATTCCTTGGCTAGAGGATCAAGGCTAACTAATAATGAGATTTTTGCATTTGTGTTGGTTTCTGACCACCATTAAAGGTAGCTGCATTCCAACTTTAGAGATGAAGACAAAGAAACCCAGACACCAGTGTGCATGCATTTTTGTAAAAAAAAATCTGTCATCCATTCTTACAGGCACGCAACAACAGCCTGCTCTTCTAAAAAGGCAGAACGGGCTTTATAACGTGTGCGCAAGATGTTCTGCGTGCATTCACACACAGGGCCTTGGTTTATCTTGGTTTATAGTATCAACAACAGGGCTTTTGGGTAGTGGAGCTGGTGCTAATGTTAACAAACTCCAGGGGGAAAATTTCCTTGAACCTGGGCTCGATCCCAGGCCATCAAACCACAAGCACAACACTCTAACCGCTATGCTATCCTGCATCCCCCGTACATGAATATTGATGACATGGCGGGGCGATGATATTACTTTTATGTATAATTATATGGTTGAGCCATGTTGTTTGTTGATAAAACCTTGCGAGTTGGTTACGTTTCTGTCTTCTCTCATATAATTATAATATGCATTTTGTATCAAATGATGATGGTATGGATGAGAGATGATGTTTGCTAATAAACCAAGCAAGTCAAGTCATAATTTCTTTTTCAGTCATTGGTGCACGTACATACTACATACATACTCTCTTGCATATTGCCCAAGTGTTGCTGTATGACTATGCATCTACCTCCATAGGACGCGCAATGTCAGTCACAGCAGATTTCTCTGTATGAAATTTGGGCTGCTCTCCCTGCAAACAGCATGATGCCACAAGAGCAACGACACCCACTTTAAAGAAAAAATCAATCTGGTCAGCATGGGACACTGCTGTCCTATGAGACTGGTTTTTTTAAAATACAGAATTCTGCCAGGTACAACTCTCCTTGTAACCGTGCATTCTCTAACGTACGCTGCATGTGTGCTCATATGCAACCTCCCTTTGTCGTCTCATCCACAAGACTAGCACCCAGACAACCAATCAGGCTCTAGCTGATGGGTGAGTGGACAGCTGGACTTGAGATTCAAGCAGGGATCGAACACTTGACTTCTTGTTTCCCGTAACCTCAAAAGCGCAGATCCACAATGATGAGGAATATTTTGCACACTACCGTATCTGCTATGCAATCTGTTTACCGCACATTTCACCCTCTGCATAACCCACAGCCCTGGTGAACTCTTGGATGTACGCCAGCTATCTTCCTGTTTTCCCAACCTCTCAAACTCTTGACACTAATGATAACGGGGTCTTTGATAATATAATATGCTGCATACCTGATTTCCCTGCACGCACGTGTAAACAAACTGAAGTCAGGTAGAGGAACAACTGTGCATAAAGTGACATGGAAGATTTCAACAACAACAACAACAAAATGTCCATTCTTCTTCCACAAGATCACTGTCACTGAAATTCATGCCTGCAACCTGCAAGTCAGTTACTCTGAAGATCACGCTCAGCTCAATAATACAGTAATATGTGTGTGAAAGATGCAGTGTGCCCAGTGCATACCCCATAAGATTCCATTCTGCCTCGACTATCTGTAATAACGTGCACAGTCCTTGTTAGACACTCCCCAGCTTAACACCTTGGGGGTGAGTCACCCTGAATATGCACTCTCATTTCCCTCCTCCCATTTGGGTATCACTGTGAGACTGTTAAATTCACACTAGATGAGAAGTTTGTGTGTGTGTGACTGTTTACAAGTGCCTCGCCATATACTATAGGCAGCCACACTCTAACTTCAGGGAATTTTTTTTCTTCTTCTTTAATTGAAAGGAGAGCACAGGGTGTTGTGCTAAGAACTTGTCACAGCTGAAGACTATATTTTATGAGCATAACTTTTCAAAACATAATATAACATTTTGAAGTAGACCCTTGCACTAAGCTAAGAGGGGGACGGGACAGCCTAGTGGTTAGAACATTGCGCTCGCAATCTGATGACCCGGGTTCGAATCCCTGGAGTTAACATCAGTGCCGACTCCACTCTCTCCAAAAGTCCTTCGGATGAGACTATAAACCGAGGCCCCATGTGCGAACACATGCAGAACATCTTGTGTACATGTTAAATCCTGTTCCGCTTTTCATAAGATTAGGCCATTGTGTGCTGGTGGGAACAGATGACAAAATTTACAAAACCGCATAGACACGGGGACTGGATGTCAAAAAAGCACATAAGTGCTTATTCCATTATCCTCGATCGAAAAAAAAAAGAATGAAGTAAAGCTTACATCATTCACTTATTTATAAAGGTCCTTGCCTGGGCAAGAGTGTGGAGAATGTGTGCACACACGAACATGTGTAACGAAGACGATGCTGGTGAACATCTGCTGTGAACAACAAGGTGCAACTGATAAAAGATTTCTGACTGAGGAAATGCACTTAGAATGAAGTGTGATTCAACGCCGCATGCTGCTTCCTAACCCTTCACCATCACCCATCTTGATCCTTCTGATGCAAATCTAAAATCAAAATTCTCCTCAGTTACAACTATTCCAAAAAAACTGGTGAATGCATGCAGGGGGAGGGAGGGAGAGTGAGGAAGGGGAGGGGGTTGAGAGAATGGGGGAGGTGAGAGAGGGGGGTTGAGAGAGAGAGGGAGAGAGGGATGAGAAGGAGGGAGGGAGGGGAGGGAGAGAGAGAGAGAGGGGGGGGGGGTGAGAGAGGAGTGAGGGAAGAGAGGGAGAGAGGGTGAGAAAGAGAGAGGTGGGAAGAGAGGAGGGGAAAGAAGAAGAGAGAGAGAAAGAGAGAGAGAGAGAAGAGAGAGAGAGAGAGAGAGAGAGAGAGAGGAAAGAGAGAGAGAGAGAGAGAGAGAGAGAGAGAGAGAGAGAAAGAGAGAGAGAGAGAGAGAGAGAAGAGAGAGAGAGAAAGAAAGAGAGAGAGAGACACAGAGAGAGAGAGAAAGAAAGAGAGAGAGAGAGAGAGAGAGAGAGAGAGAGAGAGAGAGCGCAAGCCAAAAATCCTCAGGCTTTCAACAATTCAGCAGATTCACCAACCCACACATGTACCATTCAAGCAATCTGTCTTTTTTTTTTTTGTACATAAAAAAACACCCCCCAAAACACCGTACACATCCAAAAACATCCTCCTATTGTACGCTGCCATAATTATATCTAAATCGATGACCACGTTCATCATGCATCACAAAGCCACCAAGCACTCTGTTGCTGTTGCTGCAGCAGCAGGAATTACACTTCAATCAATGAGCAGAACAAACAAACAGCCATACCATTCCACCCTCTTCACAGAGAATGCCGGCCTACTGTCGGGGTCAGTCTATCGGAACCGAGAGAAGAAGAAGGCATGAAAAGATGAAAAGAAAAGGATATGTCATTTCTTCCATTTGAAATAATGATTAAAAAAAAAAAAAAGTTTCTAAAAGAGAATACCTGATGTCAAGTATGCCTGCTGCGACTGATTGGTGATCTAGAAGTTGAAGGGGGGGGGGAGAAAGAGAAGGAGGATGGAGACAGAAAGGGATAAAGAGGGAGAGAGGGAGGGAGGGAAGGAAAGACAGAGAGACAAGCTAGAAAGTGAGAAATTGCAGGTTCATTTCCCTGTTTGAACCCAAACTCCTTCCCCTCCCCTCTCTCTTCTCCTCTACACCTTGAGTGGTGGTCTGGGTGCTAGTCTTTAGGTGAGGAGAAGAAATGAGGTCCAAAGTGTAACACATAATTATATAATGCGCATAAAGGAATCCTTGGCAATAAAAGGCACTGTTCCACTACAGCCAAAATTCTACAGAAAAAAGCCACTCTTGATAGGGAAACATATGTACATGTATATAACAATAATAATAATATTAATAATAATAATAATCATGATGATGATGATGATGATGATGATGACAATAATAATAGTAATAACAATAATAAATGGAATTTATATAGCGCTGAATCTTGAAGCGCTTAATACAGATGAGTTTTCTTTTTGGTATGGGCAGCATTGCTTTTATGGCGGCAGGTTCTCCTCAGGGTGAAAAACCCAAACTTCGCAAGGAGAAACATGTTGCAAATGAGAGTGCTATACAATCTCATCTCATCTGCTCCCACAAACCCCTCCAGGGTCATAGGGGCACTGCAGTGACAAACACTGCACCAGTTGACTCCATTTGTGGCGGTTGTGGGCAAGTGCCTGGGTTGTGGAGAAGCTCTTCCCGGTCCATTCAATGATGTTGTCTGCCCATTTCTTCTTCAGCCTGCCTCGCCTTCTCTTCCCCTGCACTGTTCCTTGCAGTATGGTCTTGGAGAGCCCATCTGATCTTGTCGCATGTCCATACCATCTAAGCTTCCTTTTCTTGACTGGTCAGCGGGTCTTCGTACTGTTTTACTTGTTGGGTGATGGTTTGTCGGACTTCTTCGCTGGCAATGTGGTCGGTTTACGAAATGCCAAGGAGTCTTCTGAGGCATCTCATCTCCAAAGCCTGGATCCTTCTTTGTAGATCCGCATTCAATGTCCAGGATTCGCATGCATACAGGTAATGTGGAGATGACCAACGCATGCAGTAGCTTGACCTTGGTCCTGAGAGAGATATTTCGGCCCACCCCACCCAATACAAACACTCCTACTCCTAATATTACATGTAAAATCCCACAAATAAGAAGGAACATACTCTCCACTTTCCAGCCTCTCTTCCTACTGCAGATCATCAGCATCACCAGCGCTGGCAGCTTGCTTGCTTGCTTGCTACAATGCCCACTATCTGCTGCAGGTAACCCTTGACCCAACACCACTAGTAGTGATTTCCTGGCAGTCCCCTGCTAGCCTAATGCAATCCATCCATCTTCCTTCCACTGCATAATAACACCCTCCCCCCCCCCCCCCTCCCATCCCCTTCTCAAATCATATTCTGATCTGCTGCTTGGGTAAAAACAGAGGATGTGGATAAAGTATCAAAGAGAGAGAGAGAGAGGGGGGGGGGGGGGTAGGGTAGGAGGAAGGGGGAGAGAGGAGAGGGAGAGGGTGAGGGAGGGAGAGAGACACAGAGAGAGAGGAGAGGAGGGAGAGGGAGGAGGAAAAGAGAGGGAAGAGAGAGGGAGAAAGGGGACAGAGAGAGAAAGGGGAGAAAGAGGACGAGAGAGAAAGGGGAGAAAAGAGGGACAGAGAAAGAAAGGGGGAGGAAAAGAGGGACAGAGAGAGACAGAGAGGAGAGAGAGAGTGAGGGGGGGAGGGGGTGATTAGCACTGTGTTTGTACAGTAATGATGTGGGCACACTGGCACTGACAGTGTTCAGCACTGCAAACACACACACACACAACTGGGTCACCGTTTGATGCAAGGAGCTGTAAGACTCAGGGAACTTTGGGAGTTTGTTGAGAAATGGCATTTCTCTCTTGTTTTCCTCTAATTAGTTGAGCACAGGTGCATTATGATTTATACATGTACACATGGCGACCCTGCAAAAATATTGATGTGCAGCAATAATATCACCTTGCACATCAATTAGCAATTACATTTTACATAGTGGCAAGATGGTACAAATGTGTGTGTGTGAATTTTGATCTTAATAGTGTGTGTGTGTTTTATTATTTTATGTTATTCTTTTATATCGAGAATAATGGAATAAGATTTCATGTGCTTTTATTTTTTATCCAGTCCCCATGTGTATGCAGTTTTGTCAATTTTGTCATCAGCTCCCACCGGCACACAATGGCCTACTCTTCTGAAAAGCGGAACAGGTTTTAATGTGTGCGCAAAATGTTCTGCATGTGTTTGAACACGGGACCTCGGTTTATAGTCTCATCTGAAGAACTCTGTGTGTGTGTGTGCATGCATGGGTGTGTGCATGCATGCACTTGTGTGTTCATACACAAACATACATGCCATAAAAGAAAAGGAGTGATAAAGAGGTTAGTACATCCCCCCCCCCCCCCCCCCCCCAAAAAAAAATTGCGGTTTGGAGGCAACTTTGCCCAAACAACCCACCGTCAATTATATAATATAATAATATATATATAAATAATAATATATATATATATTATATATAAACCCACTGATTGTGCTCTGCATGGAAAAACAGTCTCTCCAAGAACATACGCTATTTCATCACAATCTGCTGACCTGGGTTCGAACCCTGTTCAAGGGGACTTTCCCCTGGTGTTAACATCAGTGCCGACTCCATTCCCTCCCCCCCAAAGTCCTTCAGTTGAGACTATAAACTGAAGCCCTGGGTGCGAACACACAGAGAACATCTCGCACGCGCATTCAAACCTGTCTGTTCCACTTTTTGGAAAGAGTAGGCCATTGCGTGCCGGTGGGAACAGATGACCAAATTTACAAAAGCGTTTACACACAGGTACTGGATGTAAAAAGGCATACAAGTGCTTATACCTTTATCCTCAAAAGAAAGAATTTAAAACATACACATGCACGTGCACACACACACTTGAGTGGTGGTCTGGGTGCTAGTCTTTCGGAGATGATAAACCGAGGTCCTGTGTGTTACACAAAATTATTTAGCACACGTTAAAGAACCCACGGCAACAAGACAGTTGTCCCTGGTAAAATTCTGTTAAAGTGGTATTAAAAAAAAAAAAAATTTTAAGTAAAAAAATAAAACTGAAAAAAACACATGTGCGCACATGTGTACACACACATGCATGCACACACATATGCACGAGCATGCACACACATAGTTACACACATGCACACACACACACACGCGCATACACACACACAAATGTGCACACACACGCTGCAGGGGTCGGCTGTGCACCTACAATTGTTAAGCTGCTGTATCAGTGAATGGGGGTTTTAAAAAAAAAAAAAAAAAAAAAAAGGAAAGAAAGAAAAGATAGGGATGGGGGAGGTGAGCTACCAAGTCCCACCCACCCCCACCCCCCTCCAGCCCAGGAAATGGCATCCCCCAATGCCAGAACCCCCACATTAACCCACACCATTGATCAATACAGACGGCGAGTCGATAACTGGAAGGAAGGAGGGGGGGGGGGGGGTATTCTCAAACACCAACCCAACTCTCTTGACAGACACAGCAGAATGGTGAGGAGGCTTTTGCGAGCACACACTGGAAAAAGTAGTAGAGGGTGGTGGTAGTGGTGGTGGGTGGGAAGAAGAGCATCTGAAAAGGGAAAAGTTGGTTGGGCCTGGTTTAGGCCCTAGCAGTGCCAGAGACATAGGTCTGTCTACATGTATATATATATGTGTGTCAATGAGTGATGGAAGCGAGTTTAGGGAGTCAGCAAGATCAAAGACTGCAGTAACGTAACAATGGTTGGTCTACAACGGTAGCTGAAATAGCGAGGTGATTACTGCGTTTGATGTGAGAACCAAGTCTGCATCACACACACACACACGCACACACACACACACACACACACAACACAACACACACACACACACAACACACACACATACACAACACACACACACATTCTACTTTCACCCACCATCACAACAACAAACAGCATAGCATACACAGCTAGGCCTAGCCTCCTAGCCTACACACACACACACACACACACACACACACGAAGAAGGGTGCCAGCCAACCAACCAACCACACCACCCTCACTCGCCTGCATGCAGAGCAAAGCACAGCAAGTAATAACAGCCTAGCCTATAGCCTAGGTTAGCAAGCTGCAGCAGCAACAACGGCGACAAGGAAAGAGGAAAGAAGACTTGGTATAAGCCTCTATATATAACGGTGGTGGAAGGAAGGGAGAAGAGAGGAAGAGGAGGAGGAGGAGGAAGGAGAGAGCGTGCACCCAACAAAAAAGATGGTGGCAAGACAGTGAGGGAGTGTGACACGAGACAACTCTTCGCTCTGGGAGTCTGCTTCTTAGTCTCGACTATAGTTCTGGAAGTGGCAGGAAGACTCTCTACTCTCACACGCCCTCTCTCCTCCCTACCTAGGCCTAGCCTATCTCCTCCAAAACTGAAGAAAAAGAAGAGAGAGAGAGAGAGAATCCAGGATGTCTCTCAGCGCTGGTGGTGGTGGGTGTTCAATCAACTCTCCGTGTTGTGTGTGTATGGGTGTGTATCAGACAAGAAAGGATGATGAGGATGATAATGATGCTGCTGGTGCTTGATGGAGTGAGTTTCTGCAGTCGTTTCTGCCGGTGACCAAGCTTGGTTGGAGGGTGAGTTGAGTGAATGAGAAGAATCGGGCAGGATGAGGGGAGGAAGGATGTCAGCAGCTTCTGCAGCAGCATCATTTTCTAGCCCTTAGTGGATGGAGTCTACAGGTGAGTGAGTGAGTGAGTCGCCGACCACCGCTGCTGATTGAATGGCCCTAGGACACGCACGTCTTTCTTTTCAAGTAAATGGCTTAGCGGAGTGAGCGCAGCGCTGCCGTCTCTTGGCTAGCTTTTGTAACCAGTTCCACCAGTGATAGCCTAGTGTGTTGTTTTTGTCTGGAGGAGAGGGAGGGAGAGAGAGAGAGAGAGAGAGAGAGAGAGAGAGAGAGAGAGAGAGAGAGAGAGTGTGTGTGTTGTATGTGTGTGTGTGACTGTGAGAGAGAGTAAGTAAGAGAATGAGAGAGTGAGTGAGTGAGTGAGTGCATGTGTGTGTTGTGTGTGACTGTGAGAGAGAGTAAGTAAGAGAATGAGTGAGTGAGTGTGTGAGTGAGTGAGTGTATGGGTGCGTGCATGCGCCCATGTGAGTGTGTGTGCATGTTCATGCACCCATGCACATGTTGCGTGCGTGCATGTGTGAGCATGTGCATGTATGTGTGTTTCTCTTCTCCTTTTCTCAATTTACCCACTTTTCTCCAGTGAAGAGATCATAGCCTTCAATTCCAAATGTATTCTGGAATTTCATTTCATGTGGCGAGCTTATAAAATAACCAACTCAAAAACGCAAAAATCATAGATGCAAGGACCTGACAAGCCTTATCCACCTAGAGTTTCACAGGACTGATCTTCATCAACAAATTTAATATTGGTGTAAACATTTTGTAGTCTTAGGCAGCCTCCTACTCCCCAAAAACACTGAGCATATGATTTCAGTCTTCATGGCAAAGCCAGTCAGTTCAATTCAATGGTCAGCCAATGTCATTCACTCAAGACTTCAAAGATGCTTGCAAGCATCACTGCATCTTACTACAAAAGCCAGCCATATCATACAGTTGTTTCTGTGCTTGTTGGTTGGTCATCTCTCTCTCTCTCTCTCTCTCTCTCTCTCTCTCTCTCTCTCTCTCTCTCTCTATATATATATATATATATATATAATGTGTGTGTACAATGTGTGTGTGAGGGGGGGAGAGAGAGAGAGAGAGAGAGAGAGAGAGAGACGTTCCACCACATACTGAGTCACAGTGCACTGGAGGTCAATTTTTAATTGTTGACATTTTATTAATCTTTAATAAATATACTATTTAACACCCCCCCCAAAAAAAAAACCAGACTAAAAATCAGAAATGTCTATGAAAAGTTAGCGCAAATTGAAATGGTAGACTGGAGGAAGAGAAAGAAAGAAAAAAAAGAAACGGACAAAGTTTTGCATCGTACTAGGTGGTCAGAACGAGGGCTTGGGTGATTTGAAACACGTTTTTAAAGCAAAAGGAAACAAAATTGCGCCTTGATACTTCAGCACAAGGTAAAAAAGAAATGTGATAGTTTTATAATCAAACTCTCAAAATATACAACCTGACTCTCACCTGCCTAGTAAAATGGCTCCTTGTGGAAAAGTGGGTCAAGTGCATAGCGACTCATTTCGTGGTAGAGTGTCACATAGTCACATTGTTTCCAGTGAACAGGCCAGTCAAAAAAGCTTGTGCAAGGAATGATCTGTAAGTAAGAGCACTGTCTGTGTTCCTCAAGGGCTCCCTAAGGCCATCATAACATTGTTGTGAAACATTTAAGTTCTGTACCTCTTTATGGGTTAGTACTAGAAGTACAGGTCATTTAGTAATACAGTACACCCTTCCCCCTCTTTCTTTTTTTCTTTCTTCCAAATGTCAAAAGTGTTATGGTGGTTGCACTGCATTTTCTTTTCCCGATTGCTTGTGATGTTAATATCATATTGGGAGAAGATATACATGCATACACACATACATGCATACACACATACATGTATACATACATACATACACAAACATACATACATACATACATACACACACACACACACATACATACATACATACATACATACATACATTCACACACACATACATACAGTCATACATACATACATACATGGTTTATTGATTGTAGATATTGATACTCCTGAGATCACATTAAACAAACTGTAGAAAAAAGTGAATTCAAATGATTCATCATAGTATACACTCTAATGTGTTTCTTTAGTATTTGTATCAATCCCTGCACTTTTTTACAGCCACATAAAAACATGCATGCATGTTATGCTCTTGACACCCCCCCCCCCCCCCCCCCCCCCCCCCCCCCCCTCTCTCACACACACACAGAGTAAACTGTCCATCAACTTGTGGGCCCCCAAAATCTCGTACCCTCCCCAGATTTAGCTTATGTACACCCATTAATGATTAATACTTTCTTCGTTGAAATCAAAGCAACTAGATTCTATGCTTTTTCTTCTTCAAAATAAAGAAAGGATAATATCAACTACGATGTGTATCAAAATTATGAGTAGATTTATAACATAACAAGTTCTACTTTATGGAGCAGGTAGAAAACAATCACCCACCCCAAAAAACTGTGCACATTCACAAGTTTATTATCCTATAACTCAAGCTAGCTATAATTTTTTGCTGTTGCAATAATTGTAACCTGGAGTAGAATAATAAAGAACTTTCATGAATTACATATTATATGCATGTTGCTGGAAATGTATCAACCATACATATACCATATCAATAAGTAGGTGCATCATTTCATTATCAATCAGTACATGTGCCTATGCGATCGAGCAAACAGGCATGCATGTGTAGTACAGATGCCTGCCTAGCCCATCTCCAAAAATGCCAGCACACAAAAATGATACTTACTCCAAACTTTCACTAGCGGTTTGAATCAGGGTTATACTTTAGACAGGGGACGGGATAGCTCAGTGGTCAGAGCACTTGCTTTCCCCCAGCTAAGGTTAAGCAGCATCAAGCGTGGTTACCAAGTGGATGGGTGACTGTTTACGCGCCTTGGCTTCAGTACAGTCCCCCAGTTCACCCAGCTGTAAATGGGTACCTGCCTCTCTAGGGTCAGGGAAGGTAAAAGCAGCAAGGGAGAGGAGATATGCTGGCCCCTAGAGAAGCTGAGGTCTCTGATGCCTCGCTCCCTTACGACCACATAGGTTATGGGACACCTTTACCCCTTTTGCTATACTTTAGACATACACACACAGAGCATAATGTAATGTTCACTGCACTGATGGACAAGGAGGAGGAGGTGGTGCAGGGTTGGTGTGTATGCATGGTGTACTAATGTGTGCGGGCGATCCATTGCCACAGGCCGACAATAGGCCAGACCTGTCACACCAATCATTGCTATTAGTGATGGATGACAAACCAGGGCAGGTCAACAGCTTGTATGTTTGTGTTTGTGTGTGTGTGTGTGAGACAGAGAGTGGTGTGTGTGTGCGTGTGTGTGTGTGTGTGAGTGTGAGTGTGAGTGTGTGTGTGGTGTGTGTGAGTGTGTGAGTGTGTGTGTGGTGTGTGTGAGTGTGGTGTGTGTGGTGTGTGTGTGTGTGTGTGTGTGTGTGTGTGTGTGTGTGTGTGTGTGTGTGTGTGTGTGAGTGAGTGAGTGAGTGAGTGAGTGAGTGAGTGAGTGTGTGTGTGTGTGTGTGAGTGAGTGAGTGCAAGAGAGAGATTGTGTGTGTATGTGCAGATCTATGCAAACTTGCACTGAGAAAGTCTGAGTGAGGGAGGGAGTACACAAGGACTGTGGTAGAGATGTTGTGGTGTGGTGGTGATGGGGGTGTGTGTGAGTGTGTTGGGGGGGAGGGGGTAGTGCACTTTTGCAGTGAGGATACCTTGTATCAGAGAGAATGGATTATTGGGGTTAGGTGGTGAGTGGATTACTAGATAAGACGCAGAGTTAGGACAGTGTCGACTTCTGTGAGAAAGAAAGAAAGAAATAGAATTGGTGTGACACGAGTGCATGCAAGTTTGTGTACATGTCATATGAGGGAATACCTGTGCGTTGCACATCTTCATGTCAACAGCCCTAGTTCACATAAAACACGCACACACACAGTCACACACACACACAGAGTCACATACTTACACAGTCACACACACACACACACGCACGTTTTGTCTTCTTTGTTTGTTTTGGCTTGGTTTTTCTTTGTTGCTTGTTTGTTTGTGTTATGACGGATATTTTTTCAAGATTTTTGAATTATTTGAATTGTATGGTTTAATATTTTTCTGGGTTTTTTGTTTTGTTTTGAATTCCACATATGCATATGTTATTGTTTTTCTTGTTTGATTTGTATAGTTTACCATAGATTAGGTTTTTTATTCTATGTCTGCATATACATTATCTTTTTTTTCTCCCTTTTTTTTCCTTTAGATAGATGGCTTGATGAAAAAAAAGCAAATGCACTGCTTATTCAATGTAGGAAAAAGGTAAAGGAGTCCCATAACCTATAAAGTCGTAGGGGAGCAAGGCGTCAGAGACCTCACTTCTCTAGGGCCAGCATATTGAGGGCGGCGCCCATCTCCTCTCCCTCGCTGCTTTACCTTCCCTGACCCTAAAGAGGGCAGGTACCCATTTACAGCTGGGTGAACTGGGGGAACTGTACTGAAGCCAAGGCGCGCAAACGGTCACCCATCCAACTGGTAACCACGCTCGACGCTGCTTAACTTGGCTGGGGGAAAGCGAGTGCTCCGACCACTGAGCTATCCCGTTATTCAATGTACCATCTGAAAATAAAAGTTTGACTTTGACTTTGACACACGCACGCGCGCACACACACACACACACACACAGAGTCAAACACACACACACACTGGGCAGAGTGAATACCAAAATGGTTGCTTTGAAAGGATTTCAAGTCAAACAAAACTAGGTTATGACTGGTCTCTTCAAAGCTATAAACTTTTAACAACTAAAAGAATTATGCACTGCGTACCTTGTGTAGCAAAAATCAAGCTGGTGAAGGTTTCAGAATTTACTCTCTCAAGTAATGGGAGTTGAACTGGCTCATCAGTTGTCAGATTCTTTTCTGTAGTCCGACATAACAAGAGTAGCCTGTACCAAATCTTAACATGTATTGATGGTATGAAAGTAGAACGTGTGAATGAATATAAATACTTAGGCACCGTTATTGATGTCAAACTGAAATTTACTCCTGATACAGATCTCTTAAACAGAACATGCCACTCTCGTATCTTCTTTCTTCAAAAACTCTGGGGGTCTTTGGGTAAATGCTACAGTTTTGACAAAATTTCTTATCAATGGTTCATTTAGTCTGTCATTTTGGGTTGGGTTTTTTGTTTGTTTTGAATATGCTGCTTTAAAAGCCTGAATGTTTAAAAAAACAATTATTCAACATAATTGTAATATGTTGTAGTAAAACTGAGCTATGTACAAATATTTCAAACGATATTTTAAAAAAGATAATAATAATGATAATAATAATTATTATTATTATAATAATACTAATAATAAATAATAATAACAAGAGTAGCAAATCTTGCAAATGGGAAACCTACTTTCCGACCTAGACTTGCATAAAAACCCTGTGGTTCTGAAGCTAGCAAACCATCAAAACAAAATCAGTTGTTCTCTCTCTCTCTCTCTGCTTCTGCTCTCAGTCATGCTGACCCTCTTACATCTGACTGAGCCCTTTCATTCCTTCCACACCAAAAAGTAAACACCACCTCTCCTCCTCCCTTCAACTTATTATTTACAAATTCTTTCTTCTTTCTTGGCCCTGCACCACTGTACTGGTGGCACCCTGCACCCTATTAATTTTTACAACTGCCACTGTCAGCAAGGGCTTCCAATTTTATGCTCAACAGGAATTGGTCTTCTCTCTCTCATTTTTGTTTGTTTTTTGGCCTGAACGGGTTTTTAGCTGTGCAGACTTGGACCTGGCCCAACTGGTAGGCTTGGTGTGGAGGTCAGAAGCGGCTGTTCAACTCCTCCTACTGGTACCAGCCTGTCCAGAGAAGAAAGGGGAAGCCTATTACAGCTTAAGTCTTTAGTGATCGACTAGGACTCTCTGACTGGGAGGCTTGACTCGCACAGTCCTTATGTGCTGCAGCCCTGGGGGCTGGCTGGTTGGCCTTTGGAGAACATCTCCAACGCTGACTGTCCTTATGCCCACTTGGCCGAGAGAGTAGGGGATGTACTGTGGGCAAGGCATCTCCACTATAATCAAATTTCTGCCCAGTTTCCAAAACAGCAGCTGCCTCCTTTGCTGTTGGGGAGGTCATCGTGGGACACGACCGACAAACATACATAGCAGGGGGTGTTGTGTTGCCCTGTCCGCAGCCTCCATCCACCCCCCCCCCCCCAGCTTTTTTTTTTTTTCTGCTGCTGCTTCTGTCTGCTCTTAGTTCTGGCTCACTGCATCTCCTCCACAGGAGAGATCTTATCATCACCTTCCCATCTGTTACTCCCCTTCCCTTCTTCCCTCTCCTGTCTTTTTGGATCATAAATCAGCGTTCACTAGGCCCCCCCCCCCCCCTCTCTCCCCCCCCCCCCCCTCTTTCTTTCAGCTCAATGCCCTTGCGGTGGTAGTTGGGTTGTTTGTTTGTTTTAAATTATTGTTTATTTATCTCATGGTGTTAGTTTAAGTTTCATACCGGGTTGGCGCCTTGGAATTCTAACTGATATGAGCACATCTTCCCTAATGGAATTATTTACAACTTTGTTGTTTTGGAATCCCTGCCCTTTATTTCATGTCACTGCCCGAAACGTTTTACGACTTTTTGGGATGGATAGTATTTTCTTTCCTTAACTGCCCCGAAGATGGTGATGGTGATGATGATGGTGATGGTGATGAGATGATGATGATGATGATGATGATGATAACCATGAACAAAAACAATAACATAATAATGCCATCAACAACAAACAAAAAATAACATCATATACTACTACTATTACTACTAATAATAAAGTGCACAAAAGCTTTACTAAACCAGCCACCCCCCACCCCCCCACTCGACAGTAAACACAACACCTGAGACTCCTCATGACTCCTAAGG
>CM054141.1:10780138-10782638 GCA_028751875.1 Rapana venosa | reverse complement strand
AGGGCTGGATGTTTAAAAAAAAAAAAAGTATGTAATACTTAAATCTATTACCCTCTGAAAAATAAAAAATTGTTCAAAAATTGTTCTCTGTCTCTATCTATCTATCTATCTATCTATCTATCTTATAATCTATCTATCTATCTATCTTACAATCTAATCTATCTCTAACATTCCCAATTTAGATGTCTACCAACAAAAAAATATTGATGCAGTAACATAAATGTTTATCATCACCTTCCATCCTTGTTTGAGATATGACCATTGTGATCATAAGCCTATATAAAGATTCGGTTGTTGTTTTTTCATGTTTGATCACTTTTTGCATACCGATAACATGCTGATTTTCCCCCTTTCCCTCAATCTCCCGTGTATTGTAGCCTAAGGCCAATGTACACAATAAACTGTTCAGAGTTCCATCTCTGTCTTTTGTCTGTCTGTCTGTCTGTCTGTCTCTGTCTGTCTGTCTGTCTCTCTCTCTCGCACACGTTAAAACCCGTTTCTCTTTTCGGAAGAGTAGGCCATTGTGTGATGGTGGGAACGGATGACAAAATTTGACAAAACTGCACACACATGGGGACTGGATGTAAAAAAAAATAAGTTTTTTAAAGCACACGAATGCTTATTCCATTATCCTCGAAATAAAAGAAATTTAAAAAATAATAATAAAATAAAATCTCTGTGTGTGTGCGTGCGTGCATGCGTAAGTGTGTTTGACCTGTAACAATGATGCAGCCATTAAGCTTACAGATGCTGCTCTCTCTCCCCCCCCTCTCTGCTCGGGGATTACTGGCTGTGGGCCGATTACCTGGCGATTGCCGACCATCACAACACAATCATCAAAATAATAATTGACACGCGCCACGCAAGGGGGGGGGGGGGGGGGGGGGGGGGGGGGGGGGCTCCGGGCTGAATTATGCATCCCCCCAACACAACAACAACACCAGCTACAGGTGCATGCATGCTGTGCCCGTGAATGCAGCAAACATCAACTTGATTGGAATGAAAACATCCATCTCTCTCTGTCTGTCTGTCTGTCTGCCTGCCTGTCTCTGTCTCTCTCTCTCTCTCATACACACACTCTTTCTCTCTCTCTACACACTCACTCTTTATCTCTCTCACACACTCTTTCTCTCTCACACACACACACTCTTTCTCTCTCTCTACACACTCACTCACTCACTCTCTCTCTCTCTCTCTCTCTCTCTCTCTCTCTCTCTCTCTCTCTCTCTCTTACACACACTCACACTTTCTCTAATACACTCACCCATTATCCCCACCCCCCTCTCTCTCTCTCTCACGCACACACACACTCTCTCTCTATCTCTCTCTCTCTCTCTCTCTCTCTCTCTCTCTCTTTTTTCACACACACTCACTCTCACATCTTTTTTTTTCCCCTTCTCTCTATCCCTATTAAAAACACACCCACCAACGGAACTGATACATTTCTGGTTGAAAACTAAACTGAAATCAAGGCAATGTTATAAATATTTCAGGCCACAAAGGTGTGTTTTGTTGGGTGGGGGTGGGGGGTGGGGGGAAGTGGGGAGGGGGAGGGGGGTAGCTGTGGATCGCGTCGCTATAAAAAGAATTTGCGAGGTACGATTTTGCAAACAAAAGAACACTGTGGATGTATAAAAAGATTTTGCGAGCTACGACCGTTTAAAAACTATTTGGCAAACTGAGAATACTGTAGACATCAAAAAAATTTGCGAGCTACGACCCTTTAAAATTATTTTGCAAACTAAAATACTGTAGATCGCATTACTATAAAAAGAAGTTGTGAGCTACGACCGTGTAAAACTATTTTTTGCAAACTAACAACTTTGTCACTGTGTCTCACATCACTATAAACATTTTAAACATTGCGAGCTACGACCGTGTAAAACTATTTTGCAAACTGAAAATACTGCAGACATGCAAACAATTTGCGAGTTATGACCTTGTAAAACTATTTTGCAAACTGAAAAAACTGCAGACATGCAAACAATTTGCGAGTTACGACCTTGTAAAACTATTTTGCAAACTGAAAATACTGCAGACAATTTGCGAGCTACGAAAACTATTTTGCAAACAAAAAAATCACTGGATTGCATGGCTATAAAAAGAATTTTGCTAGCTACGTCCGTTTAAAAACTATTTGGCAACTTAAAAATACTATAGATATTTAAAAAAAGAAAAACAAATTGCGAGCTGCAATCATTAAAACTATTTTGCAATATAACAACATTGTGAACATAAAAGGACTTTGCGAGCTACAACTATTAGGCAAACTAAAAACACTGGATCGTGTCGCGATTTTATTTATTTAAAAAAGAAAAAAAAGAAAAAAAAAGGAAAAGAATTTGCCAGCTATAACCATTAAACTATTCTGCAAACGAATAGAATAGATAGATAGATAGATAGATAGATAGATAGAGAGAGAGAGAGAGAGAGAGAGATGAGAGAGAGAGAGAGAGAGAGAGAGAGAGAGAGAGAGACACACCACACACACACACACACA
>CM054141.1:10757638-10772638 GCA_028751875.1 Rapana venosa | reverse complement strand
GGGGGGGGGAAAAAAAATTTTTTTTTTTTTGGGGGGGGGGGGGGGGCCCCCTTTTTTTAAAAAAATTTCCCCCCAAAAAAAAAAAATTTTCCCTTTTTTTTCCCCTTTCCCCCCTTTTTTTTAAAAAAATTTTTAAAAAAACCCCCCCAAAAAAAAAAAACCCCCCCCCCCCCCCAAACCCCCCCCCTTTTTTTTCCCCCCCTTTCTTTCCTTTTCCCCCTTTTTTTTTTTTTTTTTCCCCTTTTTTTCCAAAAAAACCCCCCCCTTTTTTTCCCTTTTTTTTTTTTAAAAAAAAAAATTTTTTTTTCCCCCCAATTTTTTTTTTTTGGGGGGGGGGGGGGGGGGGGGGGGGGGGAAAAAAAAAAAATGAATTCAAATTTTTCCCCAAAAAAAAAAAGGGGGAAAAAAAATTTTTTTTTCCCACCAAAAAATTTTTTTCAAAAAAACTTTTTAAAAATTTTTTTTTTTAAAATTTTTTAAAAAAAAAAAATTTTTAATTTAAAAAATTTTTTTTCCCCCTTTTTAAAATTTTTAAAAATTTAAAAATTTTTTTTTTTTTTTTTTTTTAAAAAAAAAACCCCCCCCCTTTAAAAATTTTCCCCCCCCCAAAAAAAAAAAAAAAGGGGAAAAAAAAATTTTTAAAAAATTTTTTTTTTTCCTTTTCCCTTTGTTTTTTCCCCCCCCTTTTTCCCCAAAAAAACCCTTTTTTTCGAAAAAAAAAAAAAGGTTTTAAAAAAAAAAAAAGGGGGCATTTTTTTTTTTTTTTTTTTTTTTTTTATTTTTTAAAAAAAAAAGGTTTTTAAAAATTTTTTTTTTTAAAAAAAAAAAAAAAAGGGGGGGGGGTTTTTTTTTTTTTTTTTTTTTTTTTTTTTTTTTTTTTTTTTTTTTTTTTTTTTTTTGGGGGTTTTAAAATTTTTTTTCCCCCTTTAAACCCAAAACCAAAAAAAAGGGGAAAAAAAAAAAAAAAAAAAAAAAAAAAAATTTTTTCCCCCCAAAAAAAAAAAAAAAAAAAAAATAAAAAAAAAAAAAAAACCAAAATCTTTTTTGGTTTTAAAATTTTTTTTTTTTTGGGGGGGAAAAAAAAAAAAAAAAAAAAAAAAAAAAAAAACCCCCCCCCCCAAAAACCCCTTTTTTTTTTTCCCCCCAAAAAAAAAAAAAAAAAAAAAAAAAAAAACCCCCCCCCCCCCCCCCCTTTTTTTTCCCAAAAAAAAAAAAAAAAACCCCCAAAAAACCCCCCAAACCCCCCCCCCAAAAAAACCCCAAACCCCTTTTTTCCCCTTTTTTTTTTTAAAAAAAAAAAAAAAAAATTTTTTTTTTTTTAAAAAAAAAACCCCCCCAAAAAAAAAAAAGGGGGAAAATTTTTTCCTTTTTAAATTTTTGGGGGGGGGTTTTTTTTGGGGTTTTGGGGGGGGGTGGGGGGGGGGGGGGGGGGGGGGGGGGCCCCCGGGCCCCAAAAATTTGGGGAAAAAAAAAAAAAAAAGGGGGGAAAAAAAGGGGGGGGGGGTTTTTTTCTTTTTGGGGGAAAGGGGGGGGGGGGGGGGGGGAAAAATTTTTTAAATTTAAAAAAAAAAAAAAAAAAAAAAGGGAGGGGGGGGGAAAATTTTTTAAAAAAAAAAAAAAAGGTTTTTTTTCCCCCCAAAAAAAATTTTCGTGGTTTTTAAAAAAATTTTTTTTTTTTTTTTTTTTTTTGGAAAAACCCCAAAACCTTTTTTTTTAAAAAATTTGGGGGGGCCCCCCGGGGGCCCCTTTTAAAATTTTTTTTAAACTGAAAAAAAAAAAACCCCGGGAAACCATTTTCCCCCCAAAAAAAAAGGGGGGGGGGGTTTTTTAATTTTTAAAAATTTTTTTTTTTTCCCTTTTTTTTTTTTTTAAAAAAAAAAAAACCCCCCAAAAAATTTTTTAAAAAAATTTAAAAAAAAAAGGGTTTTTAAAGAAAAGGGGGGGGAAAAAAAAAGGGGGGGGTTTTTTTAAAAAAAAAAAAAAAAAAAAAGGGGGGGAAAAAATTTGCCAAAAAAAAAAAAAAAAAAGGGGGGTTTTTTGGGGGGGTTGAAAAAAAAAAGGGGAAAAAAAGGGGAAAAAGGGGGGGGGGGGGGCCCCAAAACCCCCAAAAAACCCCAAAAAAAGGGGGAGGGGGGGGCCGGGGGAAAAAGGGGGGGGGAAAAGGGGGGGGTTTTTTGGAAAAAAAAGGGGGGGGTTTTTTGGGGGGTTTTTTTGGGGGAAAAAAAAGGGAGAGGGGGGGGGAGGGGGGGGGGGGGGGAAAAGGGGAGGGAGGGGGGGGGGGGGGCCCCCAAAAAAAAAAAAATTTTTTTTGGGGGAAAGGGGGGGGGGTTTTTTTTAAAAAATGGGGGGTGGGGGGGAAAAAAAGGGGGGCCGGGGAAAAAAAAAGGGGGGGGGGGGGGGGGGGGGGGGTTTGGTGGGGGGAAAGGGGGGGGGGGGGAAAAGGGGGGGGGGCCCGGCCCCCGGGGGGCCCCCAAAAAGGGGAAAAAAAAAAAAAATTTTTAAAAAAAATTTTTTTTAAAAAAAAAAGGAAGGGGGGGGAAAAAAGGGGGTGGGGAAAAAAAAAAAAGGGGGGGGGGGGGAAAAAAAAAAAAAAAAAGGGGGGGGGGGGCCCCCCCCCCCCAAAGGGGCCCCCCGGGGGCCAAAACCCCCCAAAAACCCGCCCCCCCCCCCCCAATTTTTTTGGCCCAAAAAAAAAACCCCCCCCCCAAAAAAAAAAAAAAAAATTTTTGGCCCTTTCCCCCAAAAAAAAAAAGGGGGGGGCCCCAAAAAAAAAAAAAAAAAAAAGGGGAAAAAAAAAAAGGGGGGGGGAAAAAAAAAAAAAACGGGAAAAAAAAAAAAAAAAAAGGGGGGGAAAAACAAAACATCACGAGGGGGAAAAAGGGTTTTTTTTTTTAAAAAAAAAATTTCCCCCCCCCCCCGGGGTCTTTTTTTTTTTTTAAAAAAAGGGAAAACCCCCTTTTTTTTAAAAAAAAAAAAAAAGGGGGGGGGGGGGGGGGGGGGGAAGGGGGGGGGGGAGGGGGGGGGGGGGGGGAAGGGGGGGGGGGGGGGGGGAAGGGGGGAAAAAGGGGGGGGGGGGGGGGGCCGGGGGGGGGGGGGGGGGGGGGGGGAGGTTTTTTTGGGGGGGGGGGGGGGGGGGGGGTGGGGGGGGGGGGGGGGGGGGGAAGGGGGGGGGGGGGGGGGGGAAAAAAAAGGGGGGGGGGGGGGGGGGGGAAGGGGGGGGGGGGGAGAGAAACGGGGGAGGGGGAAAGGGGGGGGGAGGGGGGGGAAAGGGGGGGGAAAAGGGGGGGGGAGGGGGAAAAGGGGGGGGGAGAAAAGGGGGGGGGGAGGGGGGGGGAGAGAAAGAGGGGGGGGAAAAAGGGGGGGGGGGGGGGGGGGGGGAGGGGAGGGGAAAAAAGAGGGGGGGGAGAGAAAAAAGGGGAGAGAGAAAGAAAGGGGGGGGGGGAGAGAAGGGGGAAAAGGGGGGGAAGGGGGAAAAAAAAAAAAGGGGGGGAAAAAGGGGGGGAGAGAGGGGGGGAAAAAAAAAAAAGGGGGGGGAGGGGAAAAAAGGGGGGAAGGGGGGAAGGGGGAAGGGGAAAAAGGGGGGAAAAAAGGGGGGGAAAGGGGGGGGGGAGAGGGGGGGGGGGAAAAGGGAGGGAGAAAAGAGGGAAGGGGGGGGGGAAAAAAAGGGGGGGGGGGGAAAGGGGGAGGGGGAAAGGGGGGGGAAAAAAAAGGGGGGAGGGGAGAGAGGGGAGAAAAGGGGGGGAGAGAAAAGGGGGGAGGGAGAGAGAGAGGAAAAGGGGGAAAGGGGGGAAAAGGGGGGGGGAGAGAGAGGGGGGGGAAAAGGGGGGGGGAGGGGAGGGGGGGGAGGGGGGGGGAGGGGGGGGGGGAAAGGGGGGGGAGAGAGAGAGAGAGAGAGAGGAAAAGGGGGGGGAGGGAGGGAGAGAAAAGGGGGGGAAGGGGGAGGGAAGGGGAGGGGGGGGAAAAGGGGGGAAGGGGGGGGGGGGGGGGGGAGGGGGGGGGGAGAGGGGGGGGGGGGAGAGGGAGGGAGAGGGGAGAGGGAGAGGGGAGAGGGAGGGAAAAAGGGGGGGGAAAAAGGGGGGGAGGAGGGAAAAAGGAAAAAATTTTTTGGAAAGGGGGGGGGGCCGGCCCGGGGGCCCCCCCAAAAAAAAAAAAAAAAAAAAAAAAAAAAAAAAAAATTTTAAAAACCCCTTTTTTTTTTAAAAAAAAATTTTTTTTTTTTTTCCCCCCCCCCCCCCCCCCCCCTTTTTTTTTTTTTTTTGGGGGTGTGTGGGTTTTTTTTTTTTTTTAAAAAAAAAAACCCCCCCCCCCCCCCCCCCCAAAAAACCCCCCCCCCCCCCCCCCAACCCCAAATTCCCTTTTCCCCCCCAAAAAAGGGGGTTTCCCAAAAAACCCCCCGGGGGGCCCCCAAAATTTTTTTTAAAAAAAAAAAGGGAAAAAAAAAAAAAAAAAAAAAAGGGGGGGGGAAAAAAAAAGGGGGAAAAAAAAAAAAAAAAAAAATTTTTTTTTTTTTTTTTTTCTTTTTTCCCTTTTCCCCCCCCCAACCCCCAAAAAAACCCCTTTTTTCCCCCCTCCCCTTTTTTTTTCCCCCCTCCCCTTTTTCCCCTTTTTCTCTTTTTTTTTTTTAAAATTTTTTTTTCCCCCCCCCCCCCCCCTTTTTTCCCCTTTTTCGGAAAAACCCCCCCCCTTTTTTTTCCCCCCTTTTAAATTTTCCCTTTTTTTTCCTTCCCCCCCTTTTTCTCCCCTCTGCTTTTTCCCCCCCCCCCCTTTTTTTTTTTCCCCCCCCCTCCTCCCCCCTATTTTTTTCTCCCCCCCCTCCCAATTTTTTTTCCCCCCCCCCCCCCTAAAAATTTTTTTTTTCCCCCCCCCCCCCCTTTTTTTTTCCCCCCCCCCCCCCTTTCCCAAAATTTTTTTTCTTCCCCCCCCCCCCCTTCCCCCCTTTTTTTTTTCCCCCCTCCCCTCCCCCCCTTTTTTCCCCCCCCCCCCTCCCCCCCCCCTTTTTTTTTCTCCCCCCCCCCCCCCTTTTTTTTCCCCCCCCCCCCCTTTTTTTTTCTTCCCCCCCCCCCCCCCCCCCCCCTTTTTTTTTTTCCCCCCCCCCCCCTCCCCCCCCCCCTCCCCCCCCTTTTTTTTTTCTTTTCCCCCCCCCTTTTTCCCCCCCCCCTTTTTCTTTTCCCCCTTTTCCCCCCCCCTCCCCCTCCCAAAAAATTTTTTCCCCTCCTCCTCCTCCCTTTTTTTCCCCCCCCCCTCCCCCCCCTTTTTTTTTTCCCCCCCCCCCCCCTTTTCCCCCCTCCCAACCCCCCCCTTTTTTTCCCCCCCCCCCCCCCCTTCCCCCCCTTCCCCCCCCCCAACCCCCCCTTTTCCCCCCCTTTTTTTCCCCCCCCCCCCCCCCTTCCCCCCTTTTTTTCCCCCCCTCCCCCTTCCCTTTTTTTTTCCCCCCCCTCCCCTCCCCCCCTTCCCCCCCCCCCCCCCCCCCTTTTTTTTCCCCCCCCTTTTTTCCCTTTTTCCCCCCCCCTTCCCCCCCTTTTTTTTCCCCCCTTTTCCCCCCTTCCCCCCCCTTTCCCCCCTTTTTTTCCCCCTTTAAAATTTTTTTTTCCCCCCCCTTTTTTTATTTCCCCCCCCCCCCCCCTCCCCCTCCCACTCTACCCCCCTCCCTCCTCCCCCTTCCCCCTACTTTTTTTTCCCCCTCCTTTTCCCACTTCTATTTAACCCCCCCCCCCCCCCCCAAAAATTTAACCCCCCCTCCCCCCTCCTCCTTTTTCTATTTTTTCCCCCCCTTTCCCCCCCCCCAACCCCTTTTTCCCCCCTTTTTTTCCCCCCCCCCTTTTTTTTCTAACCCCCCCCCTCCTCCCCCCCCCCCTTTTTTTTCCCCCCCTTTTTTTTTTCCCCCCCTTTTTTTCCCCAAAAACCCCCCCTTTTTTTTTTAAAAACCCCCCCCCCCCCCTTCCTCCCCCTTTTTTTCCCCCCCTTTTTCCCCCCTTTTTTTAAAAAACCCCCCCCTTCCCCCCAAATTTTTTTTTTTTTTTTTGGGTTTGGGGGTTTTTTTTTTTTTTTTTTGGGGGGGGAAAAAAAAAAAAAATTTTTTTTTTTAAAAAAAGGGAAAACCCCCCCCCCCCCCCAAAAATTTTTTTTTTTTTTTTAAAAAAAAGGGGGGTTTTTTTTTTTTTAAAAAAAAAGGGGGGGGGGGGAAAAAAAAAACCCCCCCCTTTTTTTTTTTTAAAACCCCCCCCCCCCCCCCCCCCTTTTTTTTTTTTTTTTTTTTAAAAAAAAAAATTTTTTTTTTTTTTTTTTTTTTTGGGGGGGTTTTTTGCTTTTTCCCCCCCCCCCCCCCTCTTTAAAAAAAAAAAGGGGGGGGGGGGGGGGGGGGGGGGTTTTTTTTTTTTTTTTTTTTTTTTTTTTTTGGTTTTTTTTTTTTTTTTTTTAAAATTTTCCCCCCCCAAAAAAAAAAACCCCCCTTTTTTCCCCCCCCAATTTTTCCCTCCCCTTTCCCCCCCTTTTCCCCCCTTTTTTCCCCCCCCCCCCTTTTTCCCTTTGGGTTTTTCCCCCCCCTTTATCCCCCTTTTCCCTTTTAAAAACCCCCCTTTTTTTCCCTTTCCCCCCCAAAAAATTTTTTTTTTTCCCCCCCTTCCCCCCTTTTTTTTAAGGGATTTTTTTCCCCCCCCTTTTTTTCCCCTTACTTTTTTTTTTCCTCCCCAAAAAAATTTTTTCCCCCCCCCCTTTTTTTCTTTTCCCCCCCTTTTTTTTTTTTTTTTTCCTTTTTTTTTTCTTTTCCCCCCCCTTTTTCCCCAAATTTTTTTTTTTTCCCCCCCCCCAAAAAATGTTTTTTTCCCCCCCTCCCCCTTCCCACTAACTACTACTACTTTTTCCCCCTTTTTTTTTTTTTTTTCCCCCCCCCCCCCAAAAAAATTTAAAATTTTTTTTTTCCTTCCCCCCCAATTTTTTGGGTTCTTTCCCCCCTTTTTCCCCCCCCCCTTTTTTAAAAATTTTTTTCCCCCCCTTTTTTCCCCCCCCCCCCTTTTTTTAAATTTTTTTTTTCTTTTTTTGGGCCCCCCCCTTCCCCCCCAAATTTTTTTTTTTTCCCCCCCCAAATTTTTGGGGCCCCCCCCCCCTCCCAAAAACCCCCCTTTTTTTTTTTTTTTTTACCCCCTTTTTTTCCCCCCTTTTCCCCCTTCCGGGTTTTCCCCCCCCCAAAACGGGGGGGGGGGGGGGGGAAAAAAAAAAAAAAAAATTTTCCCCAAAAAAATTTTTTTTCCCCCCCCCCCCAAAAAAAAAAACCCAAAACCCCCCCCCCAAAAAAAAAAAAAAAATTTAAAAAAAATTTTTTTTTTAAAAAAAAAAAAATTTAAAAAAGGGAAAATTTTTTAAAAAATTTTAAAAAAATTTTAAAAAAAAGGGAAAAAAAAAAAAAAAAAAAAAAAAAAAAAAAAAAAAAAAAAAAAAATTTGGTTTTCCCCCCCCCAAAAAAGTTTTCCCCCCTTTAAAAAAAAAAAATTTTTCCCCAAAAATTTTAAAAAAAAAAAAAAAGGAAAAAAAGGGGGGGCCCAAAAATTTTTTTTTAAATTTTTTTTTAAAACCCCTTAAAAAAAAAAATGAAAAATTTTTAAAAAAATTTTTTTTCCCCCCCCCCCCAAAAAAAAATTTTTTTTCCCCCCTTTTCCAAAATTTTAAAATTTCCCCTTTTTTTTTTCCCCCCCAAAAAAAAATTCCCCTTTTAAAAAAAAGTTTTTCCCCCCCCCCCAAAAAAAAAAATTTTTTTTTTTTTTTTTTTCCCCCCCCAAAAAAAGGGTTTTTTTTTTCCTTTTTAAAAAAACCCCCCCCCCCCCCTTTTTTTTTTTTTTTTAAAAACCCCCCCTTTTTTTTAAAAAATTTTAAAAATTTTTCCCCCCCCCCCGGGGGGGGAAAAAGGGGGGGGCCCCCCCCCAAAATTTTTTCCTTTTAAAATTATTCCTTTTTTTTTTAAAAATTTTTTTTTTAAACCCCCCAAAAACCCCCCCTTTTAACCCAAAAAAAAGGGGGTTTTTTTTTAAAAAAGGTTTTTAAAAACCCCCCCCCCCCGGGGGGTTTTTGGGGTTCCCCCCTTTTTTTAAAAAAATTTTTTTTTAAAAAAAAAAAAAAAAAAAAATTTTTTTTTTTTTTTTTTTTTAAATTTTTAAAAAACTTTGGGGGAAAAAAAATTTTTTTTTTTGGGGGGTTTGGGAAAAGGGAAAAAAAAAAAAGGGGGTTTTTTTGGGGGGGAAAAGGGGGAAAAAAGGGGAAAAAAAAAGTTTTTTTTTTTCCCCCCGGGGGGGGGGGGGGGGGGTGGGGGGGTTTTTGGGTTTTTTGGGGGGGGGGGGTTTTTTTTTGGGGGAAAAAGGGGGGGGTTTTTGTTTTTTTTTTGGGGGGGGGGAAAAAAAGGGGGGAAAAATTTGGGGGGGGGGGGGGAAAAATTTTTTTTTTCAAAAGAGGGAAGGGGGGGGTTTTTGGGGGGGGGGGGAAAAAAGGAAAGGGGGGGGGAAAGGGGGGAAGGGGAATTTGAAGAAAGAGAAAGGGGGGGGAAAAAAAAATTTTTTTTGGGGGGTTTGGGTTTTTGGGGTTTTTGGGGAAAAAAAGGGGGGGGGGGGGGGAAACCGGGGGAAAAAAATTTGGGGGGGGGGGGAAAGGGGGGGGGGCCAAAAAGGGGGGGGGGGTTGGGGGGGGGGGAAAAAAAAAAAAGTGTGGTTTTTTTGGGGGGGGGGGGGGGGGGGGTTTTTTTGGGGGGGGGGGGGGAAAAAAAAAAAAGGGGAAAAAAAGGGGGAAAAAAAAAAGGGGAAAAAAAAAAAATTTTTTTTTTTTTTTTTTTTTTGGGGGTTTCTGGGGGGGGAAAAAAAATTTTAAAGGGGGGGGTGGGAAAAAAAGAAAATTTAAAAAATTTTTTTTTTGGGTTAAAGGGGGTTTTTTGGGGGGGAAAAAAAAAAAAATTTTTAAAAAAAAAAGGGGGGGGGAAATTTTTTGGGGGGGAAAGGGGGGGTTTTTAAAAAAATTTTTTGGGGGGGGGGGTTTTTTTTTTTTTTTTTTTTTTTTTTTTTTTTTTTTTTAAAATTTAAAAAAAAAAAAAAAACCATTTTTTTGGGGGGTTTTTTTTTTTTAAAAAGGGGGGGGGGAAAAACCCCTTAAAAAATTAAGGGGGGGGGTTTTTTTTTTAAAAAAATAGGCGGTTTAAAAAAAAAATTTTTTTTTTTTTGGGGAAAGGGGGGGAAAAAAAAATTTGGAAAAGGAAAAAAAGGGTTTTTGGGGGGGGGTTTTTTGGGGGGGGGGAAAAAATTTTTTTTTGGGGGGGGGGGGGGGGGGGGGTTGGGGGGGAAAGGGTTTTTTGGGGGGGGGGGAAAAAAATTTTTGGGGGGGGGGAAAAGGGGGGGAAAAAAAGGGAAAAAAATTTTTTTTTTTTGGGGGGGGCCCCCGGGGGGGGGAAAAAAAAGGGGGGAAAAAAGGGGCCGGGGGGGGGGGAGGGGGGGAAAAAGGGGGGGAAGGGGAAAAAAAGGGAAAGAAAAAAGGGAAAAAGGGGGAAAGGGGGGAAAAAAAGGGAGAAGAAAAAAAGAAAAAAAAATTTGGGGGAAAAAAAAAAAAGAAGGGAAGAAAAGAAAAAAAAAAAAAATTTTTTAAAAAGGGGGGGAAAAAAAAAAAGGGGAAAAAAAAAAAATAAAAGGAAATTAAAAAAAAAAAATGGGGGGGGGGGAAAAAAAAAAAAAAAGAAAAAGGGAAAAAAAAAAAAAATAAAAAAGAAAAAGAAGGGGAAAAAAAAAAAAAAAAAAAAATAAAATTAAAAAAGGGGGGGAAAATTTTTTTAAAAAAAAAAAATAAAGGGAAAAGAGAGGGGAAAAAAAAAAAGGGGGGGGGGGGGGGGGAAAAAAAGGGGGAAGGGGGGGGAAAAAAGGGGGGGGAAAAATTTTTTTAGGGGGGGGGAAAAGGAAATTTTAAAAAATTTTTTTAAAAAAAAAAAAAAAAAAAAAAAGGAAAATTTTAAAATTCTTTTTTTGGGTTTTTAAAAGGGGGGGGGCCCCGGGGGGGGGTTTGGGGGGGGTTGGGGGGGGGTGAATTTAAGGGGGGGGTTTTTTTTTGGGGGGTTTTTTTTGGGGGGGGGGGGTTTTTTTAAAGGGGGGGGTTTTTTTGGGGGTTTTTTTTTAAAAAAGGGGGGGGGGTTTTGGGGGGGGGTGGGGGGGGGGGGGGGCCCCCGGGGGGAAAAAAAATTTAAAAATTTTTTAAAAAAAAAACCCCCCCCCCCCAAAAAAAAAAATTTTTTTTTTTTGGGGGGGAAAAAAAAAAAGTTGAATTTTAAAAAAAAAAAGTTTTTGGGGGGGGGTTTTTTTTTTTTTATTTTTAACCCAAAATGGTTTTGGGGGGGGAAAAAAAAAAAAATTTTTGGATTTTTGGGAAAAAAAAATTTTTTTAAAAGGGGGGGGAAAAAAAAAATTTTTTAAAAAAAAAAAAGGGGGGGGGGGGGAAAAGGGGGGGGCCCAAAAAAAGGGAAAAAAAAAAAAAAAAGGGGGGAAAAAAAGAAAAAAAAAGAAAAAAAAAAGGGAAAGAAAAAAAAAGGGAAAAGGGGGAAAAAAAAAAAGGGAAAAGGGGAAAAAAAATGGGAAAAAAAAAAAAAAGAAAAAAAAAAAAAAAAAAAAAGGGGGGGGGAAAAAAAAAAAAAAGAAGGGGGAAAAAGGGGGGGGAAAAAAGGGGAAAGGAAAAAAACCCGGGGAAAAAAAAATTTAAAAAAGAAAAAAAAAGGGGGAAGGGGGGGAAAAAGAAGGTTAAAAAAAAAAAAGAAAAAAAAAGGGGGGGGAAAAAAAAAAAAAAAGAGGGGGGGGGGGGGGGGGGGGGGGGGGGGGGAAAAAAGGGGGGGGGGGTTGAAAAGGAAAAAAAAATTTTTAAAATGAGGGGGAAAAAAAAAAAAAAAGAGGAAAAAAAAAAAAAAAAAATTTTAAAAAAACCCCCGGGGGGGAAGGCGGGGGGGGAAAAAAAAAAGGAAAAAAAAGTGTAGGTGTGTGGGTTGTGTGAGAGAGTGAGAGAGAGAGGGAGAAGGAGAGAAGAGTGCGCGTGCGCACGAGTCATTCCATTCCACCCCCCCCCCCCCCCTACCCCTCTCTCTCTCATACCCCCACTTCATGTATGTCCTTGTTTGTTCTTCTTCGAATTCGTGAGAAACGGAACAGATCGATGTAAAAGCATTATAAGAGTATACTAACATCTTGTTATTCGTTTCCAATGTAAATATCTATATTAACTTCTCATAGTGATTTTAAGAACGGCTCGAGACAAAGAGACATGCATGTATACGTACGTACGTATGG
Organism: Rapana venosa; assembly: GCA_028751875.1. Taxonomy (NCBI): domain Eukaryota; kingdom Metazoa; phylum Mollusca; class Gastropoda; order Neogastropoda; family Muricidae; genus Rapana; species Rapana venosa. The sequence goes on along the minus strand of CM054141.1, from coordinate 10,761,350 downwards.
ACAAAGAAAGCCGTGTTGAAGAAGAGAAAGACAGAGACAAATGGTAGACAAAGAAACTGCTGACAAGATCAGATACGTTAAAAGAGAGACAGACAGAGGCAAAGGCACAAACTGACACATAAAGACACAAACTGACACATAAAGACACAAACTGACACAGAAAGACACAGATTGACACAGAAAGACGCAAAAAGATACAAATTGATACAGAAAGACGCAAACTGACGCAGAAAGACGCAAACTGACACAGAAAGACGCAAACTGACACAGAAAGACACAAACTGACACAGAAAGACACAAACTGACACAGGAAGACGCAAAATGATACAGGAAGACACAAACTGATACGGAAAGACAAACTGACGCAGAAAGACGCAAATTGACACAGAAGGACACAAACTGACACAGAAAGACACAGAGACAAACTGACAAAGACGTGCCGAAGGACAGACAGGCAAACAGTCGAAGAACGATACATGAATGAGCGACAAGAAAGATAGAGACAAACTGACAAGATGCGCCGAAGAAGGAGGGGGGGGGGGGGGGGGGGGGGGGGGGGGGAGCCACAGACACATACTGTCAAAGACAGCTAAAAGAGAGAGTGAGAGAGAGAGGAGAGAAGAGAGACGAGAGGAGAGAGGAAGAGAGAGAAGAGAGAGAGGCGGGGAGCAGAGGACAAGCAACAGACACATACTGTCAAAAGAGAGAGAGAGAGAGAGAGAGAGAGAGAGACAGACAGACAGACAGAGAGACAGAGACAGAGAGAGAGAGAGAGAGCAAGCCACAGACACATACTGTCACAAAGAGAGCTAAAGAAAGACCAGATGCAAGCAAAAGACACACACTACTACTGTCAAAGAAAGACGCCCTGAAGGGGAGGGAGACAGACAGACAGACAGACAAAGACAGGCTGAAAAAGAAACAGACAGACAGACAAAGACAGGCTGAAAAAGAAACAGACAGACAGACAAAGACTGGCTGAAAAGAGACAGACAGACAGACAAAGACAGGCTGAAAAAGAGACAGAGACAGACAGACAGACAAAGAAGCAGACCAAAACAACAACACAAAACAACCACTACCAAGACATTCTGACGAAAAGGCTTCGGAACAGAGCGTCGCTTTGGCGCGCGTGTAATTCGACAACAGCGATACTCCTGACCTTTTTCCTTTCATGTTTTTGAGGGAGGGGGGGGGGGGGGGAGAGAGAGAGGGAGGGAGGGAAGGGAGGGAAGGAAGGGATAGAGAGAGGGGGAGAGAGAGAGGGGGAGAGAGAGAGAACTCAGAACTCAGAAATTTAATGTATCTCAGCCTTAGGCCATAATACATGGTTGGCGTAGAAGAAATTGACAATGCCACAGAGTGGGCAAAAACCGGACAACATACACAATACCAAGCTCACTTTCAGTGAAAGAATAATGAAGACAATGCACAAATACATAAAAAAACATATGTATGAGAGAGAGAGAGAGGAGAGAGAGGAGAGGAGAGGAAGATTGAGAGGAAGATGAGAGAGAGAGAGAGAGAGAGGAGAGAGAGAAGAGAGAGAGAGAGAGAGATGTATGTTTTCAGATTTTCAACTGTTTAATGCGTTTTGGCCAAAGGCATACATACGCATTGAGGGAGGGTGAAGCGAGGTTGTCCATTAACAACTGAAATATGATAACGTGAAGTAGGTAGGGGGGGGGGGGGGGATGCTTGTGTGTGTATGAGAGAGGACAAAGAAAGAAAGAAAGAAGAGAAAGAAAGAGAGAGAGAGAGAGAGAGAGAGAGAGAGAGAGAGAGAGATGAGAGAGAACAGACAGAAGATCAGACAGACAGACAGACAGAGACAGAGAGAGACAGAGATTTGTTTTCGATTTTCAACTGTTTAATGTGTTTTGGCCAAAGGCATACATACGCATTGAGGGGTGGTGCAGATGGGGTTGTCCATTAATAACTGAAATATGATAACGTGAAGTAGGTTTGGGGGGGGGGGGTGGGGGGGGGGGGGTGGTATTGTGTGTGTACGAGAGAGAGAGAGAGAGAGACGAGAGAGAGAGAGAGAGAGGGAGAGAGAGAGAGAGAGGGAGAACACAATTGACACAATTTTATTGCTATTTAGCAATCAAGCCATATAGCGCTGCGGGCGCGGTAACACGATATCGAACGCGGACGCGATTTACAATGACATGGAAACCATGGCAGTGGTGGTATGTACATCAAGATTCGATACATTATTGGTCTGTGTCTCAAGTGTCTCAATTTTCAAACCAGCCTTTCCTTTTCCAGTCTACAGCCAGCGAAGTCAGCCCATGTAAGACCGGATCAGGTCCCGAAGATGATGTAACTCTGCTCAGCACTCGCCACCACTGTCTCCGTGTGTTGTGTGTTAGTACACTGTTTCCCTTTACCGAAGTCTGGCAAGCCTGACACGTTCTTCTGGCAACATGTTTTTCTCTTCTTGCTTGATGTACCAGAACACACACTTAGATTCCTCGCCAGGATTCTCATTCCAAGAGTATTCCGGATGATGTCATTGATTCACACATCACAATGTTTTGATCAACCGAACTATGTACCACCACCTTTCGAAACCGTGTGTTTCTCTTGCTGTCCCTTAATCGACGTGTACACGTTTGTCAGTTAGAGTAGGACACATACTGTTTCACAATACCCAGCATCAGTATCAGAGTCATCCACTGTGCAGCCAACTGTCAGCTCTTCCTGCACATCAGGCACCTCAGAAGACACAGATCTTGCTGTCTGTTGCTGGATACACAGTAGATCAAGTGAATCTGGTGTGGCTGAGGCATTCAATTCACTGCTGACACATAGTTCTGTGTACACACTGGTTTGTTTTGCTTCTGTTTCCACATCGAGCAGGGAGTCAATGTTACACAAGACCGGCTCTTCCAAGACACTGTTATTGTCACATTGGCGACTTGCCTGTCTTTCTGGTGTTGTCTACTTCTTTGAACATCGCGACGTCTTTGACAAGGGGGGTTTCTTGCGATAGTACTGAACAAGGGAGTTACGGTTCAGCACCGGGTCCGCCATTTCTGTTGACACTGGCTTGTCAGCTGGCTTCATTCGCAAGACGAACACAACACTGCCGCTCTCCCCCGCGACTTTCCAACTCGATACGACGTTGTCGATCAGCAGGGCGTTTTAAAGTTGTTATTACAGTAGCTGGAAGGCATAGTAACTGACATTTGAAGCTAAAATGCAAAAATTTGCAGCAGCTTACTAACAGAACACCCGTTCAGTTCTCGTCCCGTCACGTCGAGAGAGGGAGAGAGAGGGATGAGAGAGGGAGAGAGAGAGAGAGAGAGAGAGGAGAGAGAGAGGAGAGAGAGAGAGTGAGAGAGAGAGAGGGGGGGAGAGGAGGGAGGAAGAGGGAGAGAGGGAGAGAGAGAGAGGAGAGAGAGAGAGAGAGAGAGAGAGAGAGGAGAGAGAGAGAGAGAGAGAGAGATGTATGTTTTCAGATTTTCAACTGTTTAAAATGTGTTTGGCCAAGGCATACATACGCATTGAGGGAGGGTGAGGCGAGGTTGTCCATAATAACTGAAATATGATAACGTGAAGTTGGGAGGTAGGGTGTGTGTGTGTGGGGTGGGGGGTGTTGTGTGTGTTTTATGAGAGAAAAGAGAGAGAGAGAGTAGAGAGAGAGTGACACGACAGACGACAGACAGACAGACACACACCGATCGAAAGCAAAAAAACAACCAAA
>CM054141.1:10753066-10757138 GCA_028751875.1 Rapana venosa | reverse complement strand
GGGTTTAATAAAAGTTTTCATTTTTCAAAAAATTTATGTATGTAAAAAGTGTCTGCTCTCCCCCCCCCCCTCTCTCCTCTCTCTCTTCTCTGGTTTTGTGTGTGTTGTGTGTGTGTGTGTGTGTGTGTGTGTTTTTGTTTGTGTGGGTGTTGGGTTGTTTGGGGAGAGGGCAGAGACAGACAGAGACAGACAAATAGAGCAGCATGTTGTCGGGGGTTTTTTGAGAGAGAACAGAGAAAAAGACAGAGCAGACAAATAGAGACAGGCGAGACAGACGACAGAGGAACACTTGATCAGTTCTACCCTTCTCATCTCCCCCCAAACCCTTAAAAATTTGGTAAAGGGGCGAATCGAGAAAGGGGGGTTTGGGGGGGTTGGTTGGGGGGGGTGGGGGGGGGGGGGGGGGGGGGGGGGGTTGAACGAAGGGAAAAAAAAATTGTGCATCGAGCCCCCTACTTTTCTTGACATTGATGCGGTGTATCGAGACCACCCCACCCACCTTCCTCTCCCTCTCTTTGGTTGCCCTTTTCCGACCCGATTGGGTTCGGGTTTTTGGGTGTGATTTTTTCAATATATATATATTTTTTTCCAGAAATGGCAACCCCTTTATTGCCCTGCAAACGTACTCATTTCTCCCTGTAATAGAATTTTCTGGGGCTGTAATGCGACAGATAAGACGCGCCGGTGGGGTTGTGTTTGTGTTTTGTGTGTGTGTGTGGTGTGTGTGTGTGGTGTGCGTGCGTGGAGAGAGAAGAGAGGAGTGTGTGTGTGTGTGTGTGTGTGTGGGTGGTGTGTGTGTGTGTTGTGGGTTTTGGGGAGGTGTGTGTAAGGTTTGTGGTTTGTGTGTGTTGTGTGTGTGTGTGTGTGTTGTGTTGTGTGAAAAAAGAGAGAGGAGAGAGAGAGAGAGGTGGGTTTTTGTGTGAAAGAGAGAGAAAGAGAGAGAGGAGAGAGGGGGGGAGAGAGAAAAGAGAGTGTGTGTGTGTGTGTGTGTGGAGAGAGGAGAGAGAGAGAAGAGAGGAGAGAGAGGGAGGTGTGTGGTGTGTGTGTGTGTGTGTGTGTGTGTGTGTGGTGTTGTGAAAGTGAGAGAGAAAGAGGTGGGTGTGTGGTTGGAGAGAGAGTGGAGAGAGAGAGGAAGAGAGTGTGTGTGTGTGTGTGTGTTGTGGTGAAAGAGAGAGAGAGAGGAGAGAGAGAGGGGTGTGTGTGTGTGTGTGTGTGGTGTGTGTTGGGGTGTGTGAGAGAGAGGAGAGAGAGAGGGGGAGGGTGTGTGTGGTGTGTGTGTTGTGTGGTGTGTGTGTGTGTGTGTGTGTGTGTGTGTGTGGTGGTGTGTGAAAGTGAGAGGAAAGAGTGTGTTTGGGGTTTGTGTGGTGAAGAGGGGGAGGGGAAGGAGAGAGAGAGTGTGTGTGTGTGTGTGTGTGTGTGTGTGTGTGTGTGTGGTTTGTGTGTTGTGTGTGTGCGTGCGGTGGTTTTGTGTGAGAGAGGAGAGAAAAGAAAGAGAGGAGAAGAGAGAGGGGGAGGGAGAGAGAGAAGAGAGAGAGAGAGAGAGGAGTGAGGGTTGTGTGTGGTTTTTTGTCGTGGGGCGTGTCTGTATACATGTTGTATTAATGTGAGATATTTTGTCCCTTTTTGATTTTAAGTGAAGACCAGAGGGGGTGTTTTTGTTTCATATTCTTTCATTCTCATTTTCGGTTTTAAAAATAGAAAGACCTACTACATATATAACAACAACACGAAAAGTACAGAAATTACAAAATAACTGTGCAACATTCCCATTTTAAAGCTGTGTATGTGTTGCACATAGGTGTGCGCGTGTGGGTGAGTGTGTGGTTATTTTTTAGTGTGTGTGTGTGTGTGTGGCGCGCGCGTGCGCGTGTACATGTGCACAGTGTCTCCGTACTGGAGTGTGTTGTGTGCGTTGATACTGTTTATAGGTTTTTGGCTGGTTTTTGTGTGTGTGTGGGTTGTAAGGGGGGTGGGGGGGGGGGGGGGGGGGGTTTCTTTTTATTTTTGGTGTGTGTGTGTGAAGAGAGAGGGCTCATATATTTTTCTCTGGCGCGTGGGTACAATTATTATGAAGCTGTTGATAATGAAATGCTTAAAAAAAAAAAAAAAGTGTTTAAGGTTTTTTCTTTCAACAAAACCCCCTCATGTAGATGTGACAGAAGACAGCAGAAGACAACAGACAGACAGACGATAGATAGTTTGATGGATAGAAAAACAGTCACAAGAGAGGGGGGGGGAGGGGGGACGCAGACGTCGACGAGACAGAGAGCAGAAGAAAATGACGAAGAGTGAGCCCTTCGCAAAAGTTCCACTTCAATGTGACACCCCAAATAGAAAGATTTTGTTGTTTTTGTTGTTTAAATCTTTAAATTAAAAATCCATCCTTTTTTTTTTTCCTTTTTTTTTTAAAAAAAAACTGATTTTTGTAGTTTTAGAGAGTGAGCGACTGAGGTCAGGGGCTGACAGGACAAAGAGAGGTGGGGGAAGAGACGGATTCCAAAAGGTTTCCTCAGACCCCTTTCCGAATAGAATTAAAAAGTAAATAAATTTACGCGGTGCTAGGTCCCGTTTTGGCCGAGAGAGAGGGTTGGTTAAGAAAAACGCTAACAAAGAGCCTGGGGGGGGACAGAACGAAATACATGAAATTTGTGGGAGGGAGGGAGGGGGAGAGGAGGGGGGGCAGAAAGAAATGCATGAATTTGGGGGGGAGGGGGGGGGGGAGGGGAGAGAGAGAGAGAGAGAGAGAGAGAGAGAGGATTGGAAAAGGGAGAGAGAGAGAGAGAGAGGCAGACAGACGAAGAACGAAAAATACATGAATTTGTTTGAGAGAGGTGAGAGAGAGAGAGGGAGAGAGGAGAGAGATAAGGGGAGGGAGAGAGAGAGTGAGGGGGAAAAAAATGGGGGGGCCCGGGAAGAAAATACATAAATTTTTAAAGCGAGGAGAGAGGAGAGAGCCCACCCCAAAAAACCCCAAAACAGAAAGGAGAAAAAGGGGACAGCAGACATTTTAAACAAAAAATACATAATTTAAAGCGGGAGAGAGAGACACACACACACACAGAGCAGAGGGACAGACGGGGAACCACAAAACGACATACAAAAAAAGACAGACTTTTATTTATTTATTGTTTTTTTTCGGGTTTAATGGAATAAGACTCTTTGCGCTTTTTTTTTTTTTTACACCCAAATTCCCCCGTGTGAATGCAGTTTTGTAAATTTTTCCCACCGGCCCCGAAACCCTTCTTTTCCAAAAAAAATGGGAGTGGGTTTATCGTGTGCGCAAGATGTTCTGCGAGGAGGAAAGAGGAGGGGGAGAGAGGGGAGGGAGAAAAGAGAGAGAGAGGGGGAGAGAGAGAGAGGGGAGGGGGAAAGAGAGAGAGAGAGAGAGAGAGAAAAAGAGAAAAAGAGAAAAAGACAAAAAAAAAAAAAAACCGGGGGACAAGGAAAACAAGAACCCAGGAGAAAAAACGGGGGACCACCAAACACACACAAAACCAGGAGAGGGGGGAAAAGGGGAGGGGAGGGGATGGGAGAAAAAGAGAAAAAGGGAGAGAAGAGAGGAAAAAGGAGGGGGGAGAGATAAACGAGAGAGAAAAAAACGAGAGAGAGAAAAAAAAAGGGGGAATCGCAGGGAAAAAAATGGAGAGGGAAAAAAAAGGGTTTCAGACGCAATCATTTACTTTGGGGTTTTCTACTTTAAAAAGTTTTCCCGGGCCCACCAGAGCCCACAGCAGTATATAAATACGGGGACAAAGCGGCCCCCCCTCCCCGTTTCCCCCCCAAACCCCCAAAAAAAATTTTTTTCCCCCCTTTTTGGGTCCTTTCCCCCTTCCCCCCCCCACCCCCCCCCCCCCCCCCCCCCCCCCCCCCCCCCCCCACCCATCCCCCCCCCCCCCCCCCCCCCCCCCCCCCCCCCCCCCCTTTTAAAAACCCCCCCCCCCCCCCCCCCCCCCCCCCCCCCCCCCCCCCCCCCCCCCCCCCCCCCCCCCCCCCCTTTTTATATCCCAGACCCCACCCCTTGTTTTTGTAACTTCCTCCCACGCAACTCCCCCCACCCCCCCCCCCGTTTTCT
>CM054141.1:10733066-10738066 GCA_028751875.1 Rapana venosa | reverse complement strand
CCCCGCCCGAATACGACGAAGATAAAATTAATCGAGTCCTTTCCCTTTACTAACCCCCCCCCCCCCCCCCCCCCCCCCCCCCCCCCCCCTCCAAAAAACAAACAAACAAACAACCAAACAAACGGCAACAACAAACAAAACAAAAACCTGCAGCAACAGAGAGAGACATAACACACACAATGCAGAATAGATCTTAAGATCGATCGTGGAGTTGTTGTTTGCTATCGTTTTATCACTATCATCATTCTTATTCCTATTAAATATACCTTTCCCAATATGAAAGCATCATTATTCACCTGGTGGTATGAATGAGGACGAAGAGTGTCAGGTGAAGTCTTGTCAGTGTCAAACGTGTCTAGCGCAGTCAACGTGAAAGCAACGTACACTTATCTTTTTTATTCTTTTATATCGAGGATAATGGAATAAGCACTTATGTGCTTTTTTTTTTTACATCTAGTCCCCAGTGTGTATGCGGTTTTGTCAATTCTGTCATCTGTTCCCACGGGCACACAATGGCCTACTCTTACGAAAAGCGGAACAGGATGTAACGTGTGCGCAAGATATTCTGCGTGCGTTCGCACACGGGACCTCGGTTTACAGTCTCATCCGAAGGACTTTTGGGGAGAGAGGAGTCTGCACTGATGTTAACTCCAGAGGAGAATATCCCCTTGAACGGAAATCGAACCCGGGTCGGCCGTCGGATTGCGAGCGCAATGTTCTGACCACTAGGCTATCCCGTCCCCATCCACTTAGACTCGACTAGAAAGGTTGCTTCTTTTCCCCCCTTTATATGAAGTGCACTGGCGCGGCATGCGTTTAACACTTACGTGATATTCGACATTTCATTAAAACTTTCCCCCGGGGGGGTTTGCAAAACTCTCAAAAACCGTGGAAACTCGAAAACAAGGGCAACAATGGCTAGACAGCAGATATTCGGCCAAACTTGTTAGTGATGACACCCGCATCCCTAAAAAAAAAAAAATTTTAACATTATATTCTAGTCTTCATTGTGTGCCGGTGGGAACAGATGACAAAATTTACAAAACCGCATACACACGCATAATTTTTTTTAAAAAGTCATCTGAGCGCTTTGATTTGTAGCTTCACAAGATTCAGCGCTATATAAATTCCATACATTATTATTATTATTAATCTTCTGCTAAAACTGGAGAGAGAGAGGGGGAAGGGGCATGGCATGGCATGGCAGGGCAGGGCAGGGCAGGGCAAGGCATCTCTAGCTAGACACAAGGACCGGGATCCGACCAAATCGAAGTGCATGTCTTATTCAGCTGTATCTTATTTCCCCTGTCATTTCATTTGGGGGGGGGGGGGGGGGGGGAGACCAATGCAGCATTACTCTCCCCTTCCGTCCCCCCCCCCCCCCCCCCCCCCCCCCCCCCCCCCCCCCCCCCCCTCTCTCTCTCCCCACTCCCCCCCACCCCCCCCCCTCCCCCCCCCCCCCCCCCCACCCCCCCCCCCCCCCCTCCCAATCCCTCCCCCCTCCTCTCTCCCCTCCCACCTCTCCCTCCCCCCCCCTCCCCTCTCCTCCTCCCTCTCCTCTCCCTCCCTCCCCCCCCCCTCTCCCCCCTCTCCCTCTCTTCCTCTCTCTCTCTCCCCTCTCCTCTTCCTCCCTCCCTCCCCTCCCTCACCCTCCCCCCTCCTCCTCCCCACCCCCCCCCCTCCTCTCCTCTCCCAACCCCCCCTCTTCTCCTCTCTGCGCCTTGGGTCCAGTGAGGTAACTCAGTCCTTAGGCTTAGGAAACGGGATGATGACTGAACTGTAACGGAGCCTTTGTGCTCCCTTCTTTGCGACCCTGGGCAGCAGCAGCAGCAGCAGCACACCAAATGGGGCCATCGTGGCATGGCATAGCATCCATATGTATGTATAGGCCGGCAGGCAGGCAGGCAGGCGCTCAGCACCAAAGGGGAAACAAGCTATGGTCGGAACACGGTCGGTACGGTCCGGACTGAGTGTGTACATATATACATGTATACATGTACAGTTTACGTGCTTACGGCTGTCTATGATATTCGAATAAAAAGGTCATGAGAGAGAGGAGAAGAGAAGAGAAGAGAAGAGAGAGAAGAGAGAGAGAGGAGAGAGAGAGAGAGAGAGAGGGAGAGAGAGGGAGAGAGAGAGAGAGAGAGAGGAGAGAGAGAAGGAGAGAGAGAGAAGGGAGAGAGAAGGAGAGAGAGAGAGGAGAGAGAGAGAGAGAGAAGAGAGAGAGGAGAGAGAGAGAAGAGAGAGAGGAGAGAGAGTGAGAGAGAGAGAGAGAGAGAAGAGAGAGAGAGAGAGAGAGAGAGAGAGAGAGAGAGGAGAGAGACAGGGAGAGAGAGAGAGGGGAGAGAGAGAGAGAGAGAGGAGAGAGAGAGAGAGAGAGAGAGAGAGGATGAGAGAGAGAGAGAGAGAGAGAGAGAGAGAGAGAGAGAGAGAATGATAAATTCTTTTATTTCGAGGATAATGAATAAGCACCCATGTGCTTTTTTTTTTACATCCAGTCCCCGCCCTTAGGGATATATATATGATAATAAAATAAAATAAAGCCCATAGCAATACACTTAGAGAGAGAGGGAGAGAGAGAGACTGGCAGACAGACTGACAGAGAGTGAGAGAGAGATGAAGAAAGAGAGAGGGTATAATTATAATATACTCTGTGTGTGTGCGTGCGTGCGTGCGTGCGTGTGTGTTGTTGTTGTTGTTGTTGTTGTTGTTGTTGTTGTGGTGGTGGTGGTGGTGGTGGTGGTTTTGTTGTTATTTGTTTGTTTGTTGTTTAAACCATACCACTGGTCCCAAAATTGAGCGAAGTTTTGTTTCCCTGGGATTGTGGAGCTGTAAAATCAGCTTTACTTCCAACAGAATACAAATGCCATATATACGTTAGCATATATAATAATAATATATCTAATCGAGATGTTCGCCCTTTTGGAGAACTTTTCTTGCGAAATACATGCCATCTGGCAACCATCATCATCATCACCATCTCTCTCTCTCTCTCTGCCCACATGGTTTAGGTTACTGTGCAAACACAGTGGGGTGCAAATCACCCCCCCTCTCTCTCTCTTCTCTCTCTCTCTCTCTCTCTTCTCTCTCTCTCTCTCTCATTTGTCACGTCACGTCATTCCTGGTCAGAGTACACGAGAGAATTCGAACATTCCTCTTGGTTTTTTCCCCCTTTTGTCCCTCGAGCCTATCCAGTCTCAAGACATATTTATTTCAAACCTAAGATGTTCCTCTCCTGCTTCCATCTCATAGCTTTTCCCTGCCTTCAACAGCCAAGATTCTATCGCCCTGCCAGGGTGTGTGTGTGACCTTTGTGTGTGTGTGTGTGTGTGTGTGTGTGTGTGTGTGTGTGTGTGTGTGTGTATGTGTGTGTGTGACCTGTGTGTGACCTGTGTGTGTGTGTGTGTGTGTGTATGTGTGTGTGTGTGTGACCTGTGTGTGACCTGTGTGTGTGCGTGCGTGCGTGCGTGCACATTTGTATGTGTGTGAGTGTGCGTGCGCGCGCGCGTGCGTGCACATTTGGACTTGCTGGAACTATTAATTGTTACTGGTTGCATGACTGTGTAAGAATGAGTTGAGTTGCAATCGCTTTGATTTGTCTCTGCTAGATATAGCGCTATATAAATTCCATATATTATTATTATTACTATTATTATTATTATTATTATATCTTTTCCTAAAATGTCAATCTGCAGCTGCAGCATTGCATGCGCGCACTCACGCTCAAAATAGGCTCGACTTTAACGTACTACGGTGAAAAGATGGATCTTAAATCGTTATTTCACTGTGGCCCATGGAAAACTTGTACATGAAGACTTGCCCATGGAAAACTTGTACATGAAGACTTCTTTCAATTCCGTCTTTTGCTGTGGCCCATGGAAAACTTGTATTACATGAAGAATACTTTCAAGTCCGTGTTTGCTGTGGCTTATGGAAAACTTGTATTACATGAAGAATACTTTCAATTCCGTGTTTGCTGTGGCTTATGGAAAACTTGTATTACATGAAGAATACTTTCAATTCCGTGTTTGCTGTGGCTTATGGAAAACTTGTATTACATGAAGAATACTTTCAATTCCGTGTTTTTGCTGTGGCTTATGGAAAACTTGTATTACATGAAAAATACTTTCAATTCCGTCTTTTGCTGTGGAGCATGGAAAATTTGTATTACATGAAGACTACTTTCAATTCCGTATTTTTGCTGTAGCGCGTGGAAAACTTGTATTACATCAAGAATGCTTTCAATTCCGTCTTTTGCTGTGGCCCACTGAAAACTTGTATTACATAAAGACTACTTTCAATTCCGTCTTTTGCTGTGGAGCATGGAAAACTTGTATTACATGAAAAATACTTTCAATTCCAGTCTTTTGCTGTGGAGCATGGAAAACTTGTATTACATGAAGAATACTTTCAATTCCGTCTTTTGCTGTAGCGCGTGGAAAACTTGTATTACATGAAGACTACTTTAAATTCCGTGTTTTTGCTGTAGCGCGAGGAAAACTTGCATATGAAGAATACTTTCAATTCTTTTTATGTTATCTACAAGCACACACAAAAACCAACATCTACGAGACTTCATCAACACTAAAACGGGAACTCTCATCCCCAAATCCTGACTCAGCAACCAGTCTTTTATATATATATACAGCCTGACAAAGCTCAGGCGACTGGAACAGAACTTGAGGAAGGCAAAAAACAGGGAAGAAGTAATAGATCATTCTTCCTAGGCTAGCCCACACCACACCACACCACACCACCCACCCACCACCAGTGTAGTAGACAAGTAGTTTGAGCCAGCCTAGCCAGGCTTGTTCGGGGAGAGAGAAGGGGAGGGGAGGGAGGGGTATGGATACAAACACCAGCTGCGGGTGAACGATGCCTTACACTACAGCCAGGCCAGAACCCCGATCTGACCCCACACGACACAACACACGACAGAAATCCTCCTCCTCATCCTTCCTCATCCTCGCTTTTCCCGTCTTGGCCGGCTTTGTATGCAT
>CM054141.1:10678066-10730566 GCA_028751875.1 Rapana venosa | reverse complement strand
AGAGCTCTCATGCAGCAGATAAGCGCAGTCAGAGTATGTCGCACGCTGAATTTGAAATCGAGCGTTTTCGACTGTAAATCAAGCGCCCGGACCATCCACTCGTGTGTAATAGAAATAATATGTTACAGAAAAAACAAGAAAAGACAAGAAACATAAGAAAAAAAGGGGGGAAAAAAGAAAGAAACGAAAGGAGAAAAAAAAAAGGAAAACGATACAACCCGTGAACTGAAGACAAAAAGTTTAAATCCTTCCAGGCGATTTGAAAATATTGTCCCCAAGACAAAAAAAAATAATAATAACCCCCCCCCCCCCCCCCACCCCCAAAATGCTGATCCGTGAATCGTCAGCATCTTTCACCCCCCCCCCCCCCTACCCCCACCCCACACACACCCCACCCCTCCTCCACACACACACACACCTCCCCTCTCCCACCACCCCACCAATTTTCCTGCCAAACCCTCACCTAACCACACTCCTCCACACACGACTAACTGCATCTTACCAACACGGAGACCTGTCGCAGAATTTTCTTTCTTGTAAATTATTAAAGACAAAGATAACGAACAAAACCAAACAACAGAAACATTCTCCCAACGCTAACAACGCATGGTGACTCCTGGTTGGGGAGACTGACTGACTGACTGACTGACTGACTAGACTGACTGACTGACTAGACTGACTGACTGACTGACTGACTACCTGTGCAAATGCATGCAGCGCGCGTTGAAGGAGTGATGATTATCCGTTGTTATGAAGAAGCCCTATTCCTGCCAGGCCTTTTTTTCCTTTCTTTAGTTTAATTACAGCACAAGGCCATCATCCATTTATTTTCTCCGAGTGTAAGACCCTGTAGTGAACCGGTATTAAGCGTGGCATCCTGTCTCGCGGTGGTGTCCCCCCCCCCCCCCCCCCCCCCCCCCCCCCCCCCCCCACCAAGGAAATCGATATTCCCTGAGTGGGGGTATCCTCTATCTTCCCCTGCTTGTGCGCGTCTTCTGTCTATCTGTCTGCCTGCCTGCCTCTTTGTCTCTGTCTGTCTGTCTGTCTGTCTGTCTGTCTCTCCCTCCCTCTCTCTCTCTCTGTGCTCCCCTATCTCTCTGACGCCTGCAGTGTGTGTGTGTGTGTGTGTGTGTGTGTGTGTGTGTGTGTGTGTGTGTGTGTGTGTGTGTGTGTGTGTGTGTGTGTGTGTGTGTGTATGTGTGTGTGTGTGTGTGTGTGGTGTGTGTGTGTGGTGAGTGTGTGTGTGTGTGTGAGAGAGAGAGTGAGGTGAGTGAGTGTGTGTGTGTGTGTGTGTGTGTGTGTGTGTGTGTGTGTGTGTGTGTGTATGAGAGAGAGTGAGAGAGATGGGAGCAAAGAGAGTGAGAGTGAGTGAGTGAGTGAGTGTGTGTGAGAGAGAAAGTGTGTGTCTGAGAGAGAAAAGACGTGTGTGTGTGTGTTGTGTGTGTGTGTGTGTGTGTGTGTGTTGTGTGTGTGTGTGTGTGGTGTAGAGAGAAGAGAGAGAGAGAGAGAGAGAGAGAGAGAGAGAGAGGAGGATGTGAGAGAGAGTGAGAGGAGGGAGGAGAGAGGGTGTTGAGGAGAGAGAGAGAGGAGTGTTGTTGTGTTGAGTGTGTGGGCGCCGGTGTGTGTGTGTGTGGTGTGTGTGTGTGTGTGTGTGTGTGTGTGTGTGGTTTGTGTGTGTGTGTTGGTGATTTTTTTGGGGGGTAATCCAGATATAGGAACAAATTGATAGATAATGATTTCTAGACACCAAAACTAAAACAACACCACAACAAACTATAAGATAATGATGGAAAAAAAATTTTTAAACACCACAATGCAACCACAACACAACCACAACACACACAACAAACAAACACACACACACACACACACACACACGTACACACACACAAACACAACACACACCACACACAATACACACACACACACACACACACATAACACACACACACTCGTACACACACACACACACATACACTCGTACACAAACACACACTCACACACCCCACACACACACTTTTACTATATCTATCCTAAACACGTACATGACCTTCTGCTGGAATGTAAAAATCAGATTAATTCCATCACTGTTTTTCTGCAGCGAGACCAATAAAGAAGAGGGCTGGGGAGGAGGAGGAGGAGGAGGAGGACAGCAGACAGCGAGAGAGAGAGGAGAGGGGGGGGGGGGGGAGGGAGGGAGGGGAGGGAGGGAGAAGAGAGAGAGAGAGAGAGAGAGAGGAGAGAGAGAGAGAGAGAGAGAGAGACTGCATGCATGAGAGTGAGAGCGCCATGCATGAGAGTGCGTGCGCGCGCAGAGACAAGGAAAGTTGGGGGAGGAGGGGGGGGGGAGAGAAGGATGGAGGTGGGGAGGTGGGAGGAGGGGGGGGGGGGGGGGGGAGAGAGGGAGATGCGTAACGGAAGTCAGAAAGATAGAGCCAGCCCATAATGCACTGGTCAACCGTTTGGTTGGGTCATGTGAGCACATAGGCGACTTCGCAAGCTCTCCGATTCGTCAGTGTGTGTGTGTCTGTGTCTGTGTGTGTGTCTCTCTCTCTCTCTCATCCTACTAGGCTACTACACACGTGCCCTGTTGGCTTTGCTTGCCCGCCCTCTTGCGGTTTCTCACCTTCATTCACAGTGTGTGAGGGGCCTAGGCCTAGCAGGGCGGAGAAAGAGAGAGAGAGGATCGGGTCGAAGAAAACTACTAACAACAGTAAGCTGCTGATCAGTGAGTGTGGTGTGTGTGTATGTTTGTCTGCGTTCGCGCAAGAAGCAGCTCTTGTCACTTTCCAGTTTCACTATTTATTGTCAGCGAAAAGTAAGTGGTGAGGATGTTCTTTCAATGTCGAGTCGTCACAGTGGTGTGTGTGTAAGTCGGGGTGTGTGTGTGTGGTGTGGTATGGTGTGTGGTGTGGTGTGTGTGGAGAGAGAGAGTGTGTGTTGGTGTGTGCGTGGAGCCCCAAAATATCTTTGATATGTTTTTCGTTGTTACATTACCTTCCCGCTGTAGCCTACCGTCAGTGAATTTATTAAGGAAACCATCTAAACCGAGACCACCTACCTACCTATCTGCAGCCTCTCTCTCTCTCTCTCTCTCTCTCTCTCTCTCTCTCTCTCGTGCGCGGGCGGGCTAACACACATGTTTTTGTACAGACTAACGAACACGGTTGGTTGTGCATACATAATTCTGCATTGAGAACATGTTACATGATTGTGGCATGCAGTATGTGTGTGTGTGTGTGTGAATGTTACCTGACTTTGGCATGCAGTGTGTGTGTGAAGGTCAGTCAAACTTTTATTTTCAGATGGTACATTTGAATAATTGTGTGTGTTTGTGTGTGCACAAGCGCGTGGCATGCATACGCGTACACATAAATATGTAGGTGGTTGGTTGTGTTCAGTACAAAACAAAAAATTACGTACTTAGTATTACTGCTATATAGTACTAACCATGGGGCTAGCGGGCAAATTGCCTACAGATACTGTTGTCCTAGATTGGCTATTGAAAAGTTGCGTAAAGCCATACATACAATAGATTAATGAATTAATTCTCATGCATGCCATTTCTGTTAATTGGAATCCCTGTCTGGCCAGTCTCCAACCCATCTCACTCATCAGGAGGCGTTCTTCTCTAGACTGGCTTTCGCACACAGCTGGATTCAAATCATCGTTATACAATGTCCTAATTGAAAACCAAGGTGGGAAGGCACAACCTAGGGGGTGGGTACAGGTGCCAGTGTCATTTAAACCCATTTAGTACTGTATACAGTATGGTTTAAATAGCTTTTTTTTTATATTCATAAATGAGAAGAAACACGGAAAACAAAAAAGCATTTTGGATTCATAGCTACAAGCTTGTAGCTTATGATGGTGTGTGTGTGGCTCGATTCAACAATGAAAATTAACGTGAACATGACAGCTGCTGAGTGAGCTACAACAATGTAAACCAACAACAACAAAACATTATATATCTACAGTATCTTGCCTTTTCAAGGCAAGAGCCTAAACAAAGCTGGGGGGAAAATCTGATGACAAAGCAATTTCAGGAGGTGGGGGGAGGAGGGACTTCAGTCAAAACTGGAAACACATGATGTACACACACTCAATTCCCGCCACCCTCTCAAAGTAATGCTCCTTCAGTACAAACAGCCTTTTCTTTTCAGTTGCTGAATTGGACCCATGCATGTGGCTTGCACGTGCCACTGCCAGATCATGGATGCATGAACTTTGTCCAGAGACTATTGCCCTCTTCATCCTCCTCTTTGATCCAGATCCCCCCCCCATACACACACACAAGAACACAGCCAAAACTTCTACTGAGCCCCTCCTCTCTCTCTCTTGTGCTGGATTTGCCTTCAAATGCCAATTCCCTGGAAATCTGGGGTGTTTCGGTGATTATAAAGGCTCGCTGTCCATATTACTTCTGCATTTAGTATAATTTCCGTTATAATTATCGAGGTTCATGGTAATAATCATCACTACCTAACTAGTACTACTTTGGTCTTTTAGTTTTATTGAGCATTTCTAACTCTGTTCAAATTGATCTGTTTTTTTTCTGAAAATGTTTAAAAAAATCACTGCTGCATGAAAAACAAAAATAATCCACAAGTTTCAAAGAGGAATGAACACAACCCCCCCGCCTTCCTCCTCTACCAAATCACAACTGAAGAATATATAACGACTAATTCAGTAAATACCTTAGAAGCAAAGCTTGTGATTTTTTAAAAAGCTTCATCATCAACACCTATGTAGTTGAAAATGGGATGAAGTCAGCAGTCCATGTCCTTTATCTCGTTATCTACATCAAGTACATGTATGTATCAGGTTTTTGTGTGTGAACACGGTCCATCCTGGAGTGAATGCTACAGTAGTATAATCAGATTAAAAGGGCAAGAGAACTGACTTTATCGGACAACAATCAAGCTACGTGAGATAGCAACGACCTTTTACCAACAAAAAAAAGATAGGAGTTTTTGGCTATAGACTTTCTCGTGCTTGATATGATTGGTGATCTACTGAAAAGGAAGCTGCTTTTGCTAGAAAATTATTACGTGCTTGAAGCAAATTACCTTACGATTATTATTTTAGGTTAAGAATTAAAAGTTTAAAAAAGCATATAATATCACCGAAGTCATAACAAAAAGAATATAGACAATTGTACTTTATGTCATTAGCTGTTGGTCCCAAACCTCCTCTCCCCCCAAAAAAAATCACTCTGCTCAACTTTTTTGTTTGTTTTTTTAAATCAAGCAGGATTTGGAGTGCTAGAGACCCAGCACCAAGTGCGTGCATGCGTGTGCGTTCGTGCGTGTGTGTGTGTGTGTGTGCATGCATGTGCACATGCATTTGTGCAAGCACATGCAAGTATGGGTGCATTTTGAGTGTATGTATTTAGACACATACTGTTGTTCAGACACGACATCATGATGTACATGTACGCTAATTATGTTTGCATTTCTATCACCGACTATAAAAGCACTGAAATGGCTGACATCATCTTCAGTGTGCCTATCACACACAGGTCTTCTCTCTAGATAATACACAATCAAAGAGGGTAGGGTAATCATGTTGAAGGACTGATTAGCTGTACAGGCAGATAACGGTTCTTGGCCTTTGGATTATATATATTTTTACATGTTTGTTTTGCCAACAGATACTGCTATTTTATTTTTATCAGTTTTGCCTGATCTTGCTAAGCAGACGGCAAAATGATTATGTTATATTTGATTTAAACTGAAAGGTCAAATGCATTTTCTAACATATCAGTAATTGCTCATTTTAAGATCTGCTTACCTCGTAAATTAACACATAAAAAATATTTCATGTCAATGCCTTTTTTTCTTTTTTGTCTTAAAGTTACCAAACTTGTCATTGTTCAACAACTATAACAGCTAACTGCGGGTCTTCATATTCTTACCAGCTATCAACGTCACCATTCTGATTCTCATATTCTCTATGATATCAACGGTGAAGTATATGCTCAAGCAACTCTTGACTTCCCAGATAGCTTTCTTCCATCTGCTCATTTAGGCGAGGTTCGTACTGGCTGGAAAAACATACACAAGTTTTGACGCTCTTCCTTTTTAAAAAAACAATATTCTGAACGTAACTTAGGAGTCCAGTGCAAGGGTATTGAAAGTTCTACACATGCTCCATTCATAATCAAACTGTTAATTCCCACCGACTCTTTAAAAGTCTTACCAGCATGCTCGTTTGTTTCAGGTGGGCGCCATGCGACGTCTGAGATGACCAGCGCAAGCCGAGCGGAACGAGCGGTGACCCAGTCTGGCCGCTTCTGACCTCTCTCTTTGCATCCCCCCACACCCCACCGTCTGCCCTCGTCGCCTGTGAGCCCGCCCCATCCGTTCCTCTCTCCTGCTGCAGCCAGTTCAGGAGATGGGTCAGGGGCAACCATGGCTGGCAGATGGTTGTTCCAAAAAGTTGTCCAGTCCTCTGCTAGGATGCTGCCTCCTCCTCCTCCTCCTCTTGCTGATGGCGACCGCTGTGTGCGGTGGCGGCAGCAGCAGCACCAGAGCCCTGCCCACGACCCCGGACCCTCGGCTGTGTCCCTGGATGTGCCAGTGCTCTTGGCCCCACAACGACACCGCCAGCTTAGCGGCCGTTTGTGTCGAGCGCAACCTGACCAGCCTGCCGGCCGACCTGCCCGTCTCGGTGACGTCCCTGCATCTGCGCAGGAACCGGCTCGTCCACCTGGGCGAGCTCTCGCTGCTGAGCAGACTGCAGTTTCTGGATGTGTCCTCCAATTCCCTGACGGCTTTGGAAAGGGGGACTTTCCGGAACACGAGCCAGCTCAAAACTCTTGTGGTTAGCTTCAATACGATTCACACGCTGCAAGAGCAAGCGTTCGAAGGCCTAGCTTCGCTCAACGTGCTTGATTTAGCATTTAATCGGTTGGCAAGCTTGGATAACCAGGCACTGTTTGGACTCGAGCGTGTGGAAGTGTTGAATTTGACAGGCAACTTGATCCGTGAGATATCCAACCAAACCTTCCTCTACCTCCACCGCCTTAATATTCTGGACCTTAGCCGCAATCGCTTGCAATATCTGTCCACCGATGCCTTCCAAGGCCTAGAATCTGTGCATACTATCTTGCTTCATCACAATTTTCTCACCAGTATCATGGGAGGAGCGCTCAACGGCCTTCCACAGCTTGCTGCTCTCGATCTTTCTTACAACACGCTGGATGCATTAGAAAATGGCACGTTTGCAGATCTACGACGTTTAAGCTCCTTGCTACTGTCTTACAACAACATCTCAACTATTTCCCTCCTTTCCTTCCCCACAGCGCCAATCTGAAACGGTTAGATCTTGAAGGGAATCATCTGGAGCAGATACAAGGTGGTCTGTTGGATAGCCTGTCATCCCTCAGAACGTTGGACCTAAGCCAGATGCCTTACTTGCAGTCCATCAGCTTTGACGCGTTGGACCATGTGATAGCCCTCACCTCCCTTAATCTGAGCTGCAACCCCCGCTTGTCTTTCCTGCACCCTCAGCTGCTGGCCAGGCTGCCTCAGCTGACCGTGGTTGATCTCAGGTCCAACAACATCTCCTTTCTGTCTCACATCACATTCCACTCCAACCCCCACCTCCGGCGCCTGTACCTGGCCCACAACCCCTTGCGCTGCGGCTGCGGCATGGCCTGGATGGTGCTGCCCCCTGGTCCCCTGGGCCACAACGCCTCGCTGGTCACCGACGCCCACCACGTGCGCTGCCAGCTGCCGTCGAGCGGACGAAGTGTCCCCATCACCCGGGTGTCTCAGGAAATCACACGGTGCAATAACGTGACGTTTGTCAACGCCACCAAGACGGTGTCGGCCAAAATCGGCTCGCAGCTGGTGCTGCGGTGTGACTATGATGCAGAGGAGACCAACGTGCTCACCTGGACCACGCCGCGCGGGCCGGTGTTCCACTACCACCCCTACCACCCCCAGGCCGTGTCCCACCTCGCTCCGCCGGTGGTGACCGCCGCCCAGAACGAGACAGGGCAGCAGCACAACCCGCCCCCCCAGTGGGACTCCTACGATGCCGGCATTCGCCACGACCCGGCCCACCTGGTGCTGCAGGAGGACGGCTCCCTGCTGGTCCGCTTTGTGCTGCGGTCAGACGCGGGGCCCTACCGCTGCGAGGTGCACAACGCGCAGCACCGGGCATCGGCCACCACCACCCTGGTGCTGGACTACACCGTCCTCTTCGACGTGAAAATCACGAGCCTGGTGGTGGGGCTGGCCTGCGCCCTGTGCTCCCTGACGCTCAACACGGTCTACGTGGTCATCATGTGGGGGGCCCGCAGGCTGGTCAACAAGCGACGCCGGGAGCGCATCCACAAGCTGCTGGAGAGCCTGGACGACTACCGCAGCACCCACATCACGCGCATCAGGGCCAACTACAGCTACCAGCTCGGCCGCATCCGGGAACACTACCACGCCCAGTCCATCCGCCTCAAGGACAACTACAACACGCAGATGAAGCGGGTGCGGCAAGGGTGCTCCAACCAAGTGGAGCGCATCCGCGACAACTACCACACGCGGCTGACGCACCTCAAGGACTACAGCTCTCACCAGATCCAGCAGATCCGAGACGCCACCAACCACCAGATCATCCGCATCCGCGACTACGGCTCTTTGCAAATGGAGCGGCTGAGGGAGAGCTGCAAGTTGCAGCAGCAGCACGTGCTCAAAGTCATAGAGGCTATGAACTTGGAGAACTGCCGCACGGTGGTGGAGACGGAGTGCATGCGCACCGAGTCCATGATCTTCGACATCAACTTTCCGGAGTTGGACGACGACAGCACGTCCACCGAGGAGGTGTCTTCCCAGCACACACCGCCCGACTCGGTGTACGCCACGGCCGTCAATTCCGACGGGTCCAGCCAGGAGAGCCTGGCCACGGTGGTGGCCGGCCAGTACCCTCAGGGCCAGCCCGTCCTAGAGGCCGCCACCATCGTCGTGCTTCCCAGCGATCCTCTAGGCGGTGACTTGCTCCCTGTCTCCCCCTCAGACTCCAGCTCGTTCTCAGCTTTGTGTGATAACGATTCCGACGGCCTAAATGTGATCTCCGGTGATGACAGCGAGAGAGAGACCATTGTGTGAAAGTGGCTTGTTGTTCCACCACTTTGCAGTGAGAAGTGCCATGGTGGAGGGTGAGACTGGTGTGCTGGAAGCTATTTCCACGAAAAGGATTGGTGGTGGTGTGAATGGCCGGTAATGCTCCGATCAAATGACAACTTCAAATGATGCAAAAGATGTTTGATAAATGTCGAATTGATTCAAGTGTCATGTGTTCCTATAGACTGTGTAGTTTATAGTCCAGGGGGAAAGAAAAACTGAATCCAGTGTATTGTGCAGTTATATATACATATCCCAGAGTATCATGTTTATGTGAATTATTCCACTGTGCTGGACCATGATTTGCAAGTTATTTTTCATTTTGCTATGTGAATTTAACGTGATGTTATTCGGTGCACTAAACGGAGGAACCATTTACCTACTGGACAAGGAAAAGGTAATCTTGTTAAATATCAAGTTGAAACTTTTGTGTGTGGTTTTCTGTAGACAACATTTAAAGAGCTTTTCAGGGGTTGTATAAGGTCCTACCCATCATTCATCTTTTTTTTTTTCGGGGGGGGGGGAATCAAAACACTCACAAATAGGAAAATAATATTGTAAAAAATCAGTGTTAAATGAAAAGCAAAACCTCTTTGGAAAAAATCCCCCCCACATCCCCTTGTACTTACCCCTCCCCCCTCCCTCCCCAAATCTTTCGCAATACAGATTATGATCAAAATGAACATATACTTATGTCATGCAATGCTCTATACTATCAATGCCTAAGAATCAACTTGCTTTGTCCCACTTTTTTTGATACTTACAACTCATTTCAAGTCCCAGGACTGTCAAGTTCACTACAGTTTTGTCGGCAAACAAATGTTTCGTTTTCCCATTGTTTTGTGTTCAAAGTGTATGTTTATCAAAATATATGTAATTCAAAATACATTTATCTTGCAGTTTCTGTTTCTCTGGTTTCAGTTGTATCGAACATTTTAATGCACTGACAAGATCTGATCTCTATCTCTCTGTCTCTGTCTCTGTCTCTCTCTCATCACACACATTTTGTTTTCCTTACAAGTGTTTCTGAAGTAAGGTGTGAGTGACAAAGATGGTCAGAAAAGCACAAATATTTATGATTGGAGAAACTTTGCTTCTGGATTAGCTCAGGTTATGTTACAACAACAGGGAATTTTTTTTTTTAAGTTTTAAGAAGGGGATGGGATAAAATTTCACTTGTACAATCCCACAACCACCCTAAACTTGGTGGCTTAGACACTGAAAGATCTATCAGATATCCCATGTCTTTCTCTCTTCTTCCCATGTCTTCTATGATCTTCTTCCCATTGTCTTCTATGTTCTTCCCATGTCTACTATGTTCTTCTTCCCATGTCTACTACGATCTCCATGTCTACTATGATCTTCTTCCCATGTCTACTATGATCTTCTTCCCATTGTCTTCTATGATCTTCTTCCCATGTCTTCTATGATCTTCTTCCCATGTCTACTATTATCTTCTTCCCATGTCTACTATGACCTTCTTCTCATGTCTTCTATGATCTTCTTCCCATGTCTTCTATGATCTTCTTCCCATGTCTACTATGATCTTCTTCCCATGTCTACTATGACCTTCTTCTCATGTCTTCTATGATCTTCTTCCCATGTCTTCTCTGATCTTCTTCCCATGTCTTCTATGATCTTCTTCCCATTGTCTTCTATGATCTTCTTCCCATGTCTTCTGGGATCTTCTTCCCATTGTCTTCTATGATCTTCCTCCCATGTCTACTTTGATCTTCTTCCCAAGTCTTTCTCTCTTCTTCCCATTGTCTTCTATGATCTTCTTCCCATGTCTTTCTCTCTTCTTCCCATCTGTGATCTTCCCATTGTCTAATATGATCTTCTTCCCATGTCTACTATGATCTTCTTCCCATTGTCTTCTATGATCTTCCCATGTCTTCTATAATCTTCTTCCCATGTCTACTATGATCTTCTTCCCATGTCTTCTGGGATCTTCTTTCCATGTCTTCTTCCCACGTCTTCTGTGATCTTCCCATGTCTTCTAGGATCTTCTTCCCACGCCTCCTCTATGACCTTCCCACGTCTTCTATAATCTTCTTCCCATGCCTTCTATTCAGCATCTTCTTCCCATCATGTCTTCTATTCAGGATCTTCTTCCCATCATGTCTTCAATTCAGGATCTTCTTCCCATCATGTCTTCTATTCAGGATCTTCTTCCCACATCCTCTATCTTCTTCTCAGACTTGTAGTGTTGTTTGGGTTAGTTGTTTATGAAGCAAAAGCTCCCTATATAGATCCACTGTCTGGAGCCAGATCCCTTATGTCCATGTTGGCTGGTTACAACATTTTCAATGTATACAAATCCTTGAAATGGACCCAGCTGTCCTATAATATGAACTGGCTTTGACAGAAATCAGTTCAAAGTCCCCTCTGCACTGCCAAACTTTTAATTAGGGATATGTGCTGGGTGAAGAGTAGTGAAGCTTTGGGGTAGTACTAGCTGTTGGTTTTCAGTCCCTTTTTCCCTGTTATGATGGGGCGGTTTGCTTTACGCCAAAATATATATAGACTTCTGGTGCCTAGCTTTGAAAATCTGTTGGAAATGAAGTTTCTCTTGACTTTTTTTTATCTTTCGGTGCAAATTCTGGTAATGTTTCCACTTTTTTAATAAGCTGGAATCGTACTGTGTCTGTCAGTACCTGCATGCAAGAGATAGGAGAGAAAAAGCTCTATTTAGGTAGGTGCCAAGTCAAACCTCACTCTCCTATAACCACCAGCCCTTCATCCCCACCCCCAGAAAAACACACTTTTGCAACAAATCCAAACTTGCTTTCTACGATAACTGGGTTTGTTTTGGTTGGGGGGTTTTGGCTTAGTTTTTTTGTTTTTGAATTTGTTTTTCAATTTTCAAAATCTCATGCTGAAAGTACAGGTCTATCTATATTCTACAATACATACCACCCTGGTAAGCCAGATTCTTCAAACTGTCTGAAAAGGACAATGGCTGTCAAAATACACACAGTACACCAGTGCATAAGAAGTGCTCAGTGTAACTGGCACAGCTCCAGTCAGACTTTAGGTGAAGCTTAAAATTTGACAATTTAGTTTCAATCAGTTCTAGCTGAGCCCCTTTTTTTTTAAAAATCCGATAGATCTGCAGAAATGTAATTTAGTCAGTGTCACAAATTGACAACTATCACTTGTAAGGGGAGGGGGGGATGCTTTGAAAGCCAATGTAGTGAACTGCTATCAGAAGCTGTTGCAATGAGTTGTTTCCATCAGGTGCCAGTGCATTATATAAAATTTTCATTTTATGGGGGAGGGGGTAGTGTGTGTTGTGTGTGTGTGTGTGTGGGGGGGGGGGGGGGGGGGGGGGGATGTGTTTGTGTTGTGGGGGGGGGGGGGGGGGGGTGTTGTTTATTGATATATGTCCAGGATTTGTGTTTGTTTGTGTGTTTGTTTACTACAAGTTGTTTTGCCTAGAGCACAGTCATTGTAACTTTTGTGTGTGTGTGTGTGTGTGTGTGTGTGTGTGTGTGTGTGTGTGTGTGTGTGATCATGATACAGTAAGCCAATGAGCAGCACCAAAGAACTCCTGGGTGGAGATGCCAAACTGTAGGTCACTGGATATTTGCTATACTCCCCTGGTAGGTCTGCTTTGTGCAGATTTGAAAAACTAATTCTGTGTGGGATTACCCCTACCATATCCTTTGGTTCCGATCTTTTTCCTTTTCTGGCATCTCATTCTGAAAATCATTTCTCTAATTGCATGTCTTTTTTAAAAATCTTTTTTTGGGGGGAGGAGGAGGGGGGGGCTGATAACATTTTTTCTTCAGATAAGACATATGAGTAAAATCGAGGGGGTCTGATATTCTGGAGGTTTAACATGGAAGACCAACACTTAGCCAAAATTGTGTTGAGTGTCAAAAACTGTGAAGCACAGATGTAAAGATTTTTCCCAATATTTTTTTTGGGGGGGGAGAACTTAAGCTATAAAACATGTATGAAAAAACAGAATATGTGTATTTGTTTTCAGCTCTAGAAGACTGAACATTATAATGTTTGGTGAAAAATAAATTAATTTTGTTTTTTGTTTTTTAAAGTTTGGTGGCCCTATTGAATTTTTCCCCCATGGCAACAGCATATGAAATCAAGTAATTTATGGATTTATATTTGCGTTTTTTTGTCTTATTTGTACAAGTGAAGATTTTTCACTTTGTAGTGCAAAGTTCTGTAAACATTAACTAGTACCAATTTTTTTTTATCAGTTCTAGCCCCCATATCCCAGCTTGAGATACAGCAGGTTTAGTTTTTTTAGCAGAACCCTTGGAAACAATTATCATGCAAGCCTAGTTATACAGGGCGCATCCTACGTTTCCCTGCAGAATCATCAATACTTCACTAGATTACAACGCCTCCATTTTCTCCCCCTGCCTTTCCTGGGACTGGTTAGTGGAAGGTCACTGGGTTGTTTGTTGTTTAACACCCCGGTTAAAAAAAAATAAATAAATAAAAAACACCAAACAACCCACCCCACCCCGGTAACTTCATTTTTGGTTCTCAGGCTTTCGTTTTGAAACTGGCCTTCAACACGAGTTTGTTTTTGTTGGTTGTATATTTTACAATGCAGCAACAAACCTGAACATGACCTTCTAGTTAGGATACATGTCAATGACACAAATGAATCTATAAACAAACTTACATCATGCTTTCTGGATGTTTATCGAAAATAACTTCAGTAACAGTTTGTGTATCAAACAAAACAAAACAATCCACCGTTGCTGTACATTTTGCATTGAAAAAAACAACCCAGCGACTTACAAACTTTACACCTCATATCCGGTTAAAAACCAACTTGTGCTTTATCATCAAGTTCATTGTTATAATTGTCATCAAAATTTACTACACCAAAAAAAAACCCAAAACATTATCCACCCAAGATAGTTATGGTAATCAAAGCAGGCTACAGAAAGAGAAAGAAAGAATTCAGAAATGCACAACTTTTATCTTATATCGTAATCACCTTTTGACCCGGTCCGTACCTGTTTTGTCTTCATTATAACCATACATTACCATGCCGGTACAGACAGTGCACAAAATCACTCTTTTCGTCAGATAGATTTATTATTTATAGATTTATTATTTGACGAAACGTTCAAAACAGATTTCTCAAATTAAGTGTTGAGTCTTCTCCGTGTGTTGTAAGCAGAGAAGGTTTGTTTGTTTGGGGGTTGGGTTTTTTTTGGTTTTTTTGTTTTGTTTTTTTTGGGGGGGAGGAGGGGGTGGTTCTAATTTTAGTCAGCTCAAACCTCATGTTTCATCTTTCATAACAAAGTCTCCCATTTCATGTTTTTCATTATTATATTAACAATTTTGATATATGCCATTTTCGAAGTGTTCATTTGTGCAATTTAATGACAGGTTGCATACTTTACCTTTTTTTTCTTTTTTTTTTTTAACTTATACACAATGCAGTTTAGTTTTCTAGTCAAAAGAATTCACTGCAATGATGATGATGATGATGAAAGTGTTTGCTTGTTAAATCATAACGGATCATTATATATGGAATATAAACTAAACTTACTTCCGAGCCAGAAAGAGGCAGTTTGTAATGATCAGGTCAGTCAGCATGAAGGTTTATCACATATCAAACACTCTCTTTGTACATAAGAACAAGAATCATTTTGTATCCCCCCGCCCTACCCACTCACCTAAAAAAAATTTTTAAATAGTACTTTCAAACTGTTTGATCGTTGCTCTTATACATAAAGTGATTATGTTGTTTTTAGGACTGTCTTACAAGCTAGAACATTTTGCAAAAAAACTGAACATTTTGCAAAATACAGATACCAACCCTCAACATTTCATCATTTGGTTTAACTGATTAACCCACTCCCTCCATCTTCCTCCCAACATCTCTAATATGTAGTTAAATCATATGAGAAGTAAGCAATTACAATTACATGTGTTCCCCCCCACAGAAATTGATTAAGCAGAGTTAAAAGTAAAGCAGCCTTCTATTTCACTGACCTGTTACCTTTTATTTTCTTGCGACTCGTGTACACTGTGCACTTCCACTTTAGTATGTTTCTCCAAGATGTTCGACATGATGAATGAATATGTGAAAGAGAATTGTATGCCGTTTCATGTGTGCCAAGTTGTGTTCATAATATAATGTTATATTATTATTATTATTATTAATATACAATATACAATCATTTTGTAGAGCTGTATTATCCAGTGCAATGAAAAAAACATAATGTAGTGCATTATTTATTCCGGATATTGAGAGGTATTACTCATCGGATGCAGATCTGTCTCTCACAAATGACCTCCACCCAAACCACAGCAACAAACTTTCTGTGTTCTAAACTTTCCAACAGGTAGCGACGCTTAAAAACAAAATAAAAGTTTAGCTTTTGAAGACGGTTCAATAGCTAATTTGCTGATAAAGCACTTAATATCCTTACACCAAAAAGGGCTTGAATTGTCGAGGTGGTGTTCAAACGTTTTTGTCTTCAAACTGAAGAGGACATATAACGATAACATTTTGTTACTTTAAACAGCAGTGGTTTTTTCTGCACTTTTGCAGTCTGCGCGATGAATGGAAGATGGCTTGCTTTGGAACGTCATTTGTGAGAGACAGACAAGCTCAAGAAATTGTGTATCTATTCAAGAAAAGTCTAGTCATTCCTGCCCCAGTACTTGCAATCTACAGAGCACTTGGAAAAAAAAAAAAATTACACTAGAAGTTTGTGTGGTGTGGTGCACAGTTGTGTGATAACAATACAAAAGTTTGGACTTGATTGCAATGGTGTTTTTATGTTTCATTTACAGTGGTGTTATTATTTTCACATATATATATATATATATATGTACTGCTACAGTATTAACAGATTAGAAATGAAATGTGAATGTGTATACGGTTACTGAGTTCTAAACTTCTCTGGCATCCTTCTCATTTACACTGGCCCTTCTGTCTGTCTCTACCTATCGATATGTATGTGTGTGCATGCGTGAGTGAGTGTGTGTGTGTGCATGCTTTTATGTGTGTATGCATTTGTGTGTGTGCATGCTTTTATGTGTGTATGTATTTGTATGTGTGTGAGCACATGTCTGCATATGTGACAAACATGAGTATCCATATAAAACACTAAATTTACCCAAAAAATCAAAAGATTTTTCATAGGTTTTGTTCACAAACACCAAATAGCCATGAGGTCTAGGCAACAGCAGATGCTTTATAAGATAAAACCTCATTGCCCAATGCCCTGACAAGGACTGAACAGTCTGCGCTTACAACCTCAATAATGAGAAACATGTCAACGCACCAAAAACGAAATATATATACCCCAGGTCTAAACAACAACATAAAGATAACACAAATGTGCCCAGTCACCATATTTTAAAAAATATATATATAAATGAAACAAAAAATCCTACACATAGAGGGATGAAAAAAGAAAAGTTGAAATGTTGACAGAATTTCAAAAAGGTGGAGACACTACCTACATCCCCAAACCCCATGTGCACCCACACAAGGAACAAGTCCTACCTTCATATATACATTCCAAAATGGAAAGAAAGAGTACCACAATGTGTGTGTGCGTGTGCATGATGAGCATGTCAGGAGTTTAATGTTACGATAAAAAATCTGAGATACAGTATGCTCAAAATCAAGTATTTTCCTGCCTTTATTCCAAGATAATAATTCTCTCTTATGCCAAAGCACTGGGCCTGACTTGTCAGGCGCTTAACGGCAGCGTGACGCATTTTCGCTCATATAAACAGACAACAATAGTTGCTGTCTGAGCGTTCGATGAAGAAGAAGTACTGAAATCTCAAGGAGGAGGTGTAAACACATGCATCTCTTCTCCCCTACAAGTATGAAAATCTACAGAGATCTGGCTCAGGAAGCCTAAAAACTCACAAGTCTCATATTGCCCACTGATCTGATGTCTGTCAAACTAGTTTTCACCATACCCAAAATCAAAACAAGGACCATAAGGCCGATTTGCTTCTTTCTTCTTTCTTTTTTTAATAAAAAGAGCTGCTCAGTAATAAATTTCCGTCTCCAGATGTAAATGCGTACTGTACATGATAGCGTGCACACTTGCATACATGACTCTCGGGTACAATGAAGTACATAAAGAAAACATAATGGAAAAAATACAAACACGCTTCAAACAAACCCATTTTCATAAACACAGGGTAGGTAGGGATGTTGCAACTGAACAGGGAAGTAACAGATTCATCAGAAATCAAAAATGCCATACAAACAAACATTTAACCTTTTCCCCACACCCTGCTGTGGACACACCCAGCCTTGACACAGGACGATTACTTTTTCTGTAAATAATCACATGTTTAATAAATCCATTACCTCAACCAGGCCTCGTTTCTCAACACTGACCCCCCTCCCTGTTCTGTTTTGTTTTGTTTTTGTTTTTTTGTTATATTACAAACAAAGGACCTCTCCTAACAATAGCTGAAATGTTACACAACTGTTCTGGATGCAACTTCTTCTTCTTCTTCTTCCTTTGTTATCATGTTTCTCCAAGGGGAGGTTTGACATTGATGAGCGTTCTCCATCTCTCTCTGTTTTGAGCTTCCTCCTTATGTATGCTCCTTTCTCTAAGATCATCTGCAATACAAGTAGCCCAGGTTTTGCTAGGTCTTCCCTTTGGTCGTTCTGCAACTGCTTTGTGTAAAGCCAACAGCATAAAACAAAACCAATGATAAGTAAAAACGGCATCTGTTCTACACCATAGTTCTAGGAACAAGGACAAAGCCAAGTTTGTTTTGTACCAACCTAACAAAACTAACCCATGATAAAAGAAAACAGTAGTTGTAAAAAGGTAAAGCCCAACAAGTAATGTTCCCATAACCTATGTGGTCGTTGTGGAGCGAGGTGTCAGAGACTTCAGCTTCTCTAGGGGCCAGCATATTGAGGTCAGCGCCTATTTTCTCCCTCACTCCTTTACCTTCCCTGACCCTAAAGAAGCAGGTACCCATTTACAGCTGGGTGAACTGGGGGACAGACTGTAACTGAAGCCAAGGCACGCAAAAGGTCACACACATCCCCTTGGTAATCACACTCAATGCTGTTTAACCTTAGCTTGGGGAACGCGAGTGCTCTGACCACTGAGTAATACCACTGAGCTATTTATAACTCAAACAGCACCGATAAAATCAACTTCATTTTGTTTGCGATATATTCTTCAACGAAGATCACATCCCATGAAACTTTGTTTTGTCTGAGATCATTTCAATTTCAAGCTAAGCAACAAAAACCAACAGAGATTGTACTGGCATTGTTATGCTTCAGCTTGGGATTTTTTTTTTTTTTAATCTCCTTTGTGTTTCAACAATAACTTGACCATGGTCTGGTCAGTATGCAAGTTGTAACAAAAACTCCAAGACAATGTCAAGTTAGTAAAATGCATGTTGTGCGTGCGCATGCATGCGTGTGCGTTTGTGTGTAACATTGATATCTTTTTATCTTATTCATGGATGATTGCATAAGTGTAAATGATTTGAATGTAAATGATTTGAATGTAAGCGCTTTGATTTGTTGCATTGCAAGAATCAGCACTATGTCAATTCCATACATTATTACTATTGTTATTAAATGCACCTTCATATGCACTAATCTGCCTGCCAAGCGTTGACAGCAGGTCCCACGGTAAAAGCACTGGCGGCTCCACCAACTTTCTACGTGATCATTCGAGTTTTGTTATAGTATCCATCCGAGCAAGAAAGGTCACCCAGGATGACATTCTAAATCGGCTCGCTGTCCACAATTACGCTACCTGTTCCCTGACATTT
Source organism: Rapana venosa (assembly GCA_028751875.1). Lineage (NCBI taxonomy): Eukaryota > Metazoa > Mollusca > Gastropoda > Neogastropoda > Muricidae > Rapana > Rapana venosa. Next base: position 10,711,655 of record CM054141.1, on the reverse strand, counting down.
CTAAAGTAAAGAAAGAAAGAAAGAAAGAAGGAAAGAGAGAGAGAGAGAGACAGAGACAGACAGAGAGAGACAGAGAGAGAGAGACAGAGAGAGAGAGAGAGACAGAGAGAGAGAGAACAGAAAATTCAAAGAGAAGAGACAAAGAGCGTGAGAGAGCAAGTGTGTATTGATTTCACTGTCATGAAGGAAGCATCTAGCCTGCTTCGCCTCCTTTCACTGCTGACCTACTTCCCAAACTGCAGCACACGCATCCGCAGAGTATTGGCAGCGTAAGCACAACTCCAATTAGCCCATCCATCGTGGCAAATACAATGCAATGAGTAATGCACAACCAAGCATGCATGCACATGTATACAAACATGCCTGCAAGTGTGTGCACACCCATACGCACACATGCACGAGTGCGTGCATATGTGCGCACACACACACACACACACACACACACACACACGCACGCACACACACGCACACACACGCACACACAGACATATGTATACATACACACACACACACCCTACTTCAAAACCATTAGTGAGAGAATAATAATTATCACCCTGTGGCAGTGTAGTTCAATACTGGGTGAGAGACACTGATTATCAACCTGTGGCATTTCCAGCCTTTCCCCATCAACAACCTGCGGCATTTATGATGATCTTTTCTCCACTGATTTATTTTTCCTTTTAAAGAAATGATGAACAAGTGTGAATGTAGAATGAATCCCAATGCTCCCAACACTGTTAAGGTCAATACACAGGCTCAGTTGTTGAGTATATGAGCATGGAAGCAAGCTACAGAGTAAAATTATGAAACTTGAAAGGGACAGATGTCACTGATTTCAACCACTTTTGAACTACCAACAACAAAAACAGCACTAGACAATCTATATCACTAATTTGTGAGATATTTTTCATTTTTACATGCCTTTACATTTTACTTTAACTTCACTTTAAACAGATTTTCCATGATGAAGGTCACTGACAGGTCCTAATGCACGCAAAAGCAAAGTTTCGTCCAACAGATACTGTCATTAAATGTCTTCAACAGAAAACCATGTACCTTTCCAATTAACAGAATGGATTTTGTCCCCCCCAAAATGAATCAATCAAAGATAAATCTAAGTTTCCCAAAAGACAGAACTGTCTCAGTTTCATTCTCTGACTTCCAGTTCCACTCGTCCGAATCACATAATGTGCATGGACGTTAACTCAAAGACTACTACCAGTACTACTACTAGTACTACTACCGATACTACTACTACTACTCCCTTACTTTCCCCAGCAGAAAGATGGAATCAACAGTGACGCAGCGCGAGAATGATCATACCACACCCTTTCTGTCACAGTTTTTCTTCCCATGTAGATTAGCCCACTCTTGACAGACATGATCTTTTCTCTAGATTATCTACAATCTATTCTAAAGCAACACCCCAGTTAGGACACTGACTCCTTTCCAAAGAATTCTGACAGCTTAGTCATGGGACCGAAATGACCAACTGGCCCCCATGGTGAAGTCAGACTGTCACTGACCAACAATACACAATACCCATGAAACGGCCATTTCTTGCCTCCCGTTAAGTACAAATGTGATGATAAAAACGTTTTCTTCTTCAGCAAACAAAGTTTCCAACCCCTGACAGAGCCCCCGATCTTAAGCATATAAATCCACAACACATCTGTTTAAATACCAAACCTTCCAAGTCAAGTCACAGACCCCCTATCTCCCAGATCAACTTTCAAGTACAGACCTACCTGTGCCATAAATTCTCCTTCGTGCATATTACATGCAAAAGATCAAATATGCATGTTAATTAAAGATCCTGTAATTCACTGTCATTACTCAGTGGGTTAAGGGAACACAAACATACCCAGCTTACATCCCAATGTTGGAATGCGGCTACCTTCATGGTGGGGAAAAAAATAGTTGCATTTCTATGCAAAATCTCACCATTGGTGATCATCAAATCTCTAGCCAAGGTAAAAAAAAAAACCAAAACAAAATCCAGCATTACAGAAAGAGACAAAGCAAAGCTCTCTCTCTCTCTCTCTCTCTCTCTCTCTCTCTCCTCTTCTCTCTCTCTCTCTCTCTCTTTAAAAGGGGAGAATTATTTGTCAATAATAACCTAATCATAGATATGCCAGAATAACAATTTAGAAAAGAAATGCACTCACACACAAACACATACACTCTCTCTCTCTCTCTCTCTCTCTCTCTCTCTCTCTCTCTCTCTCTCCTCTCCAAAAGGGCAGATTATTTGCCCAAAATAAGCTAATTCTAGAGATGCCAAAATAACAATTTACAACTGAAATGCACGCGTACACACACACACACACATAGGGACTGAATCGCAAAAAAATTAAAATAAATTTTTTTTAAAATTTCAAGCACATACTACTTATCCATTAACCAAGTTCCAAAATAAAAGACATAAAACAACACACACACACACACACCACACCAAAACACACAAACACACAAACACACACACACACAACACACACACAACACAAAACACACACACAACACACACACACACACACACACACACACACACACACACACACACACACACACACAACACACACACACACACAACACACACACACACACACACAACACACACACACACACAACACACACACACCACCACAACACACACACACACACACACACACACACACACACAACACACACACACACACACACACACACACACACACAACACACACACACACACACACACACCACACACACACACACACACACAACACACCACACACCACACACACACAGAGGACAGAGAAATCAGAAAGAAGTTTGACATGCAGGAGAGAGAAAGCGGCTCTGCCAAATACCCCCCTCCACCTTTCAGCATCAATAAATAAAGATCATATATACAGACATGACAGCAAAGAACTGCACAGCTCACAGTCCCTTACTTTCTATCCCCTTCACAGAAAGCTTTTTCAGTTACTTAAGTCATCTCGACATCTTGAGTGCACATCGAGCATTAAACACACATTTTTCCTTTTCACATTTGTACAGCATTCTTCACCGCAGCCTTCTGTTGTGCAATCAAAGTTAACCACGATCTTTGTCAAAGAGAATGTAGTGTAAAGCACAAGACAAGTACTAGAGAGTATAAAATGACTGAGTAAAAGCACAAGACTGACAATGACCAGTAACAAATGGATGAACTGAAACACAAGACTACTAACTGTAAAAAAAAATGACTGTAAAACACAACAGAGATTACAGTGGAAAATGACTGTAAATCAAAACAGATGACAGTGAAAAAGGACTGTAAAACGCAACAGTGACTACAGCGACTACAAACAGTGAAAAATGACAGTGAAACACAACATTGCTAATGGTCAGTGGAAAATAATTGTTTCTGCAAAGTGAAAAATTACTATGCCACAAACACAGGAGAGTGAAGAATGATTGTATTTCTGCAGAGTAAAAAAAAAAAATTTTTTAATTATTGCTTCTGCAGAGTGAAAAATGACGATGCAACAAACACTGGAGAGTGACGAATGATTGTGTTTCTGCAGAGGAAAAAAAATTATTGTTATCTGCAGAGTGAAAAATGATTGTGTTTCTGCAGACTGCAGAGTTAAAAAAATGACTGTTTCTGCAGAGTAAAAGAAATGATTGTGTTCTTGTAGAGTGAAAAATGATTGTGTTTCTGCAGAGTGAAAAATGATTGTGTTCCTGCTGAGTGAAAAATGATTGTGTTTCTGCAGAGTAAAAAAAAAAAAAAAAGATTGTTTCTGCAGAGTGAAAAATTGATTGTTTTACTGCAGAGTGAAAAATGATTGTGTTTCTATAGAGTGAAAAATTATTGTGTTTCTATAAAGTGAAACATGACTTTCTGCTGAGTAAAAAATGTGATTCTGCTAAGTGAAAAATGATTGTGTTTCTGCAGAGTGAAAAATTATTGTGTTCCTGCAGAGTGAAAAATGATTGTGTTTCTGTAAGAGTGAAAAATGACTATGCAAAATGCACTAGAGAGTGAAAAATTATTGTGTTCCTGCAGAGTGAAAAATGATTCTGTTTCTGCAGAGTGAAAAATGATTCTGTTTCTGCAGAGTGAAATATTAATGTGTTCCTGCAGAATGAAACATGACTATGCAACAAACACTGGAGAGTGAAGAATGATTGTGTTTCTGCAGAGGAAAAAAAATTATTGTATCTGCTGAGTGAAAAATGATTGTTTCTGCAGAGTGAAAAATGATTGTGCTTCTGCAGAGTAAAAAAAAAAAAAAAGACTGTGTTTCTGCAGAGTAAAAAAAAAAAAATTGTGTTCATGCAGAGTGAAAAATGATTGTGTTTCTGCAGAGTAAAAAAAAAAAGATTGTTTTTGCAGAGTGAATAATGGTTGTGTTTCTGCAGAGTGAAAAAATGATTATATTTCTATAGAGTGAAAAATGATAGTGTTTCTGAACACTAAAACATGACTATACAACAAGCACTAGATAGTGAAAAATTATCGTGTATCTGCAGAGTAAAAAATGTAATTCTGCTGAGTGAAAAATGATTGTGTTTCTGCAGAGTGAAAAATGATTGTGTTTCTGCAGAGTAAAAAATGCAATTCTGCTGAGTGAAAAATGATTGTGTTTCTGCAGAGTGAAAAATGATTGTGTTCCTGCAGAGTGAAAAATATGGTTCTGCTGAGTGAAAAACGACTGTGTTTCTGTAGAGTGAAAAAGGACTATGCCACAAACACTGGAGAGTGAAGAATGATTGTGTTTCTGCACAGTGAAAAAATTACTGTGTTTTTGTAGAGTAAAAAAATGACTGTACAACAAGCGCAAGAGAGTGAAAAATGATTGTGCTTCTGCAGAGTGAAAAAAAGACTATGAAACATAATACTAACACTGGAGAGAGGAAAACGATTGTATTGGAGAGTGAAAAATGATTTGTTTTTCTGCAGAGTGAAAATTAACTATGCGATACAACACTCACACTGGAAAGTGGAAGATGATTGTATTGGAGAGTGAAAAATGACAAGGCAAACACCTCACTGCTGTATGGAAAATGATTGTGAAACTAAACACTGACTAACATGTGAAAAACGTCTGGGACACACAACACTAACACTGGAAAGTGCAAAATTACTGCACAACACAAAACCATCACTGGAGATTGATGAAAAGTCTGAAATATGATTAAGATTAAAAAATAAAAATAAAAATGTTTTAAACCAACCATAAAACGCAACACTGGAACATGAAAAATGACCGAACAGTGAAAAATGACTGTGAAACCCAACGCTAATAATTATCAGAACATGAAAACTGTGCGGAAAACGGACAAAAGACTATACAACATACCACTAAAGTTGGAGCATGAAAAATGCATTGAAAATGTTAAGAAAAAATGAAGTTCTACGAAACACACCACAGACACTGAAGCATGAAAAATGTATTGAAAACGGAAAAATAAAAAAACAAAAAAACACACACATACATACACACACACACACACACACACGCACACACATATCCATTCACTACCCACCCTCCCACACAAACACACACACACAACACACACAAAAAAACGCAAGAACCTGTCTACCCTAACACACACACACACACACCACCACCGACCTTTTCAATGGTCTTGTTCCAGACAGTGACCTCATGACCCGACCTCAGCAAGTTCATGACCATGCCCTGGCCCATGATGCCCAGTCCCAGGAAGCCAATGCGTAGAGGGGTGGGGATCACCGCCTGGCTCTGCAGGTTGCCAAACACACCCCCGCTTGCCTGGAACATGAACACGCACGCACATGTATGCATGTATGCATGCCAACATTCACAGTGTGTGCATGCTTCATTCAGCGGGATAGCCTAGTGGTTACGAGTGAAGCGTGTTGCGTTGCGTAGCGTTCGTGATCTGCTGACCCGCGTTCGAATCTCGTTCAAGAGGATTTTTTTTTTTGCTCTGGAGTTAACAACATCAGTGCCGACTCCACTCTCCCCTAGAAGTCCTTCGGATGAGATTATAAAACCGAGGTCCCGTGTGCGAACACATGCAGAACATCTTTATGCGCATGTTAACCCTAGTAGCGCGGTTCCCGGAATATTCCGGTAAAGGCGGGTCTAGGCTGTGTGGCGGATCCCGGAATATTCCGGGATGACGTGGGTGGTCATAGTTGAAAGCTTACTTTCGCTTTCAAAGGTCAGCCAATGAATGTTAAGGCCGTTGTAGGCCCGCAGAAAGGGGTGAAGGTCGTTTGACACACACAAGCAACGAAGAATCTGATTGGTTAAGAGTGTATTTTTTTTTTTTTCGGACCAGCCGAGATCGTCTTCAACAAAAATGGCGGCCAGTGTTTGCACTAGAATTTCTTCAAGCGTTTTTCGAGCTTTTTTACAATATTGACAGCGAGGAGGAGTTTTAGAGGCTGGATTTGGTTGAAATAAACAATGAGAGAGATGATGAGGTAAGGATTGTGGAATATTTTTGAAAAACTTGGTAAAAATCGATCGCGATCGGACTGAATCGAGCGGTGCTAGTTTTTGCTGGATGGACTTCTTCGCAACTCGGCGATTTCGACGTCACAGATTGTTTTACTTTATTTTGACGCAACGAGGCTTCGAAATAACTGTTGTTGAGTCAAATCGCTATGCTGCTGAATACTTTGCATCACATGAAATCAAGCGATCTTTGTATTTTCGTCATAGAAAGCCACCACTTCGCACATTCCGCCATGACGGTCACGATGGCGTCGATCCTTTCGCTGAACTTTTCCGAGTATTTGGTGACCGTTAAAGCGATACAAACTCCTTATTTTTTGAAAACTAATGTCAAGAAATAGTGTTTACCTAATCATGACATTTATGCACCGCAAGAACTTTGCTTATCGTGTTAAAATCGATCTGGGGCCCTGACGATGGAACAGTGATTAGTAGTGCGCACACGATTTTTTTTTTTTGGATTTTTTTTACATAATCATAATCACTACACATTATTATAAAATTACACTCATTTAAAAGCATATTATCTGTTCTTTCCAGTGATATATAGCTTAACACATTTAATTCAGTTTTATATATCAATATCAAGGGTTGTTTGAGCCCACCCTCCTCCAAAACAATGCTAGCCAATGTTAATTCAGCCAATAGAAGTGAGGCTTGTTGCTGCATATTCAGCGCTACTAGGGTTAAAACCCGTTCTGCTTTTAGGAAGAGCAGGCCATTGTGTGCCGGTGGGAAACGGATGACAAAATTGACAAAAGTGCATACACACTGGGACTGGATGTAAAAAAGCACACAAGACATTTGTTGAGCGCCTGAATTTTTAGATTGTTGGTCTTTGTTGTCTTCAATGTCTCAAAACAGTCAAGTATCATCTGAAGTTGGAGTGTGGCTGCCTAAATGGTGAGGTATTTCAGTGTTGATTCTAGCGATTTCCGAAAAGGGGGAGAGAAGGTCCCCTAAAAATGAAAAAACGGGGACACTGTCCCCTCTCCCCTCCCAAATACATGCAATAGTTTGGCTGCTTCAAGATGGATACTCCTCGCATACATGTTACATAGGTGGACCTTCACGTTGAAGGTATGTGGTTCTTGGTTCTCATACCAATCAATCAACAGTAACCTGAAGTCCACATATGAAGAAGAACTTTTGCAGAGCACGTACTAAAAGAAATGATCAATACCACAGTCTCACACTTTTGCAATACACTAAAAGAATACCATGGCATTCTTTAAAAACAATAAATAAAAAAAAGTGTTCACACAGAGAAACATTTTACATAAAACTCAAAAACGCTATACTCCTGACAACACTGATTTCTCAAAGACGATTTCCATATTCAGCTTTCTCCAAACCACTCACTGCCATGCATACTAATATATGAAGTAACCTCCGGAAGAAAAATGAAATAATGACATAAAAGACTCAGGTGATAATTGATATCTATTAAGGGGAGCAACATCTGAAGACATCATAGGCACTGCAATCCTCCTTTTGGTGTTTACTTCAAGAGATAACTTCTTCTTCTTCCTTTCTTTTTTGTCATGTTTCTCCCAGGGGAGGTTTGACATCGATGAGCCTTCTCCATCTCTCTGTTTTGAGCTTCCTCCTTATTTATGCCCCTTTCTCTAAGATCATCTGCAATACAGGCAGCCCAGGTCTTGCTAGGTCTTCCCTTTGGTCTCTTTCCATCCACTACGAAGTTCATTGCTCTTTTTATGATGTGGTGGTCTGCTTTCCGTTGACCGTGCCCAAACCAGCGCAGTCTATTGGTACTAGCTACAGACTTCAGATCATCAACTTTGCACATTCTCCATAGTTCTTCATTCGTGATTCTGTCTTCCCATTTGATCATTGTCATGTACCGTAGCATTCGGTTTTCACAGCTCTTCAACAAAGAGATAACTGTATTGCGAAGGTGTGGGATACGAAAGAGGGTGAGATGGCTGCTGTTCATGATGAGCACAATTCATTCATGCTGAACAACCCATCCAACATGGTAGGGTACAGACCGTACCAGAACTGATATTTCAAAACACACACACACACACACACATGGACAAAAAACAAAAAACAATGTGTGAAGGGAAAAAATGATGACTTTCCAACTGGACTGCTACATGTATAATTGTCCTAGAAGAGAGGACAAAGAACAGCGCTAGATCCTTTGATGGCTTCCGCAGACTGAAGACATCTGGGATCCAACTACTGCAAAGTTGTTTAACACAGAGAAAACAGTTATGCCCATCACTTTGTCAAAGGGTTCTTCTCAGTGTATAAGAAAGATGCTAATAAGCAGATCCATCGCATTACTTCCTTCTTTTGCTTTGTTGTTTTTTTGTGTGTTTTTTTTTGGGGGGGAATTACTTTCAGGTTTTCTTTCAGGTTAAACTTTCAGGTTAAATTCGTATTCTTTACTTGATGATTCCTCACACAATGACTTATTTTCAAATTCCTTTTGATCACACTACTGCCTGTCTATGTCTTTGTTATTGATATTTCAGAAATGTACAAAATCTGCTGCCTCATTGAAAACCTCCTGCAGTCAACCTTGAATGCCTCCCACCCAAGTTTGAACAGCTTTATGAATGTAGCAGAATCAAAAATACAAAGTTGTTGGGCGTTTTTTTTTTTTTTTTTGGGGGGGGTTCAGTTCAAAACTGCAGTTCTGATCATGCTTTCTTTCCGAACTCAACATACATATCTTCCTGCATAGTCCATTCTGAAGAATAAGCTATATATATATATATATATATATATATATATATATATATATATATTATATATATATATATATATATATATATAATTGCAGCTATAATTCAATCACTTGCTTTGGAAATAATATTCTACCCAAATACATCAGAAAATAGTCTTCTACCCAAATACATCAGAAAATAATATTCTTACCCAAGTACATCAGAAAATAATATTCTTACCCAAGTACATCAGAAAATAATACTCTACCCAAACACGTCAGAAAATAATATTCTTACCCAAACACATCAGAAAATAATATTCTAATAAATAATAATAATAATAATGTATAGAATTTATATAGTGCTGAATCTTGTAAAGCAACAAATCAAAGCGCTCAGATGACCTTTTTTTTTTTAATTGAGGATAATGGAATAAGCACTCATGTGCTTTTTTTTTTTTACATCCAGTCCCCGTATGTATGCGCTTTTGTAAATTTTGTCATCTGTTCCCACCGGCTCATGATGGCCTACTCTTTCGAAAAGCGGAACAGGATTTAACATGTGCGCAAGATGTTCTGCATGCGTTCGCACGCGGGGCCTTGGTTTATAGTCTCATCCGAAGGACTTTCTTACCCAAATACATCAGAAAATAATTCTCTTACCCAAATACATCAGAAAATAATATTCTACCCAAATACATCAGAAAATAACATTCTACCCAAATACATCAGAAGATAATACTCTACCCAAATACATCAGAAAATAACAGTCTATCCAAATACATCAGAAAATAATATTCCACCCAAACACATCAGATCAGTACAATTATTACACCTTTAAAGACAGGTCAAAAGTTCTGTCTTAGAAAATATAGTAATTTCCAGATAGATATAATATGAAATAATTCCTCCTTTGATACCAAACACAACCATAATTTACAGACGAAGCATTAAAACCACAGTCAAAGTTCTGTCTTAGAAAACATAACAATTTCCACATAGATATATGAAATAACTCTACTTCTGATATCAAACACAACCATAATTTACAGACAAAGCATTCAAACCACAGTCAAAGTTCTGTCTTAGAAAATACAGCAATTTCCAGATAGATATATGAAATAACTCTACCTCTGATACCAAACACAACCATGATTTATACAGACGAAGCATTCAAACCACAGAATGACCATCCTCACTCATCAACAACAACACCCCCCACCACCCTCACCCACACCCAAAATAAAAAATCCATAAATTCCGAGTCTCACCTTTCCTTCGTCCGATCCCGGGAAAGCTTCGTCCTCTTCTGTGGGCATCTGGGAGTCATCGAGGGGCAGCCTGGCTTCCAAGGCATCATCAACGTACCCCGCTGCTGCCGCCGCCTCGTGCCCCCTTCCCAGGAAAGCTCCTGCACGAGAGGCGCTGGAGGAGGAGGTGAGCTTCATCTTCTTGGCCAGCATGTCGCCCATTCCTCCCTGCAGAGGGTTGATGCGCTTCTTTGGGATGCCTTTCCTGGCTTGCTTCATGTCGGGCTGAAAACGCAATCGACCGACCATCCACGCGGGGTGAATAAAGATCTGTTCTGTCTGTGTTGGTTCCTGGATTATGTGTTGTGGTACGGTGCTTAAAGTTGTGTGGATGCTATCATGCAGAGTTGAGTATATGTGCGTGTGGCAAAGTTACTACATACACGGTAAGTTTTGATCGAGTATGTATAGATCTACATTTCACATGACAATCAAAGCCCAAAACAATGATCACTTTTTAAAAATTTACATTTCATCTTGTTACTTTATTTTCGAGGATAATGGGATGAGCACTCATGTATTTGTTTTACATGCAGTCCCCATGTGTATGCAGGCAGTTTTGTAAATTTTGTCATCAGTTCCCACCAGCCTACAAATGGCCTACATCATTTATTCAGAGCAAAATATATTCATTCAATATATTTCAGCAATTTGTAATTCTATCAGACATATTCACGACACCTCTCCCTGTCATATCTATGTACACAAAAGAACCCATACTGATACGCTCAAAACTGAATCAGCATCCAAACATTCAATCAAACACAACGGGTAAAAAAACCTACTAACTACACTAAATACAGACTTTATCTGAGGCTCAAAATACATTTTCCTTTTCAAAATTAATACTGTAAATGAAAACACAGATAAATAATAATGAAAGCGACACAAGAACATCAATGTTTTTATTTGATAGGGTTGGTTTTTTTACTCGTTTTATTCACACAGAAGTAGACATCAACCATGTGATAAAATGGTCATATTTCTGGACCTTATTTTTGTGTGATTTCAAAGCGCTAAGTAAAGACTGTATCCAATATTTGCTCAAGAAAGCTAATCAGAGAATCTCTCTATTCACTCTGTGATGGACTGATGTACAGTTCTTTATTCAGAATGTAGTAGTTCCTGTGTAATGCTGTCTGTAAAAACAGCACCTTCCACAGTACACGACTTCGTAGAATGACCCATTTACAGAGGAGTACAGCACTAGCAGGTCTGCAAAAGACACGACTTTTTATTTATTTTATTTATTCTTTTATATCGAGGATAATGGAATAAGCACTCATGTGCTTTTTTACATCCAGTCCCCGTGTGTATGCAGTTTTGTCAATTTTGTCATCTGTTTCCACCGGCACACAATGGCCTACTCTTCCAAAAAGCGGAACAGGATTTAACATGTGCGCAAGATGTTCTGCATGTGTTCGAACACAGGAGGAGACAGCAAAAATCTAGCCCCTACCCAATCCAATCCTGTTGTTTATAGCCCCGCCAACCACAGAGGCCATATCCGGGCTGTCACCTCGTAACATTTTAAATCTCAGAATAAAACTGTGCAGCTCTATACAGCCCCTAAATCTGAAGGTACTCATGAGACTCAAACACTTGTCTTCAGAACCATTGGGACTAGAACCTCACTACTTCACTGTCACTACCAAACCTCTCTCAAACAACACTGACATCATAATTATGAGCTGAGGGAAAAACAGAACACAACTTTGGAGATGCACCTCTTTATTTATTTATTTATTTATTTATTCTTTTATATCGAGGATAATGGAATAAGCACTCATGTGCTTTTTTACATCCAGTCCCCGTGCGTATGCGGTTTTGTACATTTTGTCTTCTGTTTCCACAGGCACACAATGGCCTACTCTTCCAAAAATCGGAACAGGATTTAACGTGTGCGCAAGATGTTCTGCATGCATTCGAACACAGGGCCTCGGTTTATAGTCTCATCCGAAAGACTTTGACATTCAGTTCGATTTTTTGGCCAAACTGGGAAGAAAGGGCGAGGCTGGGCATCGAACCCAGAACCTCACGGTTTACTTGTTCTTCAGAGACACTGCAAGTCAGAGGTATACCCTTTGTCTTAAAAGTGAACTATTCTGTCTCTTTATGTGTGTCACTTTTCTGATTATGACTGTTCAGCAGAAATAACTGCTGTGAGACATCAGTTTGTATCAGCGGAAAAGAAAACGGAAAAAAAAAGGGATAGCTTAACTTAATAAACAAGCAGGCAAAGGCAAACAACTATACTTTGTTCAGACCATTTACATGATTATAGCTGAACACAAGTATGAAAAAAGACTCAAACCAAAGCAAGCATGCACACATGCATGCACGCACGTGTGCGCACACACACACGGGACAGGATAGCCTGGTGGTTAGAACATTGCGCTCGCAATATGACAACCTGGGTTCAATTCCTGTTCAAGGGGATATTTTCCCCTGGAGTTAACATCAGTGCAGACTCCACTCTCCCCAAAAGTCCTTCGGATGAGACTATAAACCGAGGTCCCGCGTGCAGAACACGCAGAACATCTTGCGCACACGTTAAACCCTGTTCCGCTTTTCGAAAGAGTAGGCCATTGTGTGCCGGTGGGAACAGATGACAGAATTCACAAAACCGCATACACAAAGGGACTGGATGTAAAAAAGCACGTAAGTGCTTATTCCATTATCCTTGATATAAAAGAATAAAATAAAATAATAAACACACACACACTATTTTAGCACACCCTCTGACTCTCCTCCCCAGTCCCTCCCCTGCTGCCACCATTCTCATCACAACTACCACCACACCACCAACACCACCAACACCATCAACACCACCACACCACCACCACCACCAACACCATCAACGCCGCTAACAAATGTATTTTAAAACTTACCTTCTTGCTTTGAGACGGTGTAAGAGACTGCTGAAACAAATGAAAGGAAGATTGTTCACCAGATTTTCAATGCTTGTGCTCCTCAAGCTGTCATAATGAGGTAAAATATAATAGAAATAAAATTAATAATTTTTTGTTTCATTTCTCAGCTAGAGGTCCGAGGTTCACCAATAGTAATATTTTGCGTACGCCACCATTTTCTCTCACCATGAAGGTAGCCACATTCTGACTTTGGGGATGATATCTAAACACGACACCAGCGTGCAAGCATTTTTTTCAATTTTGCCATCCGTTCCTACCAGCACTGTACTTTAAAAACTTGTTGCATATTTTCTTTTTCCTGAATACATTGACATAGTACATATTTTAGCTCCATGATTCCACATTTCATTCATAAGTTATTCATACTGGTACATGGTTTTTGCAAAAACTGATAAAAACTCAGAAATACACCACACCTGCCTCCCATGTCTGATCATTTACCGTCGTCTAGTCTCCCTCTCACCGCTGTCCTCTAAATAGAAGTGAAGAGGGGAAAAAAGCCTACCCTGACCTTTTTGCCTGGGGGTCGGCCTAGCTGCTTTCCTTCTCCCTTTGCAGACCCATTGGAAACCTTTGGGACATCCTCCTCCTCTGAAGACTGCAAATTTGCGTTCCGGACAGATTCCTGGCACAGAAATACACACAAAAATGATGCGTTATCCTCTTTTTTTCAATCTCATGTAGCTGAAAGCAGGCACGCCTACACTCTAGTTTCTCTCTCAGGAACAAAGCCATTGAAAATCGAGGGACAGTGACCAATTTTCTGGACCACTCACTCACGCAACCACACAAAAGCACTTCTTCATGGAACAACTCGCATCATCACACACTTTCTTCTTCAACAGCATCTTTCCAGATCATAAGAAAACAACTCTGATGTACATGTGCATTAGTCCTGGGACCACAAAATCAGAGATCTTCGTTTACTTCGGTCAGCTATTACGGGTGTGTGTACATGAATCGGTGGTCTAGAGGTAACGCGCCTGTCTAGAAAGCGAAAAGTCCGGCTCGGAAGTGTGCAGTGGTTCGTATCCCGTTTGGACCGAAACTTTTCCCATATCATAGATCATGTGGTGGTTGGGCTAGTCTTTCAGTGAACGAAAACCGAGATCCGTTGTGTTGCACTAATTATTTAGCGCACGCAAAAGAACCCATGGCAGCAAGAGAGTTGTCCCTGGCAAAATTCTGTAGAAAAAAGCCACTCTGATAGGGAAGCAAATATTGTTGCAGACAGGAAAAAAGAAAAAAATGGGTGGCGCTGCTCTTGTGGCAACGCGCTCTCCCCGGGGAGAGCAGCCCAAATTTCACGCAGAGAAATCTGCCGTGACTTAAAGTGGTATAAATAAATAAAATAAATAAATACCTTGGCAGTGGATACAAAGCGCTTGCGGGAATGTTTACCAAGTCTCAACAAAGTAACTTCAATTCAACAGGCTATATTTTATTTTCTTGTACACAAAACAAATCAAAAGGCACTGTGGGTTGTTTTTTTTCTCCTTTTTATCTTTAAAAAAACAAACAAACAAGGATACTTCGCAGAAAGATTTACTTTCAGTCTTCTTCTTCACTGACCGCTCACACAGCAACTACTGTGGTCTGTCATATGAGTCAGACCCAGCGCATCCGACTTCGGCATGGGAGAGAATGGTTATCTTTTAAGTCTTTCTGGGGGAAAAAAGGCAGGAGAATGGACCAAGAAGGCAGAAAATAGACGAGAAGGAGGTGACAGGAAGAAAAGGAACAAGGCAGAAACAAAGAGAGTTATAGAAAAGAGGGATTACCTATCACAGAATTTGGAAATGCCATTATACCGAAGGCTCCCAGCATCCCTGCTGGGTAACTTTCAGTCTAAGACATGCACATCTTCATAATTTTACTTGAAAGTGTTCATCAGCTCATAATCATAAATAACATAGTATCAATAGATAACACAATCATTCTCTACATCATACATGTATCAAGGACTTGCTGAAACAATTGTCATCAATGTGAGATTTTAAATAGCTATCTTTCATGGTGCAGGCCTAACACAAAAGAAAAAGCAAAAATAACATCATGGACAGTACGACATGATCTCTTTCCAGCAATCAACAAGGACAGAAACACGGGAAACAATCTTTAACACTCTTTTGCGGTGAACGTTTGGGAACTTTCAAGTTAAAACATGGTACAAAATCCTCGAACGTTCTGAAGCGTTTGGATTCCAGAAGGTTGTTATGGGTGCCTCCATTTTGTAAGTATCACATGATAGTCACATGACCACTTTAGCTTCGCTTTCATCATACATTCTACTTCCATTTGAGACCATTCAATGGCGGCTAGCTTTTCTTCTCTGCGAATTTTTTAAGTCAATTTAGCGAACAAGTGAATTTTCAACATGGAGGGCGAGGAGTTTTACAGATTGTGGTATGAGGACAACAATAAAGATTCAGTTTTTGAGGGACAGGACATAAGTGAGGTGCATGAGGTGAGGGGCAATGAGAGTGAATTAGATATTGACTTCAACAACATCCAAGTTTCGCTGGTAGTCCAGAACTGATTACAAGTCAATTTTCGTGTTTGGATTTTTCCTGTGAAGTCATGTATCACCAAAGTATTCAAAGAATTGTTCTAAAGTCTTTATAGATATGTCAACAACACTCTAAAAAGAAAAGAACAGTGAAATAATACCTAGATGTTTTGGGGGGGGGTTTTGCGTGTGTGTGTGATGCTACCTTATCTTTTTTTGCATAGTTGCTTCCCTTCGCATAGGATTTAGAGCATGTTTGACCCGTACCGAGTCAGGAAAATGAGGGTCAACCTGTTGAAAACATAGTAAATACTTACTGGCAAAGCTTGCCAAGCATTTTCAATGGCTTCCAGGGCCTCCTTGAAAGGTTTGGTGAGGCGCGGAGCATCACGATACTTGTCCCGCAGTTTGATGTACAGGCTGATGCCCTCTTCGGGTACCCATGCACTGTTGACGAAACAAATCATTAAGTATCAGGAGTCTGATTAATCAATACAGATCTTGCTGTTGAAGAGCTGTGAAAACCGAATGCTACACTACATGACAAAGATCAAATGGGAAGACAGGATCACGAATAAAGAACTACGGAGAATGTGCAAAGTTGATGATCTGAAGTCTGTAGCTAGTACCAATAGACTGCACTGTTTTGGGCACGTTCAACGGAAAGCAGACCACCACATCATAAAAAGAGCATTGAACTTCGTAGTGGATGGAAAGAGACCAAAGGAAAGACCTAGCAAAACCTGGGCTACCTGTATTGCAGATGATCTTAGAGAAAGGGGCATAAATAAGGGGGAAGCTCAAAAGAGAGAGAGATGGAGAAGGCTCATCAATGTCAAACCTTCCCTGGGAGAAACATGACAAAAAGGAAGAAGAAGAAGAAGAAGAAGAAGAAGAATACAGATCTTGCTACACCACAGGAGCTGGGAACACCAAAAATCTGAACACGGATATACAACAGACTCACGGGGAAACAAACACACATGAAGACAGAAAAATACTAGTTGTTTTTGTGCATTCTACAGCTTAACACTCTAGGGGTCACCCAGAATGTGCACTCTGTCTTGCTCATCCCATCTGGGAATCACGGCGAGAATGAAATCGCACACTGAATAAGAAGCTTGCGTGTAAGACTGTTTTTAAGTACCTCATCATACAGGTAGTTATACTCGTGACTTCAGAGGAGAAAAAATACTAGTGAAATATATTTTTTTAAATGGTGGCACTGCTCCTCTCTCCCCGGGGAGAGCAGCTGTTTTTAAGTACCTCGTCATATAGGCAGCCATACTCTGACTTAGGAGGAGAAAAAATACTAGTGAAATATTTTTTTTTAATGGTGGAACTGCTCTTCTCTCCCTGGGGAGAGCAGCCAGACCACGAAGAGAAATCTGCTGCGACGGAAAGTGAATTTATACAAAAACAATGCAAAACAAAACAAAACAACACACACACACAAAACAAATTCGATACAATACTCAATGGTCTACAATAAACTTTACTCCCAATGAATTGTCACCATCTGTCTTGGTCAGTCAGTGCGATTCTTTTTGATTCACATTTTGTGAACATTACAAATAGAAATTATAAACCAAGGGATAAAGCATAAGTTAGTATTTTACATAATAATAATAATATATGGAATTTATATAGCGCTGAATCTTGTAAAAAAACAAACAAATCAAAGCTCCAAGAGTCTTACACCCTTCTGTTTTCAGTTCATTTCTATGAATATGACCAAGTTTGTGGCAACTAAAATTTTACTTAGTGAACGAGAAGCATGTGACATGGTGGTTTGTTTGTTTTTAATATTTTTTTAAAGAAAATAGGGTATCAATACAAACAGCGCAAAATGAAAGTTACATCTTTATCAGGGAGGAGGGATGGCCTAATGGTTAAAGTATTGTGCATGCATTCTGATGGTCCAGGTTCTAGCCACGACCAAGGCACATGTTACAAGGGGATATTTACCCTGGGCATTCGTACCGACTCCCTGAAAGTTCTTTAAATGAGACTATAAACCAAGGTCCTATGCGCGAATGCATGCAGAACATCTTGTGCACAGGCTAAAGCCCGTTCTGCCTTTCAGAAGAGTAGGCCACTGCATGCTGGTAGGAACAGATGACAACTCTTTTTTTTTTTAATGGATAAATACACTGGTATATATGTACAATTTTACCTTGACAGGGCGATTTCCCACAAGGCCAAAGAGAGGCTGCTGGTACCTACTATTAGCCCAGCAAAGTCACAAAAAGAAAACTGATACCTATCCTTTGACTGACAGACTCTATGACTTATTCAAAGGATCATCACATTGCTGTGTTTGCTTTTGTTCAAAATCAAACCTTAGCTTTTGTTTGCTGATTTACATTTCTACTGAACGTATTTGTTTGAACAACTCATGAACTAAGTGAAAATAAATCGTTTTCCAACATTGCCTTTCAAAATAATAATGAGTTCTTCTGAGCTACAGACATCAGTTTGGTACTCTACTCTTCCTCTTCTGTGTTCCCTGGTTATGCTAGATTTTTAATCTGGCCTGGATGGCAAAGTTTGCAGTCTGTCGTAGTGACCCTGCCAGTCCCCACAGTTTTTCCTGGAGCTCTACTGGGCCAAGTCACATCTGGTGTCTTGGAGGTTTCTCTCTATTCAAGAACATATTTCTTCCAACAACTTCCAGTGAGCACTTCTCTTCTTGTTCAAGACCTGCTAGTGTTTATGGTCAAGATTTTCTTAATTTTTCTAAATGAAGCATTAAAATTGCTTTCTTTTGTCAACGCTTCATCATTGCTTCTTGTTGTAACTTATAAACTCCTATAAAGATACTAATCTCCTGATCTAAAGAAGATCACAAAATGATGGGGCGTGAAGCATCAAAAACGCTTCCTTTTGTCAACGCTTCATCATTGCTTCTTGTTGTAGATGTAACTTACAGGATATACACTCTTGAAAAAAAATATTTAAAAAAATAAATGATACTTACTAATCCCCTGATCCAAAGAAGATCACAAAATGATGGGGCGTCTTTTTCGATGGTCGCTTGACTTCATCTTTAGGCTCGCCAATCTGTATCAAACAAAGACATTAAGTTGAAGAACACACAAAACCATGTAGAACTAGAAGTGGTAGACACTGTTTATTGACATAAACTAAGCTATAGTTCATGGGAAAGGAATGGAAGATGTTTGCTTAGTATGAAAGAGACCAAGACTAAACATAAACGCAAGAAACAGAAACAGACTGATAGAGAAAGCCTGGCGTTTGCGTGTAATTGTACAGTTCTGTTCTATTGTAAGCAAGTGTGTGTACTTGTAATATATTACTTGTACTGTCACAGTGTGTTCGTGTTAGTGTTTGTGTGTGTATGCATGCGTGCGAGAGTGTGCATACAACTGCTGAAAAGAGAAAACAAAGAACTTGTCAAAATTCAAGTTCAAACCACTCCCTAAAGGCTAAACTTTTTAAAAAAAAATAAATTTACCTTTTGTGGATCACACAAATGCCAAATGGCCTACCAATTCACAAGACAAATTCCAGCCAAAAGGCGAAAATGTCCCAAGTCTGTAAGTTTTTATCTACACATATATATGACTGATTTGGACTCAATGAGGTCAATGTCACCATCCTCAACACATCCCTATAATTGGTATTATATAACACTGACATGTAACACTAATACTTCTCTCTGACATTAAAACCTAACTGTGAAAATGTAACTATCCCTTGTTTTTGTAACAGAAAAGTTCTATTTACAATAAAAAATAAAATGCCCTTTTACACAGTTCACATGAAAGAAAAATGACAGGCTTTTTTGTACTACTACTAGTTAACCCCTTCAGAAAAGAAACAAAAAAGGAAACCTCACTTGCTCTTGATAAAGCATTCAATTTCATTACTGAACAAAAGATACAGCGGGAAAAAAAGCAATAAAAAAACAAACCAAAATAAAGAATATCTAGGATACAATATCAATACCAGAGGCCGTGAATGGGGGATTACAACGAATATTGCTAGGACTAGATGGTCCTACAAAAATTGGAGGACCCTAAATTTTGAATCCAGATGCACTGCACACTACCAACATTTTGAATCTTTCCTGCACAGTAAAAACAATTATGTTAGTGAATATTTCATATATGGTGTCTTATGTCGTTTTGACTTGTGGCACTGTAGAAATAACAAATGGTGGTTGTTTTCAAATAATGGTGTTGCGCAAGTTGTAAATAGTTCCAGCTTTAATCTGAAATTTTTTTTTTAAAGGAAAAAAAGTGACAGCCCTGGTAATTATGGCTTTCATGGTCAATGATTTACTATTCTTTTCATTTTAATTTTTTAGTAAAATAAAGATAATTTTAAAAAAACAAAATCCCTTCCTTCACCATGAGAATGCATATATTTCCAAACAGGACAAAATATAAATTTTGTGTTAATCAAGTAAGATCAATTTATCAACTGCAGTGGCAGGAGTATTGCACTGCTTCGATGCTCATTTTCTTCAGACAAGAAAATATGTGTAGTATCATTAGCATGCAGATTGTATGCAACTCATACACTGACACAGTGCATCATATTTAATTGTGTGTGAGTGCGTAACTTTGTCACAGTTTGTGTGTTTGTGTGTGTGTGTTTGTGTGTGTGTGTGTGACTCTGTATGTGCATGCACCTGTGTATACATATGTACACATTCTGGGTGACCCCCAGTGTGTGTGTGTGTGTGTGTGTGTGTGTGTGTGTGTGTGTGTGTGTGTGTGTGTGTGCATGGGCCTGTGTGTACATGTGTATGTGTGTGTGTGCATGGGCCTGTGTGTACATGTGTATGTAAACTGTTCGTGCTATGTTATTTGCAATGTACATGCATGCAGATCAAAGAGATATATAATTCAATTTTTTTCAACATTTATTCTGTTTAATCCAAATTTTTATATAACGTGACAAACAAGGCGTGACAAACAAGGCGTGAGATAAACAAAGCGCCAAGCGTGCACTGCATAGTGCATAAGTCCTAGTTATTAAAAATCTTTTATTTATTTTTTACTCTCGTTGAGCAGAGAAATAATAGAAAATGCAGAGCTAGCGACAAAGAGCGTTCTGGTAAAGACTACACACTTGCACAGTTGCAGCAGGAGCTTTAGGAAATGTATCGCTACTTTTGACTAAAACACTGTAGGCCTATCTCAAGTTCTCTGAAATGCAAGGCAGAGACAGCAAATCGACAACAAACTCACCTCTCCAGGCCAGGCTGAAAATCCCTTGATCTTTGCCCTGAAATCAAAACATTTCCATTTTATAATCTGTCTAGTGCATATTGCAATGCTCGATTTCAAGCACACGCATTCAACAGACATTGCTGTCTTCTTACCACACGAGATCGCCAACTTTAAACTTAGCCGCCATCTTGCAATACTTCTAAAGGTGACGTGATGCATTCTGGGAAATCTTCAAACAGCGTCAACTCCGGCATCATCGCCCATTTGAGGCCCTGTACGGTTTCCATCAAATATTAATAACAGGCGACGAAAATCAATCCATCAATGCTTACCTGCTGCAAATTTTACACTAAATAAAACCAAAAAAAACTACTACCACGATAAACACTGAGATACGCAAGATCTTGTGTGTCTAAGATGTGACACCACACGGGCAGTGTGTGTGTGTGTGTGTGATTTTAAATCAGATTTGGGTGTTGAAAAATACATTGGTCAGTTACTTAATATTAAATTTAAACATTAAGTTTAAATGCACCTACACAGCAGTCACAAGCTGGAAATTGGACGAAGGGATCAAAAGATTTTTTTTTTAAATAAAAATAAATGAATAAATAAATAAGTTGTAAAAATGTATGGTTGGAGTGAAATTGTTCTATTTTGTGTTTCATTGTCTACATGTTTCAGGATAAAGGCAAAAATATTTTCCACAAACAGACTATCAGATAAATAAAATCTATGCCATTTTCGTTGTGCAGCCCGTTTCGTTGTTAAAAAAAAAGAAGAAGAAGAAAAAGAAAGAAGTACGAATGCTGTTCAGTTAAAGATTAATGTGCAACTGAAAGTCTCAAACTTTCAGGCACAATTTAAAAGTCGTGGTAGGTAAAAGATAAAGTTTTCACAACCTTTTTGTTCATCCTTCCCACAGAACAACAACTTTTTGTTTATATTGACGTATAAAAACAAACAACAGACAATATTAATACTGGTTGGGTGTTTTTGGGGGGCGGTTTTTTGTTTGTTTGTTTTTGCTTTTTTCTTTGGGGGGGGGGGGGGGGGGGCACCACTAAAGTAGTCACTTTCCGACTTCGGGTTTATGTCTACACACGACACCAGTGTGCAAAGGGATTTTTTTTATTTATTTAATTGTTTGTTTGTTGATTTATTTTGTCATATGTTCTCATCGGCACGAATGGTGGTATATTCTTCTGAAAAGGGGGGGGGGGGGGGGGGGGGCGGGATTTAACGTGTGCGTAAGATGTTCTTCATGCGTTTGCGCACGGGACCTTGGTTTATATGGGACTTTCGGGGAGAGTGGAGTCAGTACTGATGTTAAACTGCAGAGAGAGAAAAAAATCGTCCCCTCGAACGAATGTCTCGTTGGTGGCTCGAAGTTAGACTCGATCCCGGTCCGTCAAATCGCGAGCCCAAAGCTCTTACCTCTAACCACTAGGCTATCCCCCCTCCTTAATGATTCTAAAATGTCCACAACTTCGAAAGCTAATTTCTCTGTCATGTTCTTACATAAAAACTGTAACTTAAATTCTGATGTTCTTCTTCTTCTTCCTTGTCGAACGCTCAGACAGCAACTATTGTTGTCTGTTATATGAGCGAAAATGCGTCACGCTGCCGTTAAACCCCTGACAAGTCAGACCCAGCGCATCGGACTTCGGCATTAGAGAGAATGGTTATCTTTTAAGTCTTTCTGGGGAGGGGGGGGGGGGGGGGGAGGCAGGAGAAGGGACCAAGAAGGCAGAAAATAGACAAGGAGGAGGAGGTAACAGGAAGAAAAGGAACAAGGCAGAAACACAGAAAGTGAAAGAGGAGAGGAAATTTCCAGCACAGAATTTCCATAATGTGGGGATGCTATACTGACAGGCCCCCGGCATCCCCATGGGGGACTTTAATTCTGATGAGAACTATTGTAATAAAGCGATGTCAAAATTTTACCAAGAGTGACAAACCAACATGAAAATTACTCATTACTGTTTCATGGTTTGCAGAGTGCAGTTTTCTTGTGTTGGTTTTTCTGCCGTGGAGAGACCGAGAGTCTGTCAGTATAAACAGTACCCTCACTGTCTGGAATTATGTGCTAGGAACTCCCTCTTTTCTATCATTCTCTTTGTTTCTGCCTTGTTCCATTTCTTCCTGTCACATCCTTTTTTGTCTATTCTCTGCCTTCTCTGTCTATTCTCCTGCCGTTTGTTGTTGGGTTATTTTTCCAGAAAGACTTCTTCTTCTTCTTGGCGTGCCTGGGTTATTGTGAGACCAGATCTTCAAAGGAATTCAGCAGTTGCCTGCAGGTCATCCACGTGCCGTACAGTTTCTGCTCCAGAGGCGTGGGCTCAGGCCACACTTCCAGCCTTAGCGTCTGGAGAGTCCTGCAGTCTTGTAGGCCTAGGACCAGAAAGACTTAAAAGATAACAATTCTCTCCCACACCTAAGTTGGATTGGCTGGGCCTGACTTGTCAGGCAGTTAACGGCAGCGCAACTCATTTTCGCTCTTTTGACAGATAATAAATAGTTGCTGCCTGAACGTTCCATGAAGAAGAAGAAATTTGTTGGATCACAGGAAACCTGACTGCACCTCAGTAAACACACAGCATGACAGTGTTCACGTAAATAAATCTGATTTTTTAAGTTAGGTCTTACTATTAGCTAGCTCCTACTATAAAAATTAATTTTCTAGGTGGTACGTATATGTCAGAGTGTCCTGCCAGTGTTCATTAAATGTAAGTCACAGCAGATTTCTCTGCATAAAATTCGGGCTGCTCTCCCCGGGGAGAGCGTGTCGCCACAAGAGCAGCACCACCCTTTTTTTTTCCCTTTCCTGTTTGCAAATGTATTTGTTTTCTTATTGCTATTAGAGTGTCTTTTTTCGACAGAATTTTGCCATGGACAACTCTTTTCTTAACATAGGTTCTTTTACGTGCGCTGAATGCTCGGGACCTGGGTTTGTTGTCTCATCCGAAAGACTAACTCCCGAACCACCATTCAAGACCTAGTGGAAGGGGGGGAGGGGGCAAACGATTTATTTATGTGAACAATGTCATGTTGTGTTTACTGAGGTGCAGTAAGGGTTTGGCGCAAACGGACGATCGAATTCGCATGTTTTGCATTTCTCGGCAAGTGCTTACCTCTAGACCACCAGCCCATATAATTATGTATGTGTGCGTCAGTGCCTTGTATGCCAGCCTGCCAACACTAGCCCATGAGCTTCATGCTTCTGTGTGCGTGCGTGGGTGCCTGCGCACGCTGGCGCGTGTGTGTATGAAGAAAAACAGGACAATACACGAACATCATTGTCAGGAAATGTTAAATTTTCCTTTCTGCAAGTAGTAGGTGCTTCGGGCAACATCTTTTTCATGACTGTCACCATTTATTATTTTTTTTAAAGAAAAGAAAAAAGGTAAAGGTGTTCCCATACCCTCACAGAGGAGCGAGGCATCAGAGACCTCAACTTCTCCAGGGGCCAGCGTATTGAGGGCGGTGCCCATCTCCTCTCCCTCCCTCACTGCTTTACCTTCCCCGACCTTAAAGAGGGCAGGTACCCATTTACAGCTGGGTGAACTGGGGGGACTGTACTGAAGCCAAGGTGCGCAAACGGTCACCCATCCATGTATTTGGTAACCACGCCCCATGCTGCTTAACATTGGCTAGGGCAAAGCGAGTGCTCCGACCACTGAGCTATCCTGCCCCCTATACCATTATACTATTTATAACTCAAAGTCTCTTACAGTAACAATTACGCAGCGTGGGTTCCGTCCCTTAGTTGAGTGTAGGCCTGCTCCCTGCCTCTAAAGATGTCTCACGACAAAGACCCACCACCTGGTGAATATGTATAATTTATGCTCTTCGTTACATTAGTGATTCAGTCCTTGTATAGGCCTTAGTAGGTAACAGGAGCAGGATGTGTGTGTGTGTGTGTGATTCAGATTCAGATTCAGAATATTTTATTGCCTTTTAAGTCACGTAGACTTATTTGACACAACAAAAACATCAATTACAATTATTATCTATTTTGGCTAAAAGTGATGTACACTAAAAACGTGTGTGTGTGTGTGTGTGTGTGTGTGTGTGTGTGTGTGTGTGTGTGTGTGTGTGTGTGTATTGGTATTGGCCTTATTTCATTTTATCATCATATATATCCCTAAGGGCGGGAACTAGATGTAAAAAAAAAAGCACACCAGTGCTTATTTATTATCCTAGAAATAAAATAAGTTGTCATTGTTATTGTCATTCTCTCTCTCTCTCTCTCTCTCTCTCTCTCTCCTCTCCCCTCTTCTCTCTCTCTCTCACACACACACACACACACACTGAGGCTGGCACACACACACACACACACACAGAGAAACTAGATAGAGGGGAGACAGACAAACACACACACACACACACACACACAAAACGCGCACACATACACAGGAGAGAGAGAGAGAGAGAGAGAGAGAGAGAGAGAGAAGAGAGAGAGAGGAGAAGAGAGAGGAGAGAGAGAGAGGAGAGAGTAGGAGATGAGAGAGAGAGAAGAGAGAGAGGAGAGAACACTAGATAGAGACTACACAACAGACCACCGACACACACACACACACACACACACACACACATGAGGCTGGCACACACACACACACACACACACACACACACACACACACACACACACACACACACAACACACACCACACACACCCACACAGAACTACAGAGAAAAGAGAAGGGTAGGTAAGGTTATTGCTGGTCAGTAGTAGGACACTCAAGATTGTCTTCACAGCTGCTGCCTCCAGAGGCTTGCTGGTCAGTAGTAGGACACTCAAGATTGTCTTCACAGCTGCCACCAGAGGCTTGCTGGTCAGTAGTAGGACTCAAGATTGTCTTCACAGCTGCTGCCTCCAGAGGCTTGCTGGTCAGTAGTACACTCAAGATTGTCTTCACAGCTGCCTCCAGAGGCTTGCTGGTCAGTAGTAGGACACTCAAGATTGTCTTCACAGCTGCCTCCAGAGGCTTGCTGGTCAGTAGTAGGGCACTCAAGATTGTCTTCACAGCTGTCACCAGAGGCTTGCTGGTCAGTAGTAGGACACTCAAGATTGTCTTCACAGCTGCCTCCAGAGGCTTGCTGGTCAGTAGTAGGACACTCAAGATTGTCTTCACAGTTGCTGCCTCCAGAGGCTTGCTAGTCAGTAGTACACTCAAGATTGTCTTCACAGTTGCTGCCTCCAGAGGCTTGCTGGTCAGTAGTACACTCAAGATTGTCTTCACAGCTGCCTCCAGAGGCTTGCTGGTCAGTAGTAGGGCACTCAAGATTGTCTTCACAGCTGTCACCAGAGGCTTGCTGGTCAGTAGTAGGACACTCAAGATTGTCTTCACAGTTGCTGCCTCCAGAGGCTTGCTAGTCAGTAGGACACTCAAGATTGTCTTCACAGTTGCTGCATCCAGAGGCTTGCTGGTCGGTAGTAGGACACTCAAGATTGTCTTCGCAGTTGCCTCCAGAGGCTTGCTGGTCAGTAGGACACTCAAGATTGTCTTCGCAGCTGCCTCCAGAGGCTTGCTGGTCAGTAGGACACTCAAGATTGTCTTCGCAGCTGCCTCCAGAGGCTTGCTGGTCAGTAGGACACTCAAGATTGTCTTCACAGTTGCTGCATCCAGAGGCTTGGTGGTCGGTAGTAGGACACTCAAGATTGTCTTCACAGTTGCTGCCTCCAGAGGCTGCTGGCAGTAAGGACACTCAAGATTGTCTTCACAGCTGTCATCAGAGGCTTGCTGGTCAGTAGTAGGACACTCAAGATTGTCTTTATAGCTGCCACCAGAGGCTTGCTTTAGGACACTCAAGATTGTCTTCACAGTTGCTGCCTCCAGAGGCTTGCTGGTCAGTAGGACACTCAAGATTGTCTTCACAGTTGCTGCCTCCAGAGGCTTGCTGGTCAGTAGGACACTCAAGATTGTCTCCACAGCTGCCTCCAGAGGCTTGCTGGTCAGTAGTAGGACACTCAAGATTGTCTCCACAGCTGCTGCCTCCAGAGGCTTGCTGGTCAGTAGGACACTCAAGATTGTCTTCGCAGCTGCCTCCAGAGGCTTGCTGGTCAGTAGGACACTCAAGATTGTCTTCACAGTTGCTGCATCCAGAGGCTTGGTGGTCGGTAGTAGGACACTCAAGATTGTCTTCACAGTTGCTGCCTCCAGAGGCTTGCTGGTCAGTAGGACACTCAAGATTGTCTTCACAGCTGTCATCAGAGGCTTGCTGGTCAGTAGTAGGACACTCAAGATTGTCTTTATAGCTGCCACCAGAGGCTTGCTTTAGGACACTCAAGATTGTCTTCACAGTTGCTGCCTCCAGAGGCTTGTTGGTCAGTAGGACACTCAAGATTGTCTTCACAGTTGCTGCCTCCAGAGGCTTGCTGGTCAGTAGGACACTCAAGATTGTCTCCACAGCTGCCTCCAGAGGCTTGCTGGTCAGTAGTAGGACACTCAAGATTGACTCCACAGCTGCTGCCTCCAGAGGCTTGCTGGTCGGTAGTGGGACACTCAAGATTGTCTTCACAGATGCCACCAGAGGCTTGCTGGTCAGTAGTAGGACACTCAAGATTGTCTTCACAGCTGCTGCCTCCAGAGGCTTGCTGGTCAGTAGTAAGACACTCAAGATTGTCTTCACAGCTGCTGCCACCAGAGGTTTGCTGGTCAGTAGTAAGACACTCCAGATTGTCTTCACAGTTGCTGCCTCCAGAGGCTTGCTGGTCAGTAGTAGGACACTCAAGATTGTCTTCACAGATGCCACCAGAGGCCCTATGTCACTGCCATGGTGCAGAGTGTTTTGTTTCTCCAGAAAATTGTTATCGCTGCTCTCACATAAACTAGATTCACTATTTTATTATGTTACATTACGTGAGAGTGAGAGAGAGAGGGGGGGAAGGAGGGAGGGAGAGAGAGAGTAGAGAGAGAGGGGGAGGGGGGAGAGGGGGAGGAGGGAGAGAGAGGGGGAGGGAGGGAGAGAGAGGGGGGAGGAGGGAGGGAGAGAGAGAGAGGGGGGGGGGGAGAGAGGAGGGGGGGGGGGGGAGAGGGGAGAGAGGGAGAGAGAGAGAGCACCACGCAACTATGCAACCCCCACCATTCCTGAACTACTATCACCACTACATCTTATGACTCCCCCCCCCCCCCCCCCCTCTTACCCACACACATACCACATCACCCACACACATACCACCATCACCATCCATCCTACCACCACCACCACCAACGCCGCTATCACTTTTACCACCACACCCCCCCACCACCACAACAACCATCACACCACTTCTACCACCCCATCACTATCATCATCACCACAATTGTTTCAGCATCTTCTGCACTCACACATACACACGCACGCACATGCACACACACACACATACACACACACTCTCGCACGTACGCACGCACGCACACACACCTTCCCCCACCCACTCACCCACACACTCAAGACACAGAACACACACACACACACACACGCCATAGATAGAAGAACACACACACATACACACACACGCACGCACACACACACACACACACACCTCACACATCCCCTTCCCCCATCCACTCCCCACTCACAAAATACAGACAGAAGAACACACACACACACACACACACACACACACACACACACGAGAGAGAGAGAGAGAGAGAGAGAGGAGAGATGAGAGAGAGAGAGATGAGAGAGAGAGAGAGAGAGAATGAGACAGACAGACAGACAGACAGAGACAAACACAGAGACAGACAGACAGAGAGACACAGACAGAGAGAGACACAGAGAGATTGAGGGAGACAGAGAGAGAAAGACAGAGAGAGAGAGAGAGAGAGAGAGAGAGAGAGAGAGAGAGAGAGAGAGAGAGAGAGAGAGACAGACAGACAGACAGACAGACAGACAGATAGACAGACAGACAGACAGACAAACAGACAGAGAGAGAGACAGACAGACAGACAGACAGAGATTTCCGACAGAGAGGACACACACAGCACCTAGAATAAGAATTAAAAAAACAACAGGGGAGTTAAGTAGAGAAGGGGGTAAGGGGGAGGGACGGGGAGGGGAAGGGGGGGACGGGGGCAAGAGGAGCGGTAACAAAACAATAAAGACAAGTCAAATTTGAATAGAAAGTGTAATATACCGTCTTCATTGAGATTCATCTCTTGCCGTTTAACATTCAAGAGCCAGCGCGTTTGTAGTCCAGTCAGCAAGGTCAAACCTTTTACGGATACCACTGAACTGCCTGTGGCCCATAAAGCTTGGTGTGGAGCGTTTGGGTTAAAAGGCAGACTTGGATGATGGAATAGAGAGAGAGAGAGAGAGAGAGAGAGAGAGAGAGAGAGTAGGCTAGAGAGAGAGAGAGAGAGAGAGAGAGAGAGAGAGAGAGAGAGAGAGTAGGCTAGAGAGAGAGAGAGAGTAGGCGAGAGAGAGAGAGAGAGAGAGAGAGAGAGAGAGAGAGAGATGAGTGGAGGCACATCGCCAGAGATATTGGTGACGTGAAGGATACGTTTCTTGCTTGCCAGGGGCTGTTTCAGTTGTGGGTGGTGTTTTTGGGGTTTGTTGTTTTTTCTTCTTTCAAAAATGAGGATTTTTTTTTTTTTTGGGGGGGGGGGGGGGGGGGGGTGTGAAATCGACTGTGTTGTTAACATATTCGTTGCGGTTGGTGGTGTTGATTTTTCTTTGGTTAGAGCTCCGAGGTTCATCAATAGTGAGATTTTTTCCTATCCTCTGTTTCTACCCACCATTAATGTAGCGGCATTCTGGCTTGGAGGATGGTGTCTAAACACGACACCTGTGTGAATGTGGTTTTCGCTATTTATTTTTGTTTATGTTCATCCTTCCATACCGGCACGAAATGGTCTCTCTTCCAAACGGCAGAACAGGTTTTTCGGCAGAACATCTTGCACACACGTTAAATCCTGTTCCGCTTTTCGGAAGAGTAGGCCATTGTGGGCCGGTGGAAACAGATGACAAAATTGACAAAACTGCATGCAGACGGGGACTAGATGTAAAAAAGCACATTAGTGCTTATTCCATTATCCTCGATATAAAAGAATAAATAAATAAATAAGATGTTCTGCAAGCATTCGCACTGGGCCTCGGTTTGTAGTCTCATCCGAAAGATTTTAACATTCAGTTCGATTTTCTTGTCAAACTGGGAAAGAAAGGGCAAGGCTGGGAATCGAACCCAGAACCTCACGGTTTGTTTGTTAGGCAGGTGAAGGTCTCTCTCTCTCTCTCTCTCTCTCTCTCTCTCTCTCTCTCTCCTCTCTTCTCTCTCTCTCTCTCTCTCTCTCTCTCTCATGGTTTTAATCTTCTGTGGGATGCTGATGGGTCTGTGGCCACGAATCCCTCTTACTGACGGTCTCTGGCAAAACAGTGGGTGTGGACTGTTTGGTGCTGGAACTGGGTGACAAGCATCAAGATGTTCATGGGGTTGGGAAAATGTGTTGCTTAGACTGGGTGAAAACATTCAGATCCTAGTTTTGTAAGTTGTGTTCGCAATATTTGGCGCTTGGGCGCTTAGAATCTTAGGTATGTTTGTGGGGTTTAAAAAATTTAGTGCTTGGACTGGATGGCAAAACATTGGGATCCTAGGCATGTTTGGGAAGTTCGCAAAATTTGGTGCCTAAACTGTGTGAAAAAAAATGGATTCTAGTTTTGTTTGAGGGGTTTTGCAAAACTTGGTGCTTGGGCTATATGTCAAAGAAAGGTGTGTTTGTGAGGTTTGAAAATTTAGTGCTTGGACTGGATAACAAAACAGTAGGATCCTAGAAACGTTTGTGGGGTGGGGTTTGGAAAATTTGGTGCTTAGATTGGGTGAAAACATTAAAATCCTAGTTTTGTCAGTGGGGTTTTTAAAATTTGATGCGTGGAGTGAATGACAAAGATATGGATTCTAGCCATGTGTGTGGAGCTCACAAAAAGATGAATAGTGAATGAATCCTTTCTTATTTTGCATTAATTCTTCACATTGAATGGAATGCGTCGTGCCTGATGTTTTCCTGTTAGTTATTCTGCAGGCCACGTCACCCGCCACAACACTCTGCCAAAAACAGTACTGCAGGGAACACTCGAAGGTGGCAGAAAGAGGGGAAGACAGAACAAGTCATGGATGGACAACATCAGAGAATGGACCAGGATGAATGACTTGGCACTACTGCGCAGAGCCGAGGACCGAGATGGATGGAGGAGGCTTACCACGGCATCGTCTTTCGTGTCTCCCCCACGACCGCCAAGGTCACGGGTCTGATGATGCTGATGATTCTGCAGGATATCTGCCCACTGGCCTCAGCCGACACGCTCCGACTTTAGTTAGAGCAGCTCATTATATGAAACAAAAATTCATGTGAAAAATGCTCCTAAAATTTTTTGTCAGATTTACCTGAAGACAGGCAGGACAGTGGACTAAGAAGGCAGAATTAAAGACAGAAGAGAAAGAGATGAGAGAGAGAGAGAGAGAGAGAGAGAGAGAGAGAGAGAGAGAGAGAGAGGGGAGATCTTTGTTTTTCCAAGGATTACAGAAGAAGCATTCACATACTTTCTTTCTTTCGGCCTTGCCCTGATTAGGGACTATCAACAAGAGGAGAGAGAGAGAGAGAGAGAGAGACGAGAGAGAGAGAGAGGAGAGGAGAGAGAGAGAGAGAGAGAGAGAGAATCTTTGTTTTTCCAAGGATTACAGAATAAGCTTCACATACTTTATTTTCATTAGGCCCTTGCCCTGATTAGGGACTATCAACAAGAGGAGAGAAGAGAGAGAGAGAGAGGGGAGAGAGTGAGAGAGATGAGAGAGAGAGGGGGAGAAGAGAGAGAGAGAGATCTTTGTTTTTCCAAGGATTACAGAAGAAGCATTTACATACTTTTTTCATTCGGCCCTTGCCCTGATTAGGGACTATCAACAAGGAGAGAGAGAGAGAGAGAGGAGAGGAGATAGAGGAGAGGAGAGAGAGAGGAGAGAGAGGAGGAGGAGAGAGAGAGAGAGAGAGAATTCCAAAAGGAGGGGCTGCTATTAAATTTTATACTGAAAGAGCCCCAGGCATTCCCACACGGAAAAGAGTGTGAACAACCCCCCCCCCCCCCCTCCACTCCCAAACAACAACAACAACAAAAACATACACAATTTGTTTTTTTAAAACAGCATAGCCAAATAATGGATACGCATCCTTTTTTCCCTCTGTATCTGTGGGCAAGTTAGAATCACACCTTTGTGACGTAGCTGTTGCAGAACAGCGGGGCTGTTTAAGGGGGTCACATTACAAAAACACTCACCATCCATCAAAGACGAAGGAAAACGCACATTCTGTGACACACATCCACACATCGGAGAAAATAAACGGGGTGCTAAAATATGCCAAAGTAAAATGCAAGACATGAAAACGTATGCCCCCACCATGCAACCCTCTCCTCTCCCCTTTACAGCACGATTATGGATGCTGAAAGACTACATCTTGATATCCGGTCTCAAAAACTGTCTTTCGAAAAAGACCCCCCCCCCCCCCCCCCCCCAAAAAAACAACCCCAACCATTTTGGAGAGACCCCGGGATAGTCCCAACATTTTGCTTTTTAAACAAACAAATCAGACAAACCCAAACGATATTCAGATATTCAGTCCTTCGGATGAGACTATAAACCGAGGCCCCGTGTGCGAACGCATGCAGAACATCTTGCGCACACGTTAAATCCTGTTCCGCTTTTCGAAAGAGTAGGTCATTGTGTGCCGGTGGGAACAGATGACAAAATTTACAAAACCGCATACACATGGGGACTGGATGTAAAAAAGCACATGAGTGCTTATTCCATTATCCTCGAGAAAAAAAAATTGTCATCTGAGCGCTTTGATTTGTTGCTTTACAAGATTCAGCCCTATATAAATTCCATACATTATTATTATTTATTATTAGATACATGACGAACGCTATAACCAAGTGGTTAAGACCATTTTGACTTCAATCCAGTAATTCATGAAGTCATGGGTTTGGGGGTTGAGGGGGGGGGAGGCTGGGAGGCAGAGGGAAGGAGGAGGGGGTAGGGATAGCCCAGTGGTTAGAGCGTTGCACTGGCGATTTGACAGCCTGGGATGGATGGAGCCCTGGGTTCGGAGCTTCACTGGAGGACATGTTTCCAGGGGTTCTCCCCTCTTGGAGTTACCTCTAACTTCGAAATCCTTCGGATAACTATAAACCGTCCTGTGGCTTGCTGCTGTGTGTTGTTGTTGGTTTGTTGTTGTTGTTGTTGTTGTGCTTTCCCCAACTCAACACTCTGGGTCACCCAGAATGGCACATCTGATTTCACTCATCCCACTGGAACAGTGCTGTGAGATTGAAATTGCCCCCTGAATGAAAGTTGCGTTGTATGACGGGTGTTTAAAAAAAAAGTATTTGCATATAGGCGCCATACTCCGACTTCAAGAAATTGTCCCCTTTTCCTGGAGAGTGCAGTTTGTTTTTTAGACTTGTCAGACTAAAAG
>CM054141.1:10658066-10673066 GCA_028751875.1 Rapana venosa | reverse complement strand
AGTTGCATGCCTGTAAATGATTGAGTGCAAGCGCTTCGATTTGTTTGGGTTTTTTTACAAGATTCAGCGCTATATAAATTCCATATAGTAGTAGTAGTAGTAGTAGTAGCAGCAGCAGCAGTAGCAGCAGTAGTAGTAGCAGCAGAAGCAGCAGCAGTAGCAGCAGTAGTAGTAGTAATAGTAGTAGTAGTAGTAGCAGTAGCAGTAGCAGAAGCAGCAGCAGCAGCAGCAGTAGTAGTAGTAGAAGTAGCAGCAGCAGCAGCAGTAATAGCAGCAGCAGCAGCAGCAGTAGTAGTAGTAGTAGCAGCAGCAGCAGCAGCAGCAGCAGCAGTAGTAGTAGTAGTAGTAGCAGCAGCTACGACTGGGCTTATGACTATGAATCAAAGATGTAACTATATATTATTATTATTATTATTATTATTACTATTATTATTATTATGTACACTGTGTAAGTGCACACGTGTGGATACATAGTTATGTAAAACAAAACAAAACAAAACAACAACAACAAAAACTCGAAAAAGAACAGTAGTACTTACAACACTCATTAGGTTAACCAGTCGTGCTAAACTTAGATTAAATACTTAAGACCTTCAGATGAGACTATAAACCCAGGTCCCGTGTGTGAACGCACGCAGAACATCTTGCGCACACGTTTAAAACCTGTTCCGCTTTTCAGAAGAGTAGGCCATTGTGTGCCGGTGGGAACGGATGACAACATTTTCAAAACCGCATACACACGGGGATTGGATGTAAAAAAGCACATAAGTGCTTATTCCATTATTCTTGATATAAAAGAATAATTTTTTTAAAAACACCCAAAAATCGGATGACAACATTTACAAAACTGCATACATACTGGGACTAGTGTAAAAAAAAAAATTTTTTTAAAGCACATGAGTGCTGATTCCATTATCCTCGAAATAAAAGAATTAATAAAATAAATCAATAAAAGAAGACCACACCCCAACCCACTTGACTTTTTATTGCGTGGAATTTTTTTTTTTTTTTTTGGGGGGGGGGGGGGGGGGGGGGGGGGAGGGAGGGGGAGGAAGTGGGGTGGAAGTGACTGTATGGACCTTTTTTATTTCAAAAGAAAAAAATGAGTTTAGACGTTTCGTGTCAATATACAATATGCGTGGCTTTTTTTTTTAACCGCACTTTGTTGTTGTTGTTGTTGTTGTTAACAAATGGAAATGACTTTTTCCTTGATGAGGTTTCTGGGAATACCCAATTAATGTTTGTTTTATACAGTAGTGCTTTATAATTATTAGGGGCGTTTTGCTGACTCTCTGGGCAAAAAAAAGAAAAAACCCAAACAAACAAAAGAAAGTTTTTGTTGTTTTTTTTAAGTTAGCTTCTTGGGGAAATGGAGACTAAATCTAAGTCTTTCCTTCGCAATCTAATAAAAAGAAAGGTTGTTTGTTTCTTTCTTTCTGTTATTTTTTTAGATTTGTTTTTGTTTCATTCTTCTTTTTTTTATCCTTTCCTTTCTTTTTTTCTTTTCGTTGTGTGTGTGTGTGTGTAGGGTGGGGGGGGGGGGGGAGGTTGTGTGCTTTTTTTGTGGTTTTTGTCTGTTACGCTTTTCTTTTATTTTTTTCTTCCCCCCCCCCCCCCCCCCCTTCCCCCCCCCCTTCCTCTATTGTCTTTTTTTTTTCTTTTTGTCTTCACCTTCTTTAAATTTTTCCTCAGTTTTGTTTCGTCTGTCTTTTTTTTTCTTTCGCTTTCCTTCTTTCTTCCTTTTTTCATTTTCCTTTCTATCTGTCGTTTTTCGTTTTTAATCATTTCTTCCTTATCTTTTCCACTTTCTTTCTATTTATCTTTTTCAATTTCTTTTATATCTATTTTTCTGTCTGTCTGTCTATTCAATATTTGGGGGGTCATAAAAGCGTATTTATTCAATATTTGGACATAAAGCAGACGATATGAGGTATGTGCTGCATGGACAAAAATTGCAGCCTGAAACATAAATAATAATATAAAAAAATTTACAAGCCGTGGCACATATACAATAACAATAATTCATAATTTCCTCCTTTCTTTCTTTCTTTTTCTTTCTTTCTTTTTCTTTTTTCGTTTCTTTTTTATGTTCTTTTCTTTCTTTCCTTTTTTTCCCCCTTTCTTTTTGACGTTTTTTTCTTTATTTCTTTGGTATTTCTTCTTTCTTGGTTTTCTTTTTTTCTTTCTTTCTTTCGCTCTTTCTTTTGTTCTTTCTTTCTTTCTTTTTTTTCCGTTCCTTCTTTCTTTTGTCTTTCTTTCTTCCATTTTTCTTTCTTTTTTCGTTCTTTCTTTCTTTCTGTTCTTTCTTTTTTCCGTTTTTTCTTTCTGTTCTTTCTTTCTTCTTTCTGTTCTTTCTTTCTTTCTTTTTTTCCTTTCTTTCGTTTTGTCTGTCTTTTTTTCCGTTCTTTCTTCCTTTCTTTCTTTCTTCCTTTCTTTCTTTCCGTCCATCCTCTCTTGCTTTCTTCCGTTCTTCCTTCCTTCCTTTCTTTCTTCCTTCTTTCTTTCTTCCTTCCTTCCTTCCTTCCTTTCTTTCTTTCTTTCTTTCTTTTCCTTTTAGTGACTGGGTGGGAGGGCAGGAGCTATATTTATACGAAATATCAACCATGTTGGCTCCACTCCTTTTTGCAATAACATGGAGAATATGACCGCTTCATATGTTCCATGCTCCCAAAGTGGGGTTAGTGTCCACGTCACTGTTAACATCCATGTCTCTTTTCAGACCAGGCACTGCAGCAAAAATTATGAACAAAATGATATGGGGAGGGAGGGGGACAGGAGGGGGGGGGGAGAGTTTCTTTAAGTTTGAGTTTTGGGTGGATTTTGAATCTCTAGTGTCTTTTCTTAGTTTGTGTACAAGTGGTCAGAGCACTCGCTTTCCCCCAGCTAAGGTTAAGCAGCATTGAGCGTGGTTACCACTTGAATAGGTGACCGTTTGCGCGCCTTGGCTTCAGTACAGTTCCCCCAGTTCACCCAGCTGTAAATGGGTACCTGCCCTCTTTAGGGCCAGGGAAGGTAAAGCAGCGAGGGAGAGGAGATGGGTGCCGCCCTCAATATGCTGGCCCCTAGAGAAATTGAGGTCTCTGATGCCTCACTCCCCTACAACTTTATAGGTTATAGGATACCTTTGCCTTTACCTTTTTGAATCTCTAGTATCTTTTTTTAAATTTTGTATACAAGATTTATTAGGTAAGAAATGTCATTAACATTGTAAACAAATCCATCACTTCCAGCTATGTTTAGTGCAGGTAAGTGGGATTGTTTTTCTTGGTTTTCCTCTTTGCCTCAGTGTTGCCATTTTACAATATTATTACGTCCAAACTAATACTGAGTTTGCTCAGCAATGAGTAGAGGTATAGCTTTCAAGTTTTGCGTGGCTTTTTATGTTCTAATAATATATGTTTGTCCCTCGTGTTCGACGATGACCTCCAAAACAGCAGAGGAGGCAGCTGCTGTTTCGGAAATTGGGCAGAAATTTGATTATAGTGGAGATGCCTTGCCCACAGTACATCCCCACTCTCTCGGCCAAGTAAGTGGGCATAAGGACAGTCAGCGTTGGAGATGTTCTCCAAAGGCCAACCAGCCCCCAGAGCTGCAGCACATAAGGACTGTGCGAGTCAAGCCTCCTAGTCAGAGAATCATAGTCATCACTAAAGACTGAGCTGCAAAGTGGAATTCTATGAGTGGGCTTTATCACAGTTCTTGATTAAGTCATTGACGTTGGGGGCAACAGCAAAGTGAGAGGCTAGCTGTATGAACAGTGGCTTTCCCACTCATGAAATTCCACTTTACAGCTTAGTCTTTAGTGATCGACTATGACTCTGACTAGGAGGCTTGACTTGCACAGTCCTTATGTGCTGCAGCCCTGGGGGCTAGTCTGCCTTTGGAGAACATCTCCAACGCTGACTGTCCTTATGCCCACTTGGCCGAGAGAGTGGGGATGCTCTGTGGGCAAGGCATCTCCGCTATAAACAAATTTCTGTCCAATTTCGGAAACAGCAGCTGCCTCCTCTGCTGTTTTGGAGGTCATCGTCGAACACGACAGACAAACATATAAGTCTGAATATGAAGTTATGACTGGTTTGGCATGGTATATTGGAGCATATTTCACGCCTCTCACACACTGGGTGACCTCAAACAAAATATACAAACAGGTTTAGAAAGTGAACAATCTGTTAGTTAAAATTGAAATTATGCCATGGTCTATCCAGAATCGACGTAACAGAAACTGTGTGCATCAGTAGAGTACTAAGCATCAACTACAGTCGCTTATTCCATCGTTTAGTAACTATTTTGTTGTGTTTCCATAGCAACCAGCAGCCACAGGGGTCAACATTAACACCCTATGTAACACAAGCTATGATCATAAAATATCTGTATGATTTTTCTTAAAAACCCTGGTAATATTGGCAAGAAAAACACATTTCTTTGTTGTTCCTCCGCTAGAGCTCTGAGTGTCACCAATGCTGATTCTAAGTATGCCACCGTGGTTTCTTTTCTTCTCCACCCACCATTAAGATAGCCGCATTCCGACTGCGGGGATAATGTTAGGAACTGAACCTACCAATTCTGCAAGGACAGTCAGGCGCTAGCTACCTCCATGCTCTTTCCCATTTCTAACTGTCCTGGGTTCTTTTGACCTGCACAACTCTGGAAACGCGTGGGCCCTACTGGTTCAGCATCTCTTCCAAAAGACTTGACATTCAGTTCGATTTTCCCCTCAAACTGTGAAGAAAGGGCAAGACTGGGAATCGAACCCCAGAGCTTCAGGGTTTACTTGTGAGGTAGACGAACGTCTAAACCACGCTGCCACTGTCCTTCTCATAAGGAAAAAAGAATTATATGTCTTGACTGCGGTGTTTGGCCTTTAGGGGAAACGTATATATATTATATATATATATATATATATATATATATATATAATATATATATATATATATATATATATATATATATATATATATATATAATTTATTTATTCTTTTATATCGAGGATAATGGAATAAGCACTCATATGCTTTTTTTCATCCAGTCCCTGTGTGTAAGCGGTTTTGTAAATTTTGTCATCTGTTTCCACCGGCACACAATGGCCTACTCTTTCGAAAAGCGAAACAGGATTTAACGTGTGCGCAAGATGTTCTGCATGTGTTCGAACACGGGGCCTCGGTTTATAGTCTCATCCGAAGGACTTCAGGGAAAGTTATATATATATATATAGATATATATATATA
Source organism: Rapana venosa (assembly GCA_028751875.1). NCBI lineage: Eukaryota > Metazoa > Mollusca > Gastropoda > Neogastropoda > Muricidae > Rapana > Rapana venosa. Next base: position 10,667,838 of record CM054141.1, on the reverse strand, counting down.
TATATATATATATATATATATATATATATATATATATATATATATATATATTTTTTTTTTTTTTTTTTTTTTTTTTTTTTTTTTTTTTTTTTCCTTGCTGCTGAAAAAAGCTGACATATATGAGTTATACATTTTCCCCTTGAGCAGGTGTGTGTGTGTGTGTGTGTGTGTACAAATTAAAAAAACAGAAAGTGTATGTGTAAAGACGTACGTGTTCCTGGTAACGTCATTTTTAGTCCGACTTTAAGAGGATCTAACATTGGCCCGATGTGACCGCTTTAAATGCTCTGTGTGTGTGTGTGTGTGCAGCAGCGGAAAAGGAACCTCCTCTGTATGTTGTAGCTGCGGGTGTCGTTACATGGTGTTCCTGTCCTTAACTGGATTAAGGTGTTCAACTACGCAAACCCGATCCAAACGTACCTGGAAACTTATATCGTAAAATGGCTAGCACGTCGTTTTATATAAACACGCGTAAAAAAACCAAAACCACGACCCAAAATAATGGTGCTGAAAAGATTACATTATATAAAAAAAAAGCTGACGAAACTGGAAAGGTAAAATGAATACTCCCTAACTTTCTCTCCACCCCCACCCCCCGAAAATCCAGCATCCTTCACCTCCTAAGTGTGTGTGTGTGTGTGTGTGTGTGTGTGTGTGTGTGTGTGTGTGTGTGTGTGTGTGTGTGTGTGTGTGTGTGTGTGTGTGTGTGTGTGCGTGCGTACGTGCGTGCGCGCGCATGGATTTGAAATATGTTGTTCATTATGTTTAAGGAGAGTTCCATGGGTGTAAATGATTTGAGTGCAAGCGCTTCGATTTGTTCGTTTTTACAAGACTCAGTGCTATATAAATTCCATATATTATTATTATTATTATTATTAAATTCCACGCTCACGAAGACAATAGGAATTGTCAGATTTGGAATCATTTGTCGTGCAATTTTTGCAATCTGTGCATTGGCAGACCACTTGGTGAAGGAAAGAAGAAGGTAAAGTTTCCACAGGAAGTGAAGGAGAAGGTGAAGTTTCCACAGGAAGTAAAGGAGAAGGTAAAGTTTCCACAGGAAGTAAACAAGAAGGTAAAGTTTCGACAGGAAGTGAAGGAGAAGGTACAGTTTCCACGGGAAGTGAAGAAGAAGGTACAGTTTCGACAGGAAGTAAAGGAGAAGGTAAAGTTTCCACAGGAAGTAAAGGAGAAGGTACAGTTTCCACAGGAAGTGAAGCAGAATGTAAAGTTTCTACAGGAAGTGAAGCAGAAGGTAAAGTTTCCAGATCCCGGGAAGGAGTTCTTATCTCCCTTGAACCTGTCCAAATTACGACAACGACCACTTTCCGACATAACGTGCCTTTCTATAAAAGTGCTTCCGTCCTCTCCCCCTCCTAAAAAAAAGAAATGCGGTGAAGAGGGGAAATCGAGCTTTTAAATCATGCACAGGCTCTTTCCCTCCCCTACTGATGCGTCATTTCATGGGGGGGCAGCCGATTATAATATTCTGCAACACAAAATCTTTATAGGAAAGGTAATGCTTGGCGTTTGGTCCAGTTTTATTGTGCTTGCTCTGAATCACCATGCTCTTGCCTAATAGAAAATCTACACAGCCAGCACTACCTCAGCATCCCCCCTGTTCATAAGAATATTATGATGCGTGCGTGCATGTCTGCACGTGTGTGTGTGTATATGTATGTATTGTTCTTCCATGTAACGTCCAGCCAACATTAAGTGATATTTAAGACTAGCCAAAAAAAAACCCAAAACAGGCATGCACTCATAAAGGGAAAGGTTAGTGGAGAAGCTGTCTGGTTCAATAATGTAGGCATAGGGCGATGGAAAGATATGATGATTCTGCATTGGAGACAGTATGGATGGATGGGTGGATGGATAGGTGGGTGGATAGGTGGATGGGTGGGTGGATGAATGGATGGGTAGGTGGGTGGTGGGTGGGTGGATGAATGGATGGATGGATGGATGGATGGGGGTGGGGGGGGGGGTGGATGGGTGGGGGGGGTGGATGGATGGATGGATGGAGGGATGAACGTATGGATGTTCGTATGTACCTATGTTTGTATGTACGTATAGATGTACGTATGGATGTACGTACGTACGCACCTATGTCTGTTTGTATGTGTGCCCGTCTGTATGTCTGTATGTATGTCTATATGTATGTGTGTAGGCATATACACTATATATATATATATATATATATATAGTGCCGGTGGGAACGGATGACAAAATTTACCAAAAAAACCATGCATACACACGGGGACTGGGTGTTAAAAAAAAGCACACAAGTGATTATTCCATTATCCTCGAAACAAAAGAATAGAATAGAAATAAAAACATTTCTAAAAGAGAAGATTAAAGGCAGGGTAAAGGAAACAAACACCTGGAAGAGAAGGCCATAGTGTGCAGATGGGCAAAATTTACACAACCGCATGCACGCGGTGACTGGTTGTAAAAAAGCAAACAAAAAAAGGATGTAAAAAAGCACATGAGCGCTTATTCCATTAACCTCAAAATAAAAGAATAATGTATAAAATAAAGAAAATGAAACACACACACAAAATATCTATCTATCTATCTATCTATCTATCTATCTATCTATCTATCTATCTATCTATCTATCTATATATCCATCTATCTATCTATCCATCTATCTATCTATCCATCTATCTATCTATCCATCTATCCATCTATCTTTCTATCTATCTGTCTATCTATCTATCATTCTATAATTTATATGTACGTGTGTGTGCTTCATTTTGTTTACACACACACACACAAAATATCTATCTATCTATCTATCTATCTATCTATCTATCTATCCATCTATCCATCTATCTATCTATAATTTATATGTACGTGTGTGTGCTTCATTTTGTTTACACACACACAAAATATCTATCTATCTATCTATCTATCTGTCTGTCTGTCTGTCTGTCTGTCTCTCTATCTATCTATCTATCTATCTATATATATATATAAAATAAATTTATAAAAAAAAATATATATATATATATTTATATATGTGCAAGACTGCAACCAGCAAATTCACGAAAACTGCAATAAACAACGCTAGTTTTTCACACCATATTCCCTGCTAACCCATTCAGTTATGGCTTTCCCCATTACCGCCCTTTAACCTAAAAACCGAAAACTTAATAAAAAAAATTAAAAAAAGAAACAACAAAAACAACACAAATAAATATTATTCTTCACTTTAGTGTCAGTAAAATGCAAAGCAATATTACGCTGACACAGTTTCAATGAACTTTTATTCTTCGGAAATACGTCAGATATTTAAAAACACTGGCTGTGAATGATAATGACATCCACCTTTCACAGCCTGGAGTTGGTTCAACACTGAATGGCATCACGGTAGAGGAAAAAATTGGCCTAACACTGTTTGCAAGGTTTTTGTTAGTTTTTCTTTTTTTTATATATTATTTTACTGGGTTTGCATCCATACAGAAAATAAGCCTAACACTGCTTGCAAGGTTTTTGTTAGCTTTTATTTTTACCTGAGAATATTTTTTCTTTAATTTCCTAATACTCTACTTTTCTATCTTGATTTTTTCCCTGTACAGGGTGGGATGGGTAATGCCTGGTCCTTCTCCTGAGCTTGTAACTCTGCTAGAGGTTTGTTATTGTTGTTGTTGTTGCTGTTGTTGTTGTTGTTGTGCGTTCCCCAGCTTAACAGGTCACCCAGAATGTGCGTACACTCTGACTCAACTTATCCCACCTGGGAATCACTGTGAGATTGAAATTGCAACACTGAATGAGAAGTTTGCGTGTATTAGGACCGTTTTTAAGTACCTCGCCATTTAGGCAGCCATACTCCGACTTCAGAGGATTTTTTTTTCTCCTTTAAAGGAGAGAGTGCTGGTTGTTGTGTTAATAAGAGCTTGTCATGGCTGAAGGCAATCTCAACAACACAACATTTTACAACATAACAACATTTTAGTGTAGGCCTTGGCAATTAGCTGACATCAATAACTGACACAGCTTTTTTGGCCTGGGTCATTGCTGGCTTCAGAGGATTTCTGGGCATTTTTTTGTGTGTGTGTACAGGATGCATGCTGGGTATGTCGTTTTCCCGTAACCTACTCAACGCTGATATGAATAGCAGTATCTTTAACGTGTATATTTGATCTTGTGCATGTGTATATATTTATTTTATTTATTTATTTATTTATTTATTTATTTATTCTTTTATATCGAGGATAATGGAATAAGCACTCATGTGCCTTTTTACATCTAGTCCCCGTGTGTATGCGGTTTTGTAAATTTTGTCATCTGTTCCCACCGGCACACAATGGCCTACTCTTTCGAAAAGCGGAACAGAATTTAACGTGTGCGCAAGATGTTCTGCGTGCGTTCGCACACGCGGGGCCTCGGTTTATAGTCCCATCCGAAGGACTTTGACATTCACACATATATACACGCCGCGAGTTAAGTCCTTTGTAGGTCTGCATTGTAAATTGGCCTGGGAGATCGTGAAAAACCGCACCGTTAATCCACATCAAGTCCTTAGCAGGTCCGCACTTTAAATTAACCTGGAACATCGTTAAAATCCACCACCGTGAAATCACCAAACGCTGCCGCCGAGATTCAAACCCACGACTTTAAGGACCCACAGGATGGACGTCAAAAGGTCTTAACCACTCGCCATTGCGTCCGACCAATCGTAAACAAACTCCACTCTAGGATACCAAGAAGAACAGCAACAACATGGTTTTGTTTTTGTTGTTTTTTAAATCATTAAGTCACATAGCTGATCTCCCCTGTAGGGATGCCGGGGGCCTGTCAATATAAATAGCATCCCTACCTTTCTGGAAGTTCTGTGCTAGGAATTCCCTCTTTTCTATCCCTCTCTTTGTTTCTGCCTTGTTCCTTTTCTTCTTGTCACCTCCTTCTTGTCTGTTTTCTGCCTTCTTGGTCCATTCTCCTGCCCCCCCCCCCCCCCCCCCCCCCCCCCCTCCCCAGAAAGACTTAAAAGATTTCTCTCCCATGCTGAAGTCGAATGTGCTGGGCCTGACTAGTCAGGCGCTTAACGGCAGCGCAACGCATTTTTGCTCATATGACAGACAACAATAGTTGCTGTCGAGCGTTCGACGACGTCAAGAAAAAGAAGAAGAAGAAGAAGAGCATAGCTGATCGTGATCAGAAGGAAGAGAATATTCGAGACTAACGACGCGCCATGCTACCAATTTCAATTAACGATTTGAACCCCCCCCCCCCCTCACCCCCCTTGCTTTAAAATTAGAAACCCAGACGAATGTGGAATTCCATGAGACAGATGATATGCACATGCCCAGTAAGGCAATAATTTTATTAGGACACACATCTTATTCCAGTGCTCTGAGTAGCTTTTTGGGGGGTACATCTAAAAACCTGTTCAGATGTCACACGAACGATCATCTGGACTGGCCAAGACTGTCCTACTACAGGGAACAACAGTACAAGGAGGGTGACGAGTGGAAGAGGCAGACAGAGAAAACGATGGGAAGATCTACAACATCAGAGAGTAGTGGACTGGTAGGTAGCCTTGAGTGGAACGATTTGCTACTACAGAAAGCAGAGGACCGCGGGGGAGTGGAGGAAGCTGGTTGCAAAATCTTCAGTGGTGACCCCCACGGTCCAAGGGACTACAGGATAGTGAAGGTGAGGTGAGAAATACCTTACTGGAAACTGGTAACCCCGTGAGGATTCCGGGTGGTGGTGGTGGTGGTGGTGGGGGGGGGGGGGGGGGGGGGGGGTGCTGTCAGTATAAACAGAATCCCCCATCTTCTAAAAATTCTGTGCTAGGAATTCCCTCTCGTCCATCCTTCTCTTTGTTTCTCACATACTTGATGGCATTACATGGTAATGAACAGTTAGTAAAGTTGACATACTTGCGAACGCACGCAGAACATCTTGCGCACACGTTAAATCCTGTTCCGCTTTTCGTAAGAGTAGGCCATTGTGTGCCGGTGGGAACAGATGACAGAATTAAAAAAAACCCGCATACATACGGGAACTGGATGTAATAAAGCACACGAGTGCTTATTCTATTATCCTCGATATAAAAGAATAAATAAATAAATAAAATAAAAAGTATTACGCCATAATGAACAGTAAATTCGACATACTTGATGGTATTACACCATAATGAATAATTAGTAAATTTGACATACTTGATGGTATTACACCATAGTGAACAATAAATTTGAAATACTTGATGCTACTACACCATAATAAACAGCAAATTTGACGTATTTGATGGGATTACACCATAATGAACACTTTATAAATTTGACATACTTGATAGTAGAATCACACCATAACGAACAGTTAGTTAACTTGACATAGCTGATATTTTGACAACAGACCATAGTGACCTACAAAGGTCGGCTGAAGTTGAAGCAGCATCAACATCAGCATAAACAGTGGATGCTATTTGCAACCCAAGAACAGCTATTTACAAAAGGGAAGTAATGGTTTGTTAACACTAGTCCAAGATACTGAAAGAGCGCATAAAAATGAGTTATGAATAGAACATGAGGGAGAGAGTACAGGAAGTAGGATACGGAGAGAGAGGAGAGAGAGGAGAGATGAGGAGAGAGAGAGAGAGAGAGAGGAGAGAGAGGAGAGGAGAGAGAGATGGTAGAGGGTGGCACAGAGATAGATAGAGAGAGAGGGGGGGGGGGGAGGGGGGGGGAGAGAGAGAGAGAGATTTAGAGACAGACAGACAGACCATATGAATATGGACTAGTATCCCTGCTTGCTTTTTGTACTCTCTCTTCTCTTTCGGATGAGACAATATATATATTTTTAAAATTCTTTTATATCGAGGATAATGTAATAAGCACTCATGAACCTTTTTTCACCCAGTCCCCGTGTGTATGCAGCTTTGTACATTTTGTCATCCGTTCATCACGCGGAACACCTTGCGCACACGTTTAAACCCGTTCCGCTTTTCGGAAGAGTAGGCCATTGTGTGCCGGTGGGAACGGATGACAAAATTTACAAAACTGTATACACACGGGAACTGGATGAAAAAAAGCACATGAGTGCTTATTCCATTATCCTCGAAATAAAAGAATAAGATCTCTCTCTCTCTCTCCATTTCCCTTTCCCTCTCTATTCACCCCCCCCCCCTCTCTCTCTCGCTCTCTCTCCCTCTCCCTGCCCCTCTCTCTCTTTCCCTCTTATTCTCTCCCTCCCTCCCTCCCTTTCTCTTTCTCTCTTTCCCCCTCTCTCTTTCGCTCCCTCTCTTTCTCTTTCTCTGTCTCCTCCCTGTCTCTTCCCACCCATCTCTCTCTTTCTTTCTCTCCTCTCTCTCCCTCCCTTCCTTCCCCCTCCTCTCTCCCTCCCTCCCACTCTTTCTCTTTCTCTCTTCCCCTCTCTATCTTTCCTTCTCCCTCTCTTCTCTCTCCTCCCTCCTTCTCTCTCCCTCCCTCCCTCCCCTTTCCTCTCTTTCTCTCTCCCTATCACCCTGTCTCTTTCTCTCTTCCCCCCTCTCTCTCTTTCCCTCCTCTCTCCATTTCTCTCTCTCCTCTTCCTCTCCCCCTCCTCTCCCTCTCTCCCCCTCTCTCTCTCCTCCCTCCCCCTCTCTCTCTCTCTCCCGCTATCCCTCCTTCTCTCTCTCCATTTCTTCTCTCTCCCTCTCTCTTCCTCCCCCCCCCTCTCTCTCCCTCCCCCCCCCCCCCCCCCCCCCCCCTCTCTCTCTCTCTCCCTCACATTTTATGTGTCTCTGTCGCATTTCTTTGCCCTGTGTGTCTTTCTGAGCCATAACCCATGGGTTGGTAATGGGCTATGATAGGGCCTTAAAAATGGTCCACTCTGATTCGAAAATCAGTTTGCTTCTTCTGTTGGTAAGCCTGGTACACGTGTGTGTGTGTGTGTGGGGGGGGGGGGGGGGGTGATTCAGATTCAGAAGAAGAAGACTTCAGAATTGGAATTTTAGGAGGTGATCTCGTAAAGACTATTATCTTTGTTTTTGTTTTGTTTATCTTTAAACCCCAATTAGAACAGTATTCTTGCAGTTTATTCAGTTTAGTTTGAAGACCTATTTTGGTTGTTGATGGCAATGCCAGGTCATCAGCATAGAGTAAACAAGGAATTCTGTCTTTTGCGGTTATATATGGCGAATCTTTCTCATCAGTATATTGAACTATATCATTGACATATACATTGTGTGTGTGTGTGTGTGTGTAGGTGTGGGGGTGTTGTGTGTGTAGGTGTGGGGTGTTGTGTGTGGAGGGGGGAGGTTGTGTGTGGGGGTGTAGGTGTGGGGTGTGTGTGTGTGTGGGGGTGAATGTGTGTGTTGTGTTGGTGTGGGGGGGTGGGGGGGGGGATTGTGGGGGGGGGGGGGGGGAGTGGGGGGGGGGTGTGGGGGGGGGGTGTTGTGGTGTGGGGTGTGGGTGTATATGTGTGTTGTGGTGGTGGTGGTGGTGGTGGTGGTGTGTGTGTGTGCGTGTGCGTGTGTGGGTGGGTGGGTGGGTGGAATGGGGGTTGTGTGTGGGTGGGTGGGGGTGGAGGTGTGGGTGTGTGGGGGTGGGTGGGGGTGTTGTGTGGGGGTGGGTGGGGTGTTGTGGTGTATGTGTGTGGGTGTGGTGGTGGTGGTGGTGGTGGTGTGTGTGTGGGGGGGGGGTAGGTGTTGGGGGGTTGGTTGTGTGTGGGTGTGGGTGGGTGGGTAGGTGGAATGGGGGGTTGTGCTGTGGTGTGTGAGTGTGTGTGTGTGTGTCTGGGAGGGGGATGAGTGGGAAGGTGGTGGTGGTGGTTGTGTGTGTGTTTTATTTTATTCTTTTATATCGAGGATAACGAAATAAGCACTCGTGTGCTTTTTTTACATCCAGTCCCCTTGTGTATTGAGTTTTGTAAATTATGTCATCTGTTCCCACCGGCACACAATGGCCTACTCTTCCGAAAAGCGGAACAGGTTTAACATGTGAGCAAGATGTTCTGCCCACCACCACCCCACCACTCCCCTCCCGTCTCTCCCTCACCCACTGTTCTTTCTGTCCCATCTCTCTCTCCCTCTCTCTCCTCTCTCTCTCTCCCCCCCCCCCCCTCCCCCCCCCCCTCTCTCTCTCTCTCTCTCTCTCTCTCTCTCTCGTTTATTAATGTTTTCAGGCAAAGACTGATTGACTGCCGATGGCAGCAATGGAGTGATCATATACAAAGCAGTGAAAGATATCAAATGTATCTCCGGTATATAGACAATTTATAAGTTCACACGATGTCAAACCTTATCTAAAGCTTGATATAGATATACATTTAAAGAACGAATTATGTCTAAGTTTAGACTTGGTGTATCAGACATAAATGTTAATAAATTCAGATACAGAGAACATGATGTTGATGACCTCAGGCTGCTATGCCCATTATGTAAGCAAGCACAGGAGGATGAAGTACATTTTGTGTTGTGCTGTCCAGTATTAAAGGATGTTAGGCAGAACTACATCCCCCGTAAAATAGAGTAGACAGCCTCATAATTTATTTAGACTCTGTTTACTCCTGGCGTCAAGTCATCCTGAGGTTGTGGGAAGCCTCACTTTATATTTGTGTAAAGCTTTCAGGATAAGAGAGATATTGTTATCTTAAGTCAGACTTTTGGAAGTGACTTTTTATTATGCAATAACATTTTGTTGTTGCTGCTGTTGCTTCCTCCTACCCCCCGCCCCGCCCCCCCGCCCCAAAATACTAAGCAGTTCGGCAACTCCCTTCATGCATGGGTCAATGCCCTTTTTGTGAATTAGTCATTCGAGTTTGAGTTCCAGTTCGATTTCGAGTT
>CM054141.1:10648066-10650566 GCA_028751875.1 Rapana venosa | reverse complement strand
TTTATCGTGTTTACAAAATTTGACTTTTTTATTTTAAATTAATGGGGACTGCAATGATTGTCATAATGACCAACTTGAAGAGCAATTAAAGAAAATGATGACAACTTAGGGCTGACTGTTTTGTGAAGTTACTGGGGGTACTGCACTGGATTGTTCAGGGTGTCTTGGGCATGTTTAGATCCATGTCCCTTCAGCTTGTAGGTTACGAGTTGGGTGTGTGTGATTTCATTATCAATATAATGTGGAACAGAAATAATAATAATAATAATAATAATAATAATGATAGTAATAATAGTAATAATGACGATAATAATAATATCGATGATGATGATGATGATGATGATGACGATGACGACGACGACGACGACAATGATGATGACGATGATGATGATGGCGATGACCACGACGACGACAATGATGATGGTGAAAACGACGACGATGATGATGATGGTGGTAGTGGTGGTGGTGGTAATGATAATCCTCAGAGATAAAATCTGATGATAATGACGATGGCCACGACGATGATGATGATAATGATGATGATATATGCGATTGATATAGCTCAGTGGTCGGAGCACTCGCTTTCCCCCAGCCAAGTTAAGCAGCGTCGAGCGTGGTTACCAGTTGGATGGGTGACCGTTTGCGCGACTTGGCTTCAGTACAGTTCCCCCAGTTCACCCAGCTGTAAATGGGTACCTGCCCTCTTTAGGGTCAGGGAAGGTAAAGCAGCGAGGGAGAGGAGATGGGCGCCGCCCTCAATATGCTGGCCCTAGAGAAGTGAGGTCTCTGACGCCTCGCTCCCCTACGACCTTATAGGTTATGGGACTCCTTTACCTTTACCTATAGCGCTAAATCCTCAGAGATAAAAACTGACTGAGAATGAAAGCAATTTGATCAGCTTACAGAGATTAACAGACTTTTTTTTTACGTGCACATCTCTCCTGAGTCTTGCTCAATAAGAAAATTTGATGATGCTTCCATTTTTAAACCAAAAAATCTTACGTTAGCGATCTACAAGGGCTGCTGTCCAAATTTTAGAAAGCTGGGGTCATTTAGAAAAGTCCAAAGACTACTCTTACCTCCTCTCTCAAGGCTAAAAGCACGCTGTTAAAAGCTCACTACTTTAGAGCACGAGTTGTTTTTCGTCGCCATGTTTTTTTCTCTCCTCTGGTTCACCAAGACCGTGATAATTATCCGGACTCAAACCGTATCTCACTTTTGATTGGACAATAATACTATTCTAGATTATATTCTACAAGTGGATCGGTGGTCTAGAGGTAACACGCCTGTCTAGAATGCGAAAAGTCCGGGTCGGGTGTGTGCGTGGTTCGTATCCCGTTTGGGCCCGAAATTTTTCCCCCATCCATTAGACCATGAGTGGTGGTCTGGGCGCTAGTCTTTCGGATGAGACGATAAACCGAGGTCCCGTGTGTTACACAAATTTTCAGCGCACGTAAAAGAACCCACGGCAACAAGAGAGTTGTCCCTGGCAAAATTCTTAGAAAAAAGCCACCCTGATAGGGAAACAAATACTGTTGCAGACCAAAAGAAAAAAAAAGGTGGCGCTGCTCTTGTGGCGACGCGCTCTCCCCGGGGAGAGCAGCCCGAGTTTCACGCAGAGAAATCTCGTGACTTAAAGTGGTATAAAATAAAAATAAATTTTATAAAAATAAATAAAAATAAGTATGTCCTTACATAGATGGCAATGGTAATGTAGTTGAACACGTTTTGTTTGGGTTTGTTTTGTTTGGGCTATTTTTCCTATTGAACAGGTGAATGAGATCTTGCCTTGCGCTTTAGACGTTCCTGGGTTTAAAAAAATCTTCAGTTTGAGGTGTGCTGATGTGTTTGTAGTGTGCTGGTGTGGTGTGGTGTGATACAGTGTGGTGTGATACAGTGTGGCGTGATACAGTGTGGTGTGGTGTGATACAGTGTGGTGTGATACAGTGTGCTGTGATACAGTGTGGTGTGATACAGTGTGGTGTGGTGTGATACAGTGTGGTGTGATACAGTGTGGTGTGACACAGTGTGGTGTGATACAGTGTGGTGAGATACAGTGTGGTGTGGTGTGATACAGTGTGGTGTGATACAGTGTGGTGTGATGCAGTGTGGTGTGATACAGTGTGGTGTGATACAGTGTGGTGTGATACAGTGTGGTGTGATGCAGTGTGGTGTGATACAGCGTGGTGTGATACAGTGTGGTGTGGTGTGATACAGTGTGGTGTGGTACAGTGTGGTGTGGTGAAATATAGTGTGGTGTGGTGTGATACAGTGTGATGCAGTGTGGTGTAATACAGTGTGGTGTGGTGTGATACAGTGTGGCGTGGTGTGATACAGTGTGGTGTGATACAGTGTGGTGTGATACAGTGTGGTGTGATACAGTGTGGTGTGATACAGTGTGGTGTGATACAGTGTGGTGTAATACAGTGTGGTGTGATACAGCGTGGTGTGATGTGATACAGTGTGGTGTGATACAGTGTGGTGTGACACCGTGTGGTGT
>CM054141.1:10625566-10635566 GCA_028751875.1 Rapana venosa | reverse complement strand
ATTGAATAAGCAATGCAGTTGCTTTTTTTTTCTTTTTCCTTCTCATCGAACCATCTGTCTAGGAATAATCGTAAATGACTTCAAAACAATCCTGGGACAGACCCATGGCAGTCCATGCAGGAGGCCTGGATGGGGGGCCAGGGGGATCCTGCGCAGGATCGAACCATGGGAGCCTCACTATCATCTCCTCCACTACAACCACCCCTACCTCCACCTCCACCTCCACCAACCCCTACAAGCCCGCAACAACAACAGCAGAAGCAGCAGCAGCAGTCTTGGAATCCTGCTTATGGTATTTCTTTTGCGTGTGGAGCCAAAGAGGTTCCTTCTTTGGGTACTAGAAAATTTTTAAAAAATGAAAGGTAAAGGTGTCTGTCCCATAACCTATGTGGTCGTAGGGAAGAGAGGCGTCAGAGACCTCAACTTCTCTAGGGGCCAGCATATTGAGGGCGGCGCCCATCTCCTCTCCCTCGCTGCTTTACCTTCCCTGACCCTAAAAGAGGACAGGTACCCATTTACAGCTGGGTGAACTGGGGGAAACTGTACTGAAGCCAAGGCGCGCAAACGGTCACCCATCCAAGTGGTAACCACATTCGACGCTGCTTAACCTTGGCTAGGGGGAAAGCGAGTGCTCTGACCACTGAGCTATCCCGACCCCATTAGGAGATAGGTAGACTGAATTGAAATGTTTTGTAGGGATGGGTTCCGTAAGCTTTGAAAACTTGTTTCGTGGAGGCGGGGTAGTCTAGTGGTTAGATCTTTGGGTTCGTGATTTGACAGCGCGGGATTGAGCCACCATCACTCGGAAGGTTTGGTTCTTTTTTCGAAACCCTGGAGTTAGCATCAGTACTGACGCCACCCCCCTTCGGGTGAGACTGTAAACCGAGGTCCATTGTTCAACGCATGCAGAATATCTTGCGAACACGTTTAACCACTTTATTTTCTAAGAAAAATAAGGTTTTCTTCGTGAACTTATTGCTGCATAATTTGGGTTGAAACACATTTTATATACTACAACATCTAGATATACAAGCGTACACCACGTAAGACAAAGCCTTTATTGTTCACTTCTGCATGGAAAATGGACAGGACCAAAACAAAAATAGTTGTATCATATAAAGTAAGGCTTATACATGGAAAGGTAGTTTTATTAGATAAAGTGTCACACACGCACACGCACACACACACCCTCCCCCACCCCACCGCACCCCACCTCCACCTTTCCTCCCTCAAACCTACCTATTTTACCATAACATCAACAGATTCGTGGCAACCGCCCATGCAGCAGCCGTCTTTTCACCAGAAACAACCAGACATGACCTGGAACCTTCCCAAACAACCTCAACCACCTCCTCCACCACCAAACACCCACGTCAACACCCAGCCTTGGACACTACCTCAACCACCTCAACCAGCGAGACAACAACAGCGACCTCTTCAACCATCTTCATCGGCAACCTTTCCTCAACAGCGCTTGGAAAGAACACACAGAGCGAATTCTTGGCACGCCGAGTCTACTATTCCAGACTCAAACACAGAAAATGAAGGAGGCGAGTTTTGGCAAGTGCAGAAGAAGAGGGTTCGTGTGGCGCTGAAACAGAACCTCTGGAAGGCTCGGGAACCCCAGAAGAAGAAGGAGGAGGAGGAGCAGGAGGAGGAGCAGGAGGAGGAAGAAGCTGAGGCCCCCAAGCTAGTCACCCGTCTCTCTTCCGAAGGTTGGTAGGTGGCGAGTAGGAACTGGTTTCCAGTCCGAGAAAGTGTGTGTGGCGTACAGAGTGAAAGACACGCGGCAAGCTGCCTTTATGCGTGATGATGGGAGTACTAGCGTGTACATAATGATGTAGTATGGTGGCTCACGCGCGTGGCGTGTGTATTATTTTCGTAAAATATGCACAAGTGGGTAGATATTTAAGCCGTAGGAGCAGGCAGGCAGGTAGGAATGTGTGTGTGCGTGTATGCATGTGAGTGCGCGCGCGCGCACACACACACACACACACACATATACACAGAGTTGTTTTTTAAGTTGTTTTAGAAATTGTTTTGAAGTCATTTATATTCCTAGACAGATGGTTCGATGAGACGGGAAAAAAAGCAACTGCATTGCTTATTCAATGTACCATCTGGAAAGGAAACATTGACTTTGACTTTGACTTTGACTTGCACACACACACACACACACACACACACACACACACACACACACACACACACACACACACACAATATAATATAATATCCTTTTCCTTTTGGATTCATTTGACAGAATCAAAACCAGACTCTTATATTAGAATAGTATACGATTATTTGTATCAGAAGAATACATACGATAAATGGATAAACACAGTGAAAAATATTCTGTACACAATTGGATTCAAACATGTCTGGAAGAACCAAAGCACTCTTAATGTTCATCGGTTGAGTTATGCTGTTAGAAGAAAACTTGAGGACATGTATAAAACATTTTGGATCTACCAAAAGAAAGAGTTTGCAAAACTAAAATTTTATGATTTTGCTACCAAAGAATACAGATTGGAACCATACTTAGTAAACTATGAAAACAAAACTCATAAGAAGACATATTGTAAATTTCGCACAAGCTGTCACAATTTAATGATAGAGAAAGGGAGACACCAAAATATATCCAGAGAGGACAGAAAATGTAGACACTGTAACAAAATTGAAGATGAATTTCATTTACTTGATGAATGCATTTTATATGATGAACTCAGAAATAATTTGTTATTAAAAATCAAAACGAGAGACAAAGAACGCAAAAACTGTGTACACAAATTAAGTGACATAATCACAGTTGATATATATCAAGCAGATATCATCAGATATGTGTATGAGTGTTTTGAAAAAAGAGAGAAAGAGAAGTAGAATACAACATGTTTTTTTAGTGTACATCACTTTTAGCCAAAATAGATAATTATAGTTGATGTTTTTGTTGTGTCAAATAAGTCTACATGACTTAAATGGTAATAAAATATTCTGAATCTGAATCTGAATCACACACATCCATCCATCCATCCATCCATCCATTCTTCCCTACTTTCATCCATCCATCTATCCATTTCATGTGGATTTGGTGTGTGCATATAGTCTATAGATGGTAGTTTAAATCAATAGATGTTGACAGATACATAGACGCAGGCTTCAATCCACTCATTATTCATAGTCCCACCGACCATAGAGGCCATATCAGGGTTTCGAAGACAGACTTGGGAGGGAAAAGAAGACGGTGACAGAGACGGTTAGATCGACTTGTAAGTAGTTAAGACAGATAGATATGCACGCAAAAATAAATAGGTAACGGTTATAAGAAGTCAGCAGGTGTACTGACAGCAGGAGCAGCAGCAGCAGCAGCAGCAGCAACAACAACAACAACAACAACAACAACAACAACAACAACAACAACAACAACAACAACAACACAATAAGGCACATGACGAGAGGGCTGAAAATATTTTGGTAACTGACTAAAATGGACTGATCTATTCCTGAAAGATTACGGCTCGATGTTGACAAAAGATGAAGCTTTCTAAATTTTCTGTTGTTGTGTTGTGTTGTGCTTTGTTTCCCGCTTTGTTTTGCTTTTGCTTCGCTTTGCTTTTGCTTTGTTTTGTTTTGTTTTGCCTCCTTTTAATTTGTTTGGCTTTGTTTGGGTTTTCTTTGTTTCGCTTTTTATTTACTTGATTTTTGTTAGAAAAATATTGCTGCATTGTGAACGCTTGTGTGTGAGAGAGAGAGGGGGAGAGAGGGAGAGAGAGAGAGAGAGGGGGGGGGGGGAGAGAGGAGAGGGGGAGAGAGAGCGCAGGAGAATATGGTTCAGGATATAGGGGTGGGAGCGTATGTGCATAAACATGTGTTTCCGTATGTGAGAGAGCGAGAGGTGTGTATGTATATATGTATGTATGTGTTTCCGTATGTGAGAGAGAGAGGTATGTATGTATGTATGTATAGATATAATATGTACGTATATATGTATGTATGTATGTATGTATGTATGTGTGTATGCATGTTTGTATAGATACATGTATGCATGCATGTATGTTTGTATGTATGCATGTATGTATGTATGTATGTTTGTATGTATGTATGTATAGATATAATGTATGTATGCATGCATGCATGCATGTATGCATGTATGTATATATGTATGTATATATGTATAGATATATGTATGCATGCATGTATGCATGTATGTATATATATATGTATGCATGCATGTCTGTTTGTATGTATGCATGTATGCATGTATGTATGTATGTATGTGCATGCATGCATGCATGCATGTATACCTCTATATAGCCTGTGTATGCACACACGTATGTCTACTTACCAACCCTCCCCAAAGCACAGCTGACACACAGCTTCTTTCCCTGCAGACAGCAAGGCCAGAACGGCGAAGACAGCAGCACAAGACCCAGGCAAACAGACGGCAGCCAGGATCTTTGGCGCCAGAAGGAAGGGGCTGAGCCATCGTTCGTCCTTGATCCAGGCCATCAAAGCCTCCAACCCGAAGCCCCCCGCAGTCAAAAGGAAGCCCCCACCTAAGCCCAGTCCTCCCCACCCACCACCACCACCCCCACCACCGTCTCCCAAACCCAAGAGCAAGCAGCAGTCCCCTCTGTCGTTAGTGTGGTCAGAAGAAGATCTTGCCAAACTCCTTTCGGCCATTTCGGGAATTGAATCAGTCGATAAGGAGAAAACCACTAAACCACCACCACCAACAACGACAACGACGACAACTACTACTACAACCCCGAAACCAACAACGACAAAAAAGACAACGACGACAACGAAAAAGCCAGTCAAGACTACGGCAGACCCGTGGTTGAACCCTAAAGACCACGCCAAGGGGAAAAAGCAAGCTTTCGTGCTGACATGGGCAGACTATCAAGCTTTGTCAGGCCGTTTTAACAAAGCTAAGAAAACGACCCCGAAACCCACGACGCCCAAACCTACACCGCCCCCTACCACCACTTCAACAGTTCCCCCGACAACTCTCGACCCCTGGCTGAATCCCAGGCGGCATCATCATCGACAACCTTTCGCTCTGAAATGGTCAGGGTATCCTCCCACCACCACCACCACCACTACTACCACCACCACTACTACACCTACGACTACAACCACAACTACCACCCCTCCGCCTACAAAGAAGCCTACCACTCCACCCAGCCCCAAACCGAAACCCGTTCCCACTGACGATCTCCTCTCAAGGCTGTGGAAGGGGAATGGTCTTCCTGGCCAAGAAATCCAACTGTCGAACGGGGACAAGATCCTCAAGATCATCTACGTCCGACAAAGAACGAGAGGGAACCTGGGTAAGGATTCAGGACCTCCCAGCAAAGACGACGAAATGGAAGAATCAAAACCTTCCCCAAAGCAAGGAAGCAGTGTTGGCCCTTCAGACAAAGACACCAGTTCTCCTGAAGGTTCCATGACTTCGGACTCCGCGGACAAGGATTCAGGGAAGGTTGAAGGGAATGGAGCATCGAACGGAGATTACGCATCCAGCTGGAATGAGTTTGTTCGAAGAAACAAAAAGGAGTATCCCATGCTGGATGACATGTCCAAGCAGGAACCCAAGGTAGAAACCCCTTCAGCGCCTCCTGGAGGAAACCCTGAGGAAAAGGAGGAACCCGCGGGGCACGCGGAACCCCAGGCTGAGGAAGAACCCTCACATGCACCATCATCCCCTGAAATGGATCCAGGTAAGGCTTATGATGAAGGGTTATTCAGCAATTGAGTATTGTACCTGTTTGTCAGATTACTGAGTGGGAAGCCTTCAGTCTCCTAAGACGAAGGAGTTGTGCTCTAGATGTTGTATTCTGGTACAGCGTGGGGTGTGGCTGGCCAGTCCCTATGGCAGAGGGCACAGATGAAATCTGACGCTGGCCTGTCAGAGTATTATTGATTTACAGTTTTTAATTCATTCTGCACAAGCCCACATATGCACGCCTGTATTTTGTATGCAAATGCAGTTGTACACACGTACACACACGCATGTTCATGTGAAATACTGTATGCAAGCAGTAGACCACAGACATACACGCGCGCGCGCACACACACACACACACACACACAACACACACACAACACACACACACACACACAACACACACACACAAGAGAAGAGAGAGAGAGAGAGAGAGAGAGAGAAGAGAGAGAGAGAGAGAGAGAGACTTTTTCAGTCTTATCAGTCAACTGTCTCCCCAGAAAACGCCAGGTCCTCATTAATGTTGTTCATCATGTATACCCTTCCCCACTGTGCAGAGTAAGGGCAGGAACATTTACCATCTCTTAGCTCGGCAAATGTGCAGGCCTGCCAGTGCCCTACATCCATCCATTGATAAGGAAGGACGGTGGCAGGATGGTTAAGACGTTCGCCTGCCAACAAGTAAACCGCGAGGTTGCGGGTTCGATTCCTAGCCTCGCCCTTTCTTCCCAGTTTGACCCCCCAAAATCGAACTGAATGTCAAAGTCCTTCGGGTGAGACTATAAACCGAGGCCCCTTGTTCGAACGCATGCAGAACATCTTGCGCACACGTTAAATCCTGTTCCGCTTTTCAGAAGAGTAGGCCATTGTGTGCCGGTGGGAACAGATGACAAAATTTACAAAACCGCATACACACGGGGACTGGATGTAAAAAAGCACACGAGTGCTTATTCCATTATCTTCGATATAAAAGAATAAATAAATAAATAAAATAAAACATCCATGCGGTCACGCATGCAGAAGATCAAGTGCACTCGTCACACATGCTGAAATTCATATCAGTGCACAGTTCAGAGTTTGCTCCAAAAAATGTAAAAATACCCAGCATGCATCAAATTCTTCCCCTAGCTTATTGGACTGTACAGTTGGTAAAGCTTCTGAGGACCTCGGGGGAGTGGAGGAAGCTGGTTTCAAAATCTTCAGTGGTGCCCCCAAGGTCCACAGGACTAGGGATAGGTGAAGGTGAAGGAAGCAAGCTTCTGAGTAAATTTCTGAGCAGATGTGGCATAGTCGGCGTGGAATATTGCGTTTTTAATACCTTTTCTGGAAAGCAGAAACTTAAAACTGAAACTTACACTAAAGGTTACACACCTGTATTAGCTTGCTGGTGGTCGTGTAGTATCTTCTATAGAGTGTGCGTTGGATGGAAAAAAAATGTTTGGTGATTTTCACAGGTGTTTTTAAAGTATGAAAACATGTACTGTGTACTTGTTTTTGGAATTGAGGACATAGAGCAATACCAGGTAGTCACGAGAAAGTTGGAAATGATCATCAAATGAGGATTGCTTGTATTCCTACAGTGTTGACCCCGCGCATGCATATTGCCGTAAGGAAGCTAGCAGACGACAAAGGACTGAAGGGATACAGTGTTTGCTGAACAATTTTTAAAAAAATTTCAAACCTACCGAATTTGTGCAAAATCACACGAGTTTTGAGTCAGAGGCTAGTCTTTCACAAAAAGTGTTGTGGTTTTTTTCTGTGGATGCCTTAGTACCTACGGTATGAATATGAGTGGTATGGAAAAACAAAACGGAAAAGTGCGAATTTCTGATACTGGTGTGCAGCCAAAGCACACGCGTGACAAGAGTTATTGTTCTTGGTGAACCCCCCTTTTTTGTTGGGGGGGGGGGGGGGGGGGTCTCCACTGTCCTTAAAATTATAGACATCCTACATATAAAATATAATTGTTTTGTGCTGCCTGTTTGTCCTGACGGCTTATGCAATAGGGATCAACTGCTTAATCCCCTGTCTAGACTAAAAGGATTATAAATTATAGGAGGTTGCCACACAGATCCTATAGCCGAGTGGTTAAAACCGTTTAACTTCGACCATCTGTATACCATGAAGTCGTGGGTTCGAATCTTGGCAGCAACGTCCGGAGAATTCAGTTAAGGCTGGGAATTTTTACGATCTTCCAGGTCAACTCAAAGCCTACACCTGCCTACTGTCCCACCGCCATCAAGGGATCTGCGCTTTGTTTTTCCGAGCACTTGCCTTCTGACAGTTGGGTGTACACGGCGGAACTTAGTGCTCTTGTTTTATCCCTGAAAACTGATTCAGCGTTCTGGAGGGAAAAGCTTCTTGGTATGTGCGGATTCGCTCTCAGCTCTGGAGGCTGTCGCTTGTAGGAACATAAACCATCCTAAGCTTCAGGAGTTCTATGAACTGTATACTTCCTTGAGACGGGACGGCTGTGATGTTGTTTTGGTATGGATCCTAGGGCAGGTGGGCATTTGGGGCAATGACAAGGTTGACCGACTCACCAGGAATGCCACGGAGAAGGACATTTCCAGGTCTACCGTGCCATACACGGATCTGAAACCTAGCAGCGAACAGTATGCCCAGTCCCTCTGGCAAGAAGAATGGAACACTCAGACAGACAACACACTTTTCCAGATTAGCCCTGACCTGAAAGAAGTTCTCCCTCTGTGTGTCAAAGGCTGAAGGGAAGCAGCAGTGCTCACCAGGCTACACACGGGTCATTCTCACATCACCCACCTTCATTTGCTGAAAGGAGAGGGAACCCCATAGTGTGTGACTTGTGATGTGCGGGTAACCATCAAGCATCTGCTTCTGGAGTGTCAAGATGTCCAGGATATTAGGCACAAGCATTTAACTGCAGACTACAAGATCCTTTTTCGGGATGTTCCACCCGACACCATTTAGAACTTTCTGAGAGAATCGGGCTTTTTCCGTTTGATGTGAGTGAAAGTGTTACAGTTGGTCACTACGAACAAGGTGGTTTAAGGAATCTGGTTTTGGTTTGATCTCATTGTATGTGTGGACGATGTGGTTTTTCCCACAACGCGGTGCCCGTCCTGGGTTGACCCTTATGGTTGGTCAGGGCGTTGCTACAAGGAACGACAGTAGAGTTGATTTTATACCCTGTTTTAATCTGTATATAGCTGCACACTTTTAATCTGAGATTTAAAAGTTGACGAGGTGACAGCCCCTGATATGGCCTCTGTGGTCGGCAGGGCTATAAACAATAGGATTGGATTGGATTGGAACGTCAATGAGGAGAAGAAATTATGTCATTAGGCATTTATATATAGGCATCTATCTATCTATCTATCTATCTATATATATATATATATATATTATATATATATATATATATATATATATATATATATACATACATACATAATCTTACTGTTGTTGAAATCGTTGATCAATAAGATTATTGTTATTGCTGTTGATGAGATTGTTGTTTGATATTGCTATTTGTTGGGTTTTTTGCGCTTCAGCTCGTATGAAACGTACGTTGTTATTGTTGTTGTTGTTGTTCAGCAGCAGGAGAAGTATCAGCGTGTGCCGATCTTAAGCCCACCCCCATGTGTCCCTTGGCCTTTCCCTCCTGTTCGGGCTTCGTTTGTGATGCCCAGCGTTTTTGTCTGGATGTGGAGGGCAATCTGACGCTGCTCACCGCTCAGTCGGTGAGTTTGGTTTTTTTGGTGGTTTTGGTGGTGGTGGTGGGAAGGGGGGGGGGGGGGGGTTGTGCGTGGGTATTCCCCCCTTCCCATCCCCCCCCCCCCCCCCCCCCCCGTTTTTTTTTGTTTTTTTTTTTAAATTCTTTTATATCGAGGATAACGGAATAAGCTCTTATGTGCTGTTTTACATTCAGTCTCCGTGTGTTTGCGTTTATACTGTGTGAGTGGTATTGGTATTGGGTTTATTTTGTTTTATGTTATTATCATCATAATTATAGGCCTATATCCTTTAAAAAGGGCGGGGAGTGGTTATGTGAGAAGAAAAGAAAAAAAAAAGCACATGGGTGTTTTATTCGTTATCCTCAAAAATAAAAGAATTTGTCATTGTTAGTTTGTGACCGTAGGTGGTGGTGGTGGTGATGATGGTGGTGGTGGGGGTGGGGTGAGGGTGGAGGAGGGAGGGAGGGGGAGGGATTGACGTTGTTGTGGAAGTAGGAGGAGATAAAAGCCGTGAATGAGTCAAGTGAATGAATGACGTCAAAGTAAAGCAGAATCAATGACG
>CM054141.1:10563066-10620566 GCA_028751875.1 Rapana venosa | reverse complement strand
AAAAAAATCTTAAAAAATATTTTGTGTTATGCTAACCAGGAATGCACGCTCATGTGCATTTGCCTTGTGTTCTGCACAACTTGGGATATGTAGGCTACATGAGTCAATGAATATTCTACCACTTACATAATTATTAACATTTGCATGTGTGCTGCAGTGCTTGAGAACCAGACTGAGATCACAGAGAGAGAGAGAGAGAGAGAGAGAGAGAGAGAGAGAGAGAGAGAGAGAGAGAGAGAGAGACAGAGAGAGACAGAGAGAGAGACAGACAGACAGACAGACAGACAGACAGACAGACAGAGCATACGCTAACATCAGTTCATGTTACGGTGTGCAGTCTGGCCAGGACGGTTCTGAAGGCCACCAAGTACTGCCCTAACCAGGAGGCCATCAAAGTCTTCAGGATGCTGCTCATGCTGTCCCAGTCTTAACTGCCAGCTCATTGCCATCCCTTGTAGTGGTGATCAATACATATCAATATAGTTTACAACATGACTTACCTTTTGTGGATTTGATCATTTTTTTATATTTTTCTGATTGACTGAAATGCTGGGCTATGCTGCTTATGTGTCAGAGCGAGAGAGAGAGTGAGAACAAATTAGAACAGGCAGAAGTAAGAATGAAGTCAGGAAGCTACGAGCAATCGATCACAATATCTATAAGACCACATCAATGTCTGATAAAGCACAACATACATTTGTATCAGAATTTCAAAAGTGAAAACTACTACAGTTAAAATCAATCATGGAATGTTTTAACGTCCCCGAAAACCACTGGCATATGGTCTACACCAAAGCAGCCATGTGACCATAGACTATAACCGTACCATTAACGTTTTAAGGATAAAAAAATCCCCATTAACCATTAATACCACAATTAACAGCACAGGGTTCAATCAATGTGGCCTCAAGATTCTAATAAAAGGGAAGAAAAAAAAGACCAATTTTCTCAGGTTTTCAGTAGAACGTTTCAGAAGTGGGATCTTCAAGTTGTCAAGCTAAAGTAAAATGTTAGCTGTTTAGTTTGTGAACACCTTAACACTCGTGAAGAAGTTTGGTGGTTATGTGTATATTAGGAGTTATACACCAAAGATTTTCTTTGTCGTTCTGTGTGTTGTAGTTTGTATGGACAGTTTCCTTCATTCATTTAAATAAAACGGGAGAATCTCTTCCAGGGTTGACGGGAAACTGAAGTTTATTGTCAATCTGTGTGTTCCGTTTGATGTAAAGCTTTGGCACACTGGAGAAAAGACTGTGAAATCTCTTATGGCATTTTTAGCCAGTCAGTCTACAACCCCCATCCCGGTGACTGTGGGAGGTAGGGGTGGAGTCAATACTGGTATTAACTCTTAGAGGAAAAATCCCCTTGTACTGTACTGGCGTCTAGTTGGTGGTTCGAGCCTGTGCTGTCTCGAGTGCGGAGCACAACACTCAAACCACCAAGCTACCCCGCTCTTCCACCCTGCCCTGTTGGGATATTATGACAAGAAGCGTTGAGCACAGGCCTCTCATTCAAGTAGTTTCAAAACAGGTACATCATCTTTATTCAACTTTAACATCAAGCAATAGAAAAAACAAACCAGTTTCTGATCTGGTAGCCCAGGTTGCTCTGGTCTCATTTTTATTTATTTATTCATTTAATACCACTTTAGGGCACGGCAGATTCCGTGAAATTTGGGCTGCTCAACCCGGGGAGAACACGTCGCCACAAGAGCAGCGCCACCCATTATTTTTTTTTTTCTGTCTGCAACTGTATTTATTTCCCTATCAGAGTGGCTTTTATCTACAAAATGTTGCCAGGGACAACTCTCTTGTTGCTGTGGGTTCTTGTACATGCGCTAAATAATTATGTGTAACACACGGGACCTCGGGTTTATCGTCTCATCTTAAAGACTAGCACCCAGACCACCACTCATGGTCTAATGGATGGGAGAAAAGTTTTGGGACTAAACGGGGATCGAACCACCGCACACTTCCGACCCGGACTTTTCGCTTTCTTGGCAGGTGTGTTACCTCTAGACCACCGATCCATCATGGTGACCTGATTAGGCTTGGTTGCTCTGGTCTCATGGTGACCTGTTTAGGCTTCCCATACAAGCCTTCACAGAGTTGGAGGTTCATGGAGAAGGTTGTTGACAGAGTCTGGCTCAGTGACTAAGCCATTATTGTCGCCTGTAGGGGGCTTAGTAGATGGTGTCCTGCATATATTTGCACAGAAGACGCCACGGAACATCACCAAAGTAACCCAGCAGCAGTGCAAGGCCCCTCTGGCCCCACGGCGGCCTAACATTGGAAAGACCTCTAGGGCTTTCTTTCAGCTCCGAGAACGCATCATGACAAATCTAGACAAGGCTGAGGAGGAGAGATCAACATAAGCACCATGGGAGCAGCACAACAGGAGTGTCGCAGAAGATGAGCCAGGGGAAAAAAAGCTATTACTGGGGAAAGTTACCTCCACTACAAAAATAAAAGTTGGCGCGAGTATTGCCTTTATGTTCACATTACAGCTGTAATTGTGCGGTTGTGGACAGTTATGAAAGATAGTATCTGTTAAGGATAACCAGAAATAACAACCCACTGGTGGGAATGCTGTGATCAGGCATTGCATGGTGTCAAGTCATGTTCATGATAGGACTGTAGTTTTGAAGGTTCTTTTTGTAATTTTTAACGTTCTGGAGTCCCATATTTCAGATGTTGTACACCATTTTAAAAAAAGAAGAATGTTTTTTCTTTTAATAATGAAGTTACAAACACATAACTTGCCTTTTATTTCAGATAATCAGACTATTTTTGGCTCTACCAGAGACTGTTGGCAATGAAAATCATGGGAGATTATTACGAGTCTTAAAGGGCTCTGCTTCAACATCTGATATGATGTATTATTACAAAGATTTTGAATGACTTGTTCTGTAACTAAGATCGTCAGGGTTTAGTACCATCTATACAACTCAGTTGTCTGATGCTCTTCCCCCACTCTCTTCTCCAGAGAAAATTGCCAATGTTCCTCACCAAATGCCTAATGCAGATTATATTGTTGGTGAGAGATTTGTCATGTGTAAGAAGCGATTCAAAAGAATGACAGTTGTGTATGTGAAGGGGCAACTTAACTTCTGAGGCTTGAAATGCCATGGGTTAAATCTCCACACACTTTGGATGAGACTATAAACTGAGGTCCCATGTGCGAACACATGCAGAACATCTTGCACACGTTTAAACCTGTCCCACTTTATTTTGAAGAGTAGGCCTTTGTGTACTGGTGGGAACAAGTGACAAAATTTACAAAACTGAGGGGATTTTCCCCCATGGAAGTTACACTGGTACCAACAGTTGCACCATTCCTTTGACATTTCTCTAGATGACAATGAATGAATGAAATGAATCTTTTATTTAACACCTGTTGTTCACAATGGTGGTATGAGGATACACATCTTTACTAATCACATAATCCTTTTGGACAAGACTATCAATTGAGGTCCCATGTGCGATTTCATCTTTAAAAAGAGCAGGTAGTTGTAACCCTTCAGCAACTGATTAAATAAAAACCGTAGATGAATGAATACGAGATTTAATCCCAATGGCAGAAAAAGATCACATATGCAAAAAATCTTGCCAATATCAAACCTCCAAATTCTTAAAAATGAAGGAAGAATTCAGATACTTTAATTTTACCCATTTCAGTTTCCTAGTCAAGAAAATAGGGGACATCAGAATTTGGGATCAGCTCATTGACAGAGAGAGGTCATCAGCAATCTGACGTGAACATTAACTTGTCTACCAAACTGGCATTTGGATAGTGCTTCAAATAAATACTTCAAACCCATCTGCAACCCCACCCTCTTTCCTTGTGGGGTTTCTGGGGCCCCTTTCTTCAATACCTCTACTTTCCGATGAGCTCTCAGAAGAATTTTTCTCTCTCCTTTCGCAAACTTTCATCATTTGTTTCTTGCATACATGATTTCTATCTCGCCAATCAGTTCTGCATTTTCTCTAACAAATTTCCAAATGAATCTTGACCAGTTAATGCAGTTAAACAAAATTTTGTGCAGATGTGAGAAAAGCCATTTTGCTCTGTATTTTGGGAGTAGCAAATTTTATGATTAAGAGTTGCTTCTCGAGTCTCTGGTGATAAAACGTACTGAAAAACTATATCAAAATCAAATGTAATTTGATTTCTTTATTTGAGTGTTGATGTATGCATGCCATTTCCTTTCTTCAGACTCACTCACTCACTCAGTCCCATGTCCCAAAGGACGTAGGGGGGACATGAGAGAAGACGCAACAGAGATCTTTTTCCATGCTTCACGATCCTGTGTGGCTAGTAGAAGGTGTTGGGCGGTCTAGTCTTTGATGTTGTCAACCCATGATTTCTTTTGGCGGCCTCTTCTTCTCTTGCCTTCAACTGTTCCTTGCAAGATGGTTTTTGCTAAGGTGTTGTGTCTTGTGGTGTGACCAAACCACATCAGTTTTCTCCTCTTTATGGTGGAGAGCAAAGGTTCTTGGGGGCCCACACGCTTTTTGATTTCTTCTTTCACATAGTTGTTGGTCTTGTGTTCTTTGTATATTTTGAGGAGTCTTCTGTGGCACTTGTTCTCGAATGCTTGGATTATCCTCTCTAGCTCTGCTGACAGAGTCCATGATTCACAGCCATATAGGCGGATAGATATCACGAGGGATTTGTAGAGGTGGTATTTGGTGCAGAAGCTGGTGTTGTTGCTTCTGATGATCCTCTCGAGTCTGGCTAGAGCAGATGTTGCTGTTGCAATGCGAGCTTTCACTTCATTGTTTGACGTGCCATCTTTTGTTAGGATGGAGCCTAAGTATTTGAATTGGCTCACCTCTTCCAGTATTTCTCCATCTTTATTTCCGTGCTGTCATTACTTGCGCTGTTGACCATGATCTTTGATTTCTCTGTACGACCTCCATGCCCCCACGCTTTTTGATTTCTTCTTTCACATAGTTGTTGGTCTTGTGTTCTTTGTATGATGCGTTCCTCTACGGCATGGAGGTCTTCAGACTAGTGAACGGTATATGGCCAAGATTTGTCACTTAAAACCATTTTTGACAGTGTGTCCCAATAAAGAAATAAAATTTAGAATCTGTTCTTGATGCCTTCTTAGACACGATGCGGGCTCTGGCATGACTCTTGTGATCAGTTATGCTATGAACATGAAACCTGACCCCCAATTTAGATTTAAAAATTCATCGGTTGAAATTAAGTTCTTTTGTCTGAGATATCAAGGCATTTCCTAGATTTTGATAGCATCTCCCCCCCCCCCCCCCCCCCCCCCAAAAAAAAAAATTACAAAGGAAGCTGGAAAGAAAAATGGTTAAACACACTCACTTTTGCTGATGCAGGATCAAAGAAGGCGTTTTTTCACATCAGCAATTCCTGTCACCCTCTATAGAGCTCTACAAAAAAATAGTTCCCCCCCCCCCCCCCCCCCACAAGTACCTGGTGATCCAAGGTTTATGAATGGTAAGATTTTGCCAACCAAAGGAAGCTTCGTTCAGACTTTGGGGGTGATGTTTAAACACACCAGTGTGCATGCATTTAAAAGTAGTTGTCATCTGCTTCTACTAGCATGCAATGCCTATCTTTCAAATGGAGGACAGGATTTCAATGCATGTGCAAAATGTTCCATGTGCATTTGCACCCTGAACCTTGGTTTAAATTTCATGCAAAGGATATTCAGGGGAATGGAGTTGGTACTGCTTAACTCCACGAAAAAATCCCCTCCAACTGATGCCTTAAACCTGGACCAACAGATCACGACCTCAACGGGTTCAATTCTCGTTTAAGAGGATTTTACCCCTCAAGTTAACATCAGTGCCGACTCCACTCTCCACAAAAGTCCTTCGGATGAGACTATAAACCGAGGTTCCGTGTGTGAACGCACGCAGAACATCTTGCGCACACGTTAAAACCCGTTCCGCTTTTTGGAACAGTAGGCCATTGTGTGCCAATTGGAATAGATAACAAAATTAACATAACTGCATACACACAGGGACTGGATGAAAAAAAAGCACTTGAGTGCTTATTCCACTATCCTCGACTTAAAAAAAAAGGTCTGGATTTCTAGGCTTTACAAGTGATGCCCTTTCAATATTACGAGACACTACGTCCAACATGAGCTTGAGAACAAAATTGACCAGTTATGACCTCCACGTCCCACCTCAACTCTCTTGTCACCAAGTTTCTGACTGAATAACTCTATTCAGCGCCTAGTATTTTTCAGCCCGTTTCCTATTTCTCGGCATTCAGTCTGTGTCAGAATAACACGGTTTTTCCACTAAAAACGAGGTCAGGGATGAAGGATGATATGTCTGCTGTCGTGCACACAAGTCAACCAAGGGGTGAAACCTTGTTACTGTATGAAAAATCTGTCCTTTTTAACATGGCCTGTGCCTATGGCGGTGAACGGCTGTGTCGCCTACAGTGGAGAAAGAGTTTACTGAATTTACACCTGCTTACTGGATATACCTGCAGTTTTACAGGTACTTGAAAGTCTTCGTCTGAGACAGTATCATGTAGCGACTAAATTTCCTGTTTTTGGTGACTGTGGTAAGCTATCATTACATGCACCTTACACTGGGGGGAAACCCCTTCTTCCACATTTCTTTCAGGTATATATAAATCATTGTTTGCTACAAAACTCCTAAAATTGTGCTTGTGTTGCTCTCTGTCCAGTTCCGAACAACTCTTATTCATCATGTATCATTTAAAACATGCATGCCAAAACAAATAACCCACGGTGTATGAAAATATCATTTTTCTTTTTTCTCTCTTTATTCACCAGTAGCAGTATAATGTATAGTATAAAACTAAATCCTTTATGATAACCCCATGGAATTTTTGACACAAAAAGACTTTACAACTTTGAATGAGATATAAGTAAACTGGAGGCGAGTCGACCTGCTAAAATAAAGATGCACAGTCCACACAAATGTTTAAAATGCATGCAAAAATCACTACATTTTAATGCTTTATTTATATCCTTGCCTAACATACACAATGAAGAAAATTTCCATTTATCCAGATACACCTTTATGACCCCAAATTGCCCTCAGTTTTGAGATAATTGTCAACAACCATCAATCTTTTCAGCCAATACAACCAGGCAGTGCAGTAAAATGAATTACCAATGTAGTTGACTGCAAGTCAAAACGACCCTAAAACTCCAGTCCAATCCAATCTTGTTCTTTATAGCTCCCACAGAGGTCATATCAGGGCTGTCACCTCATTTAATTTTAAATCTCAGATTAAAACTGTCCAAAACTGCAGAAAATTGTTCTGATAAATACTGCAGCAGAGTCATTAATCCGTGATGTTTTTCCCTAGGTTCCTTTTTTCACCCCTGTCTCATCTCTTGGGGACGGGATAGCTCAGTGGTCGGAGCACTCGCTTTCCCCCAGCCAAGTTAAGCAGCGTCGAGCGTGGTTACCAGTTGGATGGGTGACCGTTTGCGTGCCTTGGCTTCAGTACAGTTCCCCCAGTTCACCCAGCTGTAAATGGGTACCTGCCCTCTTTAGGGTCAGGGAAGGTAAAGCAGCGAGGGAGAGGAGATGGGCGCCGCCCTCAATATGCTGGCCCCTAGAGAAGTGAGGTCTCTGACGCCTCGCTCCCCTACGACCTTACAGGTTATGGGACTCCTTTACCTTTACCTTTTACCTCATCAACTTTCTGGTTTCTTATTCTACTCTGACTTTTTCTTACTCAGCCACTGATTAACATTAAAACGGATGAAAAATTTTGTTTGAAAAGTAATTAATTATCTTGCACTGCACTCTCATTAGTTTCATGACCGAGATATACTGTACATACTCCCGCAAGTCGAAATGTGGCTACCTTAATGGTGGGTTTAAAACAAGTCACATACACAAAATTTCACCACTGGTGAGCCTTGGAGCCCTAGCCAAGAAAACAACACACACAAAAAAAGACTGTACATACATTAAAATGCCTTTTTTTGATCAATTTATACTCAGCCACACAAACAACATCCAACCCAGGACAAAAGCCACAAAAGAACAATGCAGCTTTCAATTTCATTTTATCACAAACATTTATTTACATTTCACACATAATTAAAACTGCAAAGGTCCATGCAGTAAAATGTTCCTTCAAGATGATGAATGAATACAAATTTGTTTCCCAACTTGGCACAACTGCTACTTTAATATTTACTATTAAGTAGCTTGCTCATTTTAATTCTAGCAAAGCGCATTCAATTACTCTGAATGATTTCAATAAAGACTTGATGCAACAGACACTATTCATGAGTAGCTGAAATAAGTTATGCTTCTCAATCTCATGCATTTCTCTTGCTGCCAAGTTCTTTGTTAAAATAATTACATGTTAAGAGTACATACATAAAATACCAAACAAACAAACCAAAAAATACAAACAAACAAAAAAGGCAAAGGGAGGAAAACAAAACAAAACAAACACAATTTAAAAAAAAGAGAGAGAAAACAAACAATGACAGTCTTGAGAGAGGAAATTAAATCAATATGCTATCTTACAAAATGACTAAATGATCAAAAATGCCTACATCATAAAAATAATTTAGTGTACAGCAGGCAATTGGAAGTTGAAACCATAGTTAGCCTCCCAAACGAGAAAGGAAACTTGACATGTATATGGTGACCACTCAGTCGCTCCCAAAGGACTTTTTCATCCGAACAGCTTTTCACCAGAAAGGTCAATTCTATATGGTTCTGATGTTGCACATCATACGGCTACATTTGTCACACTCAGGTACATCAGCAGACACTCACTCACTCATGTATACACAGCGCACAACCACAGCCAGAGTTTTCAGTTGACCCTGGGTCACTGATCCATTCGTTCCACAAACTGTACAAACTGGTCTGAGGGAATGAGAGGCACCATGTCCGTGTCCTGCTGACCCAGGCTCATGTCAGCATTGCTTGCTGTCATGGAAGGGTGAGTCTGCAGTGGAAGCATCACATGATCAGAGTTCATCTGATTGGAGTCCTGAGCCATGGAGTGGTGGGGAGACTGGTTGGCCGACATGTGATGGGGGGATTGCTGAAGCTGGCGGGGGGATGGAATGGGCTGCTGGCGGGGAGAGGGAGTGGGTTGGGGAGATCGCACTGTCTGTGGCAGGGATGGGACACCCGTGGCTGGAGGTGATCTCACTTGCTGCATGATCTGTTGAGGAGAAGGTGTAGCCCCCTGACCCATCATGTGTTGGGGACTGAGAGGCCGCTGGGTCCCTGCCATCTGCTGTTTGAGCTGCGCCTGCATCATCTGCTGCTGCTGGAACTGATGCATATGCTGATCCCCTGGGCCAAAGCTGGGCTGGGCAAAGCGCACAGGTGGCCTCGGACCCATCTGCTGCCCGCCAGGTTGCCCAAACTGTTGCATCTGCTGCTGTTGTTGTTGTTGTTGTTGTTGCATATGCTGCTGTTGTCGCATTTGCATCATCTGATAGCGAATCTGCTGCTGCTGCTGTTGGTTAACAGCCTGCTGCTGTGGCGGCATGCCTTGTATGTTGGGAGGAAGTGCTTTGATGGGTGGCTGCTGTTGCTGTTGCTGCAGCTGAGCTTGCTGCACCTGCTGTTGCTGGACCTGCTGCTGTTGCTGTTGCTGCATGCGCTGGGTTTTCATTTTGAGAACTTGGGCCATCAGGGCTGGGTTCTTTTTCAACAAAGCCAGGACTTCAGTGTGTGGAGGATTGTGACTTTTCAGAGTCTGCAGCAGCTGAGACAGGCCAGGCCCAGTGGCTGGCTGAGAGTTGGCAGGTTGCTGGCCTGCTCCTCCCATGACCGACACCGCCTGTGGGTGGGGCTGAGGGGCCACAGCATGGGGCTGGGGAACAACTGGGTGGTTGGGAGGCTGTTGCATGGAAGCCATGTTCATTCTCATCGGCGGGAGAGGCTGCTGCATGCGCACCTGCTGTGGAGTCGTGGAAGCAGCCTGGTTGGGATAGCCAGTCATGGCCGGCCAAGCTGGGCGCTGAACACCTTGCATGGCAACACTAGGCTTACCACTGGGTCTTGTGGGTGGCTGCATGGTAGCCATGGACGGCTTGCCAATGCTGGGGGGGATGCCAGACAAGGAAGTGGCTTGTGCCTGACGAGACTGGGCCTGGATCTGGGCTATCTCTTGGGCTTCCCTTGCTGCCTGCATGGCTCCCTGAGGAGGTCCTGGGGCCATTTTACCACTAGCACTGTAAGGACCTGCATGCATACCACCTGCCTGTGGAGATGGTTGGGACACCATGTCCACGTCTCCATTAGCTGTAGGAGCTGCAGCGGCACCCGCACCTGCAGCGTTTCCAGAATTCATGATGGCCATGCGACGCCGCAGCATCTGTGCTTGGTGAAGTCGTTGCTGAAGTTGCTGCTGTCGAAGCTTGTGCTTCAACTGCTGGCAGAAAGGAACCATGCACTTGTTTTCATTGCAATGTTTGGCATGGTAACAGCACAAGGCGATGAGCTGTTTACAAATGGGGCATCCACCATTGGTCTTTCGCTTACAACTCTTTGTATGCTGTACCACACGCTTCATCTTCTGACAGCTATGAAGACGACAGTTAGCATCCCTGCACCGACACGCATGCACCAATGACTGGATACACCTCTGTATGGACTTGCGCCTCGACTCTGAAGGATTTTCTTGTTTTTCAGAACTGTAATTGTCATCAATTCCAAGTCCAAGTTTGTCCATTTTGTGGGGATGACTTTCACGCTTGAAGCAGCTGACACACAAATCGAAGTCCTGAAAACAGAAACACACATTTCATCTGTATGTTGTTTCATGGATTTTGTATTAATTATTAAAATTCATTACCTCTGTTGGACACTATCTTGTATTTTGTTGGGCACCATAAACTCACAAAATTGAGTTTTTGAACAACTGGCACAGCAACATAGAACTGCAACACCAAATTTTGAAGGGGTAAACAACTCTAGTACTCTTCTTATGTGCAGTTATGTCATTTCATTCATCATGTGAAAAGGTAAAAATGCAACAGCACACGAAAAGAGTGCAGCAGAAGATGTTACTTTTGCCTTGTCAATGAATTGAAATTTGTATTTGAAAACAATCTTTCTTGTTTAAGAAAAGAAAACTGTCATACATTCCTACTGGCATGAAATGCTCCACTCTCCTGAAAGGTGGAAAAGGTTTTTAATGAGTGTGCAAGATGTTCTGAGTGCATTCGCATGGGGCCTTGGTTTATTGTCTCATCCGGACACCGACATTCAGTTTGCGTTTCTCATCAAGCTAGGAAGAAAAAGCAAGACTGGGAATCAAACCCAGAACCTCACAGTTTACTTCTTAGGCAGGTGAATGTCTTAACCGTCCTGCCGCCTTCCTTCTTTGTGCAAGTCAGCAAAGAAAGAAAGACGGTTGGTTGACAGCTTTTCATTTCTGTTATGTTCTGAAAGTTTTTCTTTTAAATAGTGGAATCATACTGAACAACCAGAGCTGTTTACACCACAAACAAAGAAAAGAATAGCAGCTGTTCCTGAAAAGATTAGAAAGCCCTCTTAAAGAGGAGCCATGCTTGTTGACAAAGAACAAAACTTTTATCTGAGTAAGAAATGACAAACTACAGTATATGTTTATGAATCAAAAACAAATTTGTTGTAAAGATTTTAAAATTAAAGTCTGTATAGTTCCTCAAGTTTCAGACAATTATCTAACAAACCAAAAGAAACTTTGAAAGTCACGGAAAAAACAAATTTGGCAGTGATATAGGGTAGCTCTGACAAGTTCATTTCTGCCAAGCGTACGTGGCCAGACATTGCAAGCAATACAAGCCATCAGAACATAGGCCCAACAGCATAAAAATGACCTTTCTCTACACAAAAAAATGTTAAAGAATTGTGATCAAAATGTTTTTTAAAAAAAATTTATTTTAGTGTTTTACCCTTTCAGTGAAGTGCACAGTAGGCATCTTTCTACTCTCACCCTCTCTTTTGAAGTCCTATCAATTCTGAAACAGACATCTACACTTTTTTTCCTGTTATTAATTTATTCACTTCTATTTTTGACCAATCCTGTAGCTGCAGATCATCTTCAAAACTAAAAACTCTGGTGAGCAATTTTCCAGTTGCTGGCAAGTATACAATACTGCTGTAAGCTACACTGGATGCTGGGGTTTTTTGGTGTTTTTTTTTCTAAAGGGGGTGGGGGGTGTATTAGTTGGTTTTGTTTTGATTATTACTGTTAGAAATCCACCATCCCACATATCCTTAGACAAAGAGAGAGGGGGGGAGGGGGCAGGGGGTAGAGAAAGGAGCAGGAAAAAAATGCAGTACACAAAATCAAAGACACATGCAACCAACAGGGAAAAGTTAGTTATCGGTTTGATGCCACTTACCTCACATACTGTACAGTGGTATCTGGTTTCCACGTGGGCCTTGCAGCTGTTGCAGGTGTAGACAAAGCTGTCTTTGCTCTGGTTGTGCAGTTCGTACAAGAAGGCTAGAGTGGACAGCTTGGCACGCCGCAAAGAGGAGAACTCGTAATGTTTTTCACGGGCAATTGTCAAGAATGCATCACGTCCATCCATTAAATCACAGCTCATTGGAGGATCCGGGTCAGAGATGGGAGCAAGATTGGCTGCCGTTTGCTGACTGTGTAGTCGGATGACAAAGAACACCTGAAAGAGAAAAAAACCAAAACCATACAGTTAAAAAATATGCATTTGGTAACAAAGGTTTCTCTGTGTGTGTGTGTGGTTTCTTTTTATTATTATTATCAAACACCACACCTCAACAGTCCATCTAACATGGATAAAAGGATTCCATATCAATTCCAGGTATTGCGTTAATGGAAACTACACCAGCTGTTTCCACTATGACACATGGCAGCCTGGTCATTTAATTTTTTTTTTTTTTACCTAATGCCCCCTGACACTAAAACGAAAAAGTGTATTCTGAATCCTGAGAAAGAGAAGGAACCCTGCACAGGAAACACACCTCTGAACAACACCCCCACCCCAATCATATAAACTCAGTAGTTTGCAAAAAGTAGCAACAAAAATCCAAGACATGTTGTAGAACTAAGTTACATATATTTCCACTATATATTTGGAATGTTGCTCTCATGGTAAATGTTGCATCAACAAATGCAACAGGTACTGAGAAAAATCCTGCGCACACATTAAGGGGGACCACGGCATAGACTTTCACAAAAATTTTGTAAAAAATGACTTTTGAGATAATGGTTGTATTTGGTCAAGTAATGTCTCAACTTCACATTTTTGTTACTTATATTGTTTGTTTTGACCGATATCATACCAAATAAAATCATTTTCTGACGTGGGTGTGTGTGAAATTTGAGCGAATGTGGCCAAAAAACGTGAAAATTGCATCGGTTTTGAGATCGTCGCGCTCGCTGACTTACTTCTCTACCCCCCCTTCCATGGTATCAATGTGAAGGTCATTCACTGACCTACTTTCTGACAACACTTGTCAATGGATAACTTCACTCACAGAAACACACGAAGAGCGAATCCCATGGAACCCGAAAGGCATTTACTGATCGCATATGGTTGAGGGAAGTCTGTGATTGGCTTGTGGCCTTAAAAAAATAGCTGATTGGTTCTAAGGGTCACGTGACTGTTATCCAAGATGGCGGATGTTTTCTTCCTGAGTTCGATCGACGCACGAGTTGGACCAGTTTTTTAGCCAAATGTTTTACTGAAAGTCTCAAAAATGCCAAAATATGCCGAAAACAAGTGTTTTACTATCAGTGCCATCAGTAGAAGGAATAGAAAACGGACGAAACGGAAAATAGACTGACGATCGTCAGCTGAAGTGGTGACCGACTTTTGCCTTGCCATGCATATCAACTCGCGATGTCGCTTGCCAGCCACTCTGACGTGATAAATGGAACATTTTCTCCATAAAACGTGTATCAGTGGCTGGCATTGACACTAGTTCTGATATAGGCCGATTGCGCAAGAAAAATAAACCGATCCGTGAGCCGTAACTTTTCAAACGATCACAGAATATCGTCATTGATGTGTCAACCTTAGAAAGTTTGGTGACAACGTAAAAGTGCATTAAATTTTAAAAACTCCAAGCTAAAGGTACATTAAGTTGAATAGCTACATTTTCCACCAAATTTACATTTGTTTTGGGAATGTAGCTGACGATTTTTTTCTTATCAAGTCAAGTGTTGTTGGAACTTAGCAAGCTTACAGTAGTGTCTTTATTTATGTTTTGCAGTTTGCTCTTTGACCAGGGCTATTCACTGTATTCACATGTCTGCTCACATACACAAATATTGCATTAAAAAATCACACATTTCTGATGTCTTCACATCGTAAGTCCCATCAGCATGCATTCTTTTAATTGGCTGCAGAAAGAGGCCAAGGACTGAATTCTTTGTTTTGTCTTCTGAAGTCCTGTTCCACCATCTCTTTCCACATCCATTTTTCTTCTCTTTGCCTCTTTTTTTTCCTTCTTTTCTTTCCTCTCTTTTTCTCATGTATTTTCCATTCTCACACAGTTTATTGTTTTGCATACTCACACACATTATTACAAATTTTAATGTATAGATCTACATTCAAAGCTGAGATGAAGATTGATCAGTATGCAGTCTGTCTGGAGGCGAGGTACTTTTCTTGCTGGGCTTGATTTTGTGGCAGGGAGCAATGCAGAAGTGTTTGTAGAGAAATCAGACATTCTCAGAGTGAAAACAGCCACTAGAAAATCATCTGCCATGGCCAAAGAGATGAGGGGGAAAAAAAGAAACTGTAAGGCATGCGGAAGGCAAACATAGCCAGGCAGGCATAGGGGGGTGTATGCCCCAGGAGCCTCCTGAAAATTTTATTTTATAAGAAAAACTATCTCTAATCACTCAGTATTGTTGGCCTATTGTTATTTTACCATGCATAATTTTAAAAAAAAGTTTAATCATGAGTTTCATTGATTTACTTAACTAGTGTTTTTCTCAAAAGTGGGTTTTTCAGCTGGGTCAGTCGTTTGGCCCCTCTGTAACTTCTGACCTAATGGAAATAATCCAATGAAATTTGGCATACTGGTGTAGAAACATATGCTGAGTGCAATGGTACAGTTTCAGCTCTGTAGCTGTTATAGTTTTTCAATACCAGGTGATTAAAAATATAAAAAAAAGGATGAAATTTTTTTCGCATTTTTGGAGACAGAAATCAATACTTTATTAACTAAAACATCTTTTTTTGGTGATCATTGCACAAAGTGACATCAAATCAAACTAGAAAAATTATCAACACCATTATGTAATGCATATTTTGAAAGCAGCAGAGGGGCTAAACAGCGACCCATATTTTTTTGGAAAAATTATCACATTATATGTTTGACCTACATACTTCAAACTTGGCACAGATAGCCATATTAATACACTTAGTATGTGTACCAAATTTCATGAAGATATCTTTACTAGTTCCTGAGAAACAAAAATTTGTAAAAAGTGACGCAGTGGTCCCCCTTAAAACCTGTTCCACGTTTCTAAAAGAGTAGCTCATTGTGTGGTGGTGGGGACGGATGACAAAATTTACAAAACAGCATACACATGGGGAGTGGATGTAAAGAAAAAGCACACAAGTGCTTATTTAATTATCCTTGAAATAACAGAATAAATAAAACTTTTTTTTTTAAAAAGGCAACTTTTCATCCAGGTGTCAGTCTTCACCACACCTTGCACTAAAAATGGTGAAATTCCTTGGAATAAAGTTTTCTAGAAAATCAATGTGATATCGCACTTAGGGCAACAGTTTGCTGTATAATCCATTGTAAATCCATAGAATAGGCAATCATTCCTGAATCCCACATGTACCTCAAAAGCTGCTCCATCACATGGCACACTGTTTACATTGACAACTGAGAAAAGGAAGTCGCTGCTTTACTTCCAGTAGTGTAGTGACGTAGTGGGTTGTGGGTAGGCTTTAAGGTGAAGGTGAAAGTAACAGACCATGTGATCAGGCTTGAAGGTGAAATTAACGGACCATGTGATCAGTGGGCCATAGGGAAAAAATCGTGCAATTCCTGCAGGCCATGTAAGGCTATACAAGGGGCATTGGGTTAAAACGATGCTTGGACACAGAGGAGGCATACGACACATTGCCAACATGTACTGTGTCAGTCACAGTAGGAACATCAAACAAATAGCCATTTCAAATATACACCAAACAAATGTCCATTTCAAATATACATTTTACAATATTCAAGAACACATCATAGAAGGGTGGGTTCAGGAGGTGATTTTATACAATCTTTTATCAAAACCAAACCGCTGGGTTCATGGAGTGACATACACAATCTTTTCGTCAATACTGACTGGGTGGATGCATGGGGTGATTTTTAAAAAACATTTTTCAATATTAAATGGCTGGGTTCGGGAAATAATGTAAAAAACAAAAAGATTTTTTTTTAAACCCTGAACTTTTTTTCAATACTGAATGAAGCCCTGGAGAGATGCAGGGGCAACAACCTGAAAAAAATTGTGTGTGGTGTACTCCCCCCTCCCCAAGGGAGCTCATAGCAAACTATGTGCATCAAAAAGCCAATGAACAACAAACTCTGACGAGGGAAGTATTTCCACTTGCAATCACCCCGACTTCCTTGGCTACATTAACCCTGCCATTTCTTGAAAATGACAAACAGGGGCATGTCCTTACAAAACACTGGCCAAAAGATAAAATTTGAGGAATGCAGAGAGAAGGAAATGACCAATCACAGCACTTGTGTATACTTTTACAGCACCAGCTCACAGACAGAGGCTGCTACCTTTTCAGGGAGATGTACAGAAGAAAGAAAAACTTTCAACAAAGAGCAGAGCAGTTATGCATTTCAATGATTCTGATATCAACCCCCCCCCAAACCCTTTAAAAAAAAGAAAAAGTTACATAGACAACTTGAATCAAGAATTTATGGAATTTTGACCTCTGTGTGTGTGTGTGTGTGTGTGTGTGTGTGTGAGAGAGAGAGAGAGAGAGAGAGAGAGAGAGAGAGAGAGAGAGAGAGAGAGAGAGAGAGAGAGAGAGAAGAGAGAGAGAAAGAGCCCACTTAACCAGCTAAGATGATTCCTCTGACAGCCTGGGTTTGAGCCACCATCACGGCACCCATTCATGGGGATTTTCCCCTGGAGTAAACCTCAGTACCCACTCCATTCCCCTGAGGGTCCTTCTGCTAAGACTCTAAAGTGAGATCTTGTGTGTGAACAAAAGCAGAACATGTCGCACACACTTTGAAACCAGTTCAGTCCTTCAGAAAAGAACAAGGTCAATGCAAGCTAAAAACACA
The DNA here is from genome assembly GCA_028751875.1 of Rapana venosa. Lineage (NCBI taxonomy): Eukaryota > Metazoa > Mollusca > Gastropoda > Neogastropoda > Muricidae > Rapana > Rapana venosa. The sequence goes on along the minus strand of CM054141.1, from coordinate 10,603,299 downwards.
AGCACACTGTGTTTAGACATCAACCACTGGGCAAAAACGGTCGCACATGCTTCTGGTCATGATGGCGACTAAACAATGTCATGCAAAAATCCCACCATTAGGGTACCTTGAAGCTTTAGCCGAGGAACAGACCCCCCCCCCCCCCAATATTAACCAAAATGTACAGAACTTACGTCTCTATGCTTTTCAATGGTGTTGTACAGCTTTGTTGTGAGATCACAAGTTCCCTGAGGCATGGTGGTCTTCTTGGCCGCTTTCCGCTGACTGCTCTTGCTCTTCACCTTCTTCTTCTGGCCTTTCTTCTCTCCCTTCTTCTTGTCCAGCTCAATCTGCAATATGGTCGACAGCATGGGTTTAACATTTACACAAAATGCTTTACAAGAAAACGGAAGTAAAAATTTCTGCCCAAAAATCATAACTGAAACATCATGCTCATAAAAGTTGTAAACCACAGTATATAATTGAGCAAAAACAATCACAAAATGTCCCGAGAGAAAGATTTTAAGGAAGACAAAAATCTTAAGAGTTTTCTGCCTGCATTTTTTTTTTAACATGGAGAAAATAAGGACATCCCTCTTGTCACCAGTTCAACTATTCAAATTTCTTTACCAAGGGGAAAAAACATCTGCGTTTTTTTCCAAATCTGATCTTTGGATTTGTCGGAATGATTCTACCTGTTTTTCCTTGGCATGCTGCATGATGTAATGTCCCAAACATGTATCATAACCAATATGTCCACTGTGGGCATCTCCACATTTCTTCTGTCTTGTCTATACTCTATTGCTTATTTTCAGCCTTCCTAGGCCATTCACCTGCCTTTTTTTTCTTCAAGCATTCCTTTAAAATATTCTTTGATTTTCATTATATGACATTTTGCCCGCATCGTTTTGCTCTGAAAACCAGATAGTGACATTGTAAATATTGGGATGGGCAAAGGATCCATCTGCAGTGTTATTTGCCCATATGGCATTTTTCTTGTAATATGGTTTTTGTACATTCAAGTGTTCATTACCATTTTCAGGCTTTTAAAAGAATTTTTTAAAATCTGGGGATGATTTTTTTTTTTTTTGGGGGGGGGGGGGATAGTACAGGACTTGTGGAGAACCTGAACCTTTGTCAGTGAAGTACTACATCATAATACGGGGTCAGGAGGGTTAAGAGTTGTATTTTTTAACTGCTTTCTCATACAGACTCGCACTGAAAAACTAAATGAAAGTAACTGCCAATGAAGATTTATGTCCTTTACATTTCATCAAGGTCTTTTTCTCTCTTTCATTTCCTTCTTGTTACCATCAAATGCACAATTATGCATTTTTAAAGGTCAAAATTTGGTAAAAGGTTAAAGGCGAGCAGGTCTGACAAATCTGGACATCCATCACTCATAAGAAAAAAGGACCAAGAAAAGAAACGGACATCTACCGTCTCAGGGGTCTCCTCCACAGTGTCCATGGCAGCCTCAGCTTCAGCAGCAGCAGCCTCTGCCTCTTCCCGTTTCTTTTTCTCTGCCTCCTCAAAGTCCAGCTCTTTGATGCTCTCCTCCATCACATTGGGCCAAAAATCACCCTCGAAGTAGGGGATGTCACGGGCACTGCCAAGGTTGTTTTCTATGGCATCTTTGAAAATATCCTGAAAAGATTTGACAAGGTTAACTGGTGTCATAACAATGACAAGGATAAAAAAACCAACACAAAAAACTACGATAATAAAGCATTTCTACACTGATATAAAGTGATCAGTTAGAATCCCATAAGTGTCACAAGATTTTCAGACTCTGGCCAATTACAACCAAGAGTGAGTTTGCTATGGGCTAATGGAAAGATCGGAACCACAGTTGAGTTTCATCCACTTTGCAGATGCAACGCGGAGTATATTGCTCAAATTACCAATGCTGCTGATGCCTGTATCTCTTAGGCTGATACCAAGCTATTTTAACCCTAGTAGCGCTAAATAGACAGCAACACGCCTCACTTCTATTGGCTGAATTAACATTGGCTAGCATTGTTTTGGAGCAGGGTGGGCTCAAACAACCCTTGATATTGACATATAAAACTGAATTAAATGTGTTAACCTATAAATCACTGGAAAGAACAGATAATATGTTTTTAAATGAGTATAACTTTATAATAGTGTGTAGTGTTTATGATTATGAAAAAAAAAAAAAAAAAAAAAAAAAAATCATGTGCGCACTACCAATTACTGTTCCACCGTCAGGGCCCCGGATCGATTTTAACACGATAAGCAAAGTTCTTGCGGTGCATAAATGTCATGATTAGGTAAACACTATTTCTTGACATTAGTTTTCAAAAAATAAGGAGTTTGTATCGCTTTATCGGTCACCAAATACTTGAAAAGTTCAGCGACAGGATCGACGCCATCGCGACCGTCATGGCGGAATGTGCGAAGTGGTGGCTTTCTATGACAAAAATACAAAGATCGCTTGATTTCATGTGATGCAAAGTACTCAGCAGCATAGCGATTTGACTCAACAACAGTTATTTCGAAGCCTCGTTGCGTCAAAATAAAGTAAAACAATCTGTGACGTCGAAATCGCTGAGTAGCGAAGAAGTCCATCCAGCAAAACTAGCACCGCGCGATTCAGTCCGATCGCGATCGATTTTTACCACGTTTTTCAAAAATATTCCACAATCCTTACCTCATCGTCTCTCTCAATGTTTATTTCAACCAAATCCAGCCTCTAAAACTCCTCCTCGCTGTCAATTTTGTAAAAAAGCTCAAAAAACGCTTGAAGAAATTCTAGTGCAAATGCTGGCCGCCATTTTTGTTGAAGACGATCTCGGCTGGTCCGAAAATTTTTTTAAATACACTCTTAACCAATCAGATTCTTCGTTGCTTTAGTGTGTCAAACGACCTTCACCCCTTTCTGCGGGCCTACAACGGCCTTAACATTCATTGGCTGACCTTTGAAAGCGAAAGTAAGCTTTCAACTATGATCACCCACGTCATCCCGGAATATTCCGGGATCCGCCACACAGCTTAGACCCGCCTTTACCGGAATATTCCGGGAACCGCGCCACTAGGGTTAAGACAGATCATGTAGCCCTGTCTAGTAGTCTCAACATAGGTGCATTTCCATAGCAGCATCATAACATCACCCCCATTGCTACCGATCATCCTGCAATAAAAGAAAACCGACTCTAATTCAGTGACCCTGGTCTCTGTGGGACCTCAGTTTCCCATTTGCTTCTGTTCCCTATGGCAAATCAATGTCAAAGCCTTTGGGGTAGGTAGTAAATGGGAGGTCATCATAAGGATGTTGTGGTCACCACCCTGGACGGGCGTCTCCTTTGATTCCGTGACTAAGCTATGATTGTCCTCAGTAGGGGGGTGTCCTGTGTACATTTAGCTTGGAACAGGCACCACTACCACCACCTAAGTGACCCAGAAGTAGTGTAGGGCCCCTCTAGCTGGGGTCCCAAAGTGGTTATCACTGACAAGCTCTTTGTGAACTTCTGACCTTCAGGATGCATTATAATGACCCCATTATGGCTGGGCAGTAGTGTTCAAAACGAGTGGTGAAGTATAGCAGGACAGGACTGTAGCAAAAACATGAGGCAACAAAAACAACAAAACCAACCAAACAACAACAGCAACAAAAAAGGACAAGGACTGTATGTCATTTAGATAAACCCACCTTGTAGTCAATGACAACCCGCTCAATGATGGCTTTGTCCAGCATTTTCTTGTACCAGTCTTGCAACCTCTTTGGCTTGGGGATTTTTTGTTCTGGTGGGTGACAGTGGAAAATGTAGTCATCTCCCTCGGACGGTGGGCAAGCCCAGATGTGAGCCATTGTGTAGCCCAACTGCTTTGCATACTCCAGATACCCAATGAGGATTTCATGGTACACAGCTGTACGAAGCTGGCGGGGTCGGAAGAAATGAACACTGTCCAGGTAGGAAATGTAGACCCGCCTGGAACAAAAGCCACGAATGTCATAACCATGTATGTACAGTGGTTTTTTTTCCAGCAACAAAGAGATCCAAAAGCTATAATTTAATATCTTCAATGATAATGAAACCATGACATACAATGTGATGCTGAAAGGTGAGCTATGGGAGAAAACTGTATAGATGAACTACTTTTTATGATTCTGTAAATATGAACGAGATGTCTTAACTAATTACTGCTGAGCCCAGCCAGCACCAGCAAAAAATCCACATGGCCTTACAGAGGAGCATCTGCTGGCATGAGGTAACCATGCGGTTACAATGGGCACTGCCAGTTATTTATTTATAATATAAATACAAAGGCAAATCTCATGACAATTACTGCTTTGTTCTTAATGAATGCTGCCATCATTTCTGTATTCAAATGTGTCAAAATCAATGTATGCACTTCCAGCTTGCCTTCCAGTTTGCAAAATGAGTCTTCCCACTGGGGCAATTAACAGAGTTATCTGTGAATGAGGACTTCCACAGCAATAGCAATCGCCAAAGTAATGTCTAACAGTTTTGTATTACCCCACCAAATAAACTAGTTCGCTGCCTACAGGGCATCAGCTGACATCCTCAATTTATCCCAATTTTTGACATTTTCTTGTCTGGTCCAAAAGTGAAAACATATTTTCACACGATTAGAATAAAGTACTGGCTATTCTAGATTAGGAATGGAATCTCTCTGTCACAGCAAACATTAATTTCTTTATGCAAGTCCAGTAACTGGCCAAGTTCACACGAGTGTCACATGGCAATCTTTTGAACTCAACTGTCAACCAGCGGTCCCCTAACTGAAGACGCACGCAATTTTTCACGCACTGCAGACAATTTCTATATAAAATAATATTCAGGAAGGCAAAGCCCTTTTGTCTGATGATTTATCTGAAAATGATTATGACAGTGATAGTAATGCAAAACACTTGCCTGATGCTATAAGCAAACGAGTGTACTCATGATTATAGCAACAGCAAGTCCACTCTCAGATCTTATGGTGTGAAAGTTGGTCAAGGTCTGAGGCAGTAGGAAACAGGGTGTGTGTAGTGTGGGTAGGGGGAGAGGGGTGATGAAAAGGAGGAATTGAAACCTGAACAATAGTGGGCAAGAGGGGACGTAGCCAATTCAGAAGGGCCAGAAAAGTTGAATTATTGGAACAAATTGAAATATGTACATGTGGATTTGATCAAATTAATGATGATGATCCCCAAAGAGTGTGAGTTCACTCTTCTTGTGGTTTATTGTGCATATCTTAGCCAAGAAAATGATTTAGTGTCAGTCAAAAATGTGCATAAATCATATGACAAAAATTTCTAATTATGGCATGTTATGTAACATTAGGTAACCAAAATTTTAAGAATCTGATACAGATTCAGATTCTTCATTATTTTCAAAAACTTGTGACAATTGTTTTTGCATCTCAATAGTTTTCATGCCAGAATACTTTAATTATTACCCCCTGAAACTAAAAAAATCTTGGCACTGGGAAAAACCTAATACCAGATTGTTGCTGGCAGTGAAAGGGTTAAAATTTAACTACACACGCACACACACAGATGCTACTTCACATACCTTGTATTTGGTTTTGGACACTGAGACCCATACTCCTGCACATGCATCCCAAAGAAGCAAACGTCTGTTCCATCAATTTCCTCAAAGGCAAACATTGCTTTTGCACGGTATGGGAAGCTTTCTGGGGTTTCGCCACCAAACCTGAAAACCCCCAGAAAAACACATTATATTGTTCAGCCACCTTCACCAAATATTAGAAAGGTATACCTCTTAAAAAATAATGACATACACAGCCACATTTGGTGGTTTGGTGACCTTGAAATAATGCAACAAAGAGTAGAGGGGTCCATGGTTTAAATCCGATATGGGACTCCGCTACTTCAGCCGACACTGACAAGTGGTCTTATCTTTCAGACAAACTGATAAAATGCAATTGCGAGTACAGCATGCTTGTAGAAAACCAGTTGTTCCTTGCAAAATTCTGTGGAATAAACCTTTCTGTGCAAAATTCTGTGGAATAAACCATTCTTGAAGGCCAACAACAATATGCACAGGCTGGAAAAACGAGTAGAGTTGCATAGTAATGATGCTTACTCCCAGGGTAGAGCAGCCCATGAATCATTGAAAAATTTGGTGGTTAAAGCATAACACAGTATGATAAAACATCTAAACATCAGTCTTGTACACACATAGAATAACTGTGAGCAACTGGATCGTTTATGTTGTGCATTAGCAATTTTTCTATTCAGCAAAACAGACCACTTACTTTTTCAACATCAGAGGCTTGACTTCTGTTACTTTGTCGTAGCTGGACAAGACTCGTATTGTGACCTCTCCAGAGCCCATGTCTTTCTTTTTCAGGAAATTGTTCACTCTGTTCTCAAGGTACAAGCCGAGCTTCGTTGTTGGTAATCCTGTCAAAATTACATAATACAAAATGCATGACGAATGTAACTTAAAACAAAAAAACTCAATATTTTTAGATGGAGTGGCGATGGGAGTGGGATGGCCTAGTGGTTACAGCATTGAGCTTGTGATCTGACAGTGAATGTTTGAGCCAGCATCAAGATGCGTGTTTTTTCCCCCCTGGAGTTAATATTGGTTTCAATTCCACTCCTATCAAAAGTCCTTTGGATGAGACCGTAAACCAAGGTCATGAGGATGAACACATGCAGAACATTTTTTATTTTATTAAAAAAAAATTTAATTCTTTAATATCGAGGATAATGGAATAAGCACTTTCGTGCTTTATTACATCCAGTCCCCGTGTGTATGCGGTTTTGTAAATTCTGTCATCTGTTACCACCGGCACACAATGGCCTACTCTTATGAAACATCACAAGGGTAGGCCACTGCATGCCAGTAGGAACAGTCGACAATCTTTATAAAAGCCAAAATGCAGGAACACTGAAGTCAGGTCTCTAAATAGGCATGCGGCTACTTCAATATAAGCCAGTCACATATGCAAAATATTTTCATTGGTTGACTTCGGAGCTCTAGCTGAGGAATGAAAATAAAAAAGGTCATCATTTTGGGTTAAAAAAAAAAAAATTCTTGGATTGCAAATTAGGTCTGACCAACATATTAAAGTTATCATGTCAATGCAATCAAGTCAAAGAGAAAACAACATGTAAATCAACTTACGTTTTGCTGAGAATTTGTTTTCCTTTTTCTTCTTCCCTGTAGCTTTCATGCAGTTGTCGCAGATAAACCTGTACCAAAAGAGCAAGGTGCATAAGCATGAATTCTATTGTTCTGCTTAGCGTAACATTTAATTCTTGCAAGCACTCTTCTTCTCAAACACGAGTTAAGAGCAATATTTGGCTTCCAGGTTTAAATTCTGGCAATGCAAGATACATAGAAAAGGGGGAAAAAGATTTCATTAACCAATCTTTTTCTTTACCTATCCGTCACTGAATGAGAAATATAGATCTATACGCTTCAACAATTTTTTTTCTTTTTGTTCTACGTTCCCATAAACATTTTTAGAAGCAAAGGTGCAAATACTGTTTATATATTTCAAAAGTAGACATAATAAACCCCCCCCAAAATCATACAAAATTTGTAAGCTTTAATCAGTTTGTCAAAGTTTGTTGAATTTTTAAAATAAAGCTAGAATGCTTTGCCATGGCAGAAAAGACAGGCCAGTTTTATTGCTTCTCCAAAGAGTTGATATCATATGAGCTACTACATTTGTATCTACGACTAAGCAAATATACTCCTGTGTAGAAGTTTACAAAGAAATCGAAACCCTTCAAACACTTGAGCACAAATAAAGTACAAGCAGGCATCAGTGGTGTATGACTCACGGCTGATTCAGCTGGTCCAAGTACAAAGCGCAGATCTGATGCCATGACCGTCCACATTCCTGGCAGTCGATGAACGGCTCATGATCCAGCTGGTCATTTTTCATCTTCTCAAACTGGTCTTTTTTGATTTTTCTGAAATATCAACACACCGGGCTTTCACGATATTTCTGAAAGCATTCACAGACACAAAGCATTAACGCACACGAAGCATGAACACACACAAAGTCACACATTACTTGCTGAATGTTCTTTCAGTGAAGACTGGAATTATTTACAATCAACATTTGTGAAGCATAACTTGAAAGATACTTCAGAACTTATAAAGACAACCCCCGAAGACAACGGTAACCCTGAAAGGTGGCTGAGACAACATCAATGATTGTAAATGCTACTTTACTGTTTTACAACTGTGCTGAAAATAAAAAGGCCTTGTAAAATTGTTTGTATTCAGAGCTTTTTTTTTTCATTAGGAAAAACAGAAAGATATTTCACATTTTAATTACCTTCCTTTGTATTTTTTATTATAATGAAATAAAGTATATAAACACCACTTATTGTCATGCTCATAGTCCATCTTTGGTTATGATGCGTACATACAATATGAGAGTTATATTTTGTCATCTATTATACCAGTGCATGATGGCATCCTCTGCCCCTGGAGGACGAATAGAATACATACAATATGTGATGTGCCATCACATGAGTCGCACTGCACCAGAGGTAAATTTTTAGCTATCGATATGTTATAAATCTGCAATAAAAAAAACCTACCAACAACACCTATTCAATTAAAAAAAAAAACACCTGACAATTCTATGAAAAGTTATTATTACAAATTGAAATGATGTACTGCAGGACGTGACAAAGAAATCAAGTTTAGCATTGAAACAGGTAGGTAGAATGGCTCCTAGCAGAAAAGTGGGTCAGGTGCAAAGCAACTCATTTCGTGGAGCGTCACATATGATACATGTACACATTCAATATGTTATAATATCCATACAATGTCTACATACAATATGAGAGTACATTTGGTTCAATTTTGTCACCCATTACAACAGCTCATGATAGCCTACACTTCTCTTGAAGAAATAGAATCTAATATACTTATAGTCTTATCCAAAAATAAACAGAACGGGACTCGAGTCTGTAAAATTAAGATGGGTCTGAAGAAAAGCCTCTTCAAGTGGGGTTCAAATTCACACAGCCTATTTTGCATTCTCCCATCCTTTCCCAGCTTTACTTTCCAGGGCTTACAAATTTACACAGACACACACAAAACATCACTCACGTTCCGGTCTGCGTTGGATCATCAGACAGTTCCACTTCGTCGCCTTCAATCTCGTGGAAGCATTTTTCACAGTACGTGTATCTGTCAGAGAGAACACCCAGTTGTCTTGAGCTGATGCAGCCAGTATCAGCGTTACACAATCCACACCGCAGGAGGAAAGAAGCCAAGCCAGGAAGGCAGTTCACACGCAGTCATAATGATCGCCAGTCACCAAAGGGAGGAATGAGAGGGGGAAAGAGAAAAGAAGAAGTAAAAATAATTAAAAAAAAGAAAAAAAAAGGAAAAGGAAAAAAGTGTAAGTTCCAGGCACAAACCAAAGCAACCATCTTAACTTAAGGAAAAAATAGTCATGCTCTTTAGCCAAACTAAATGCAAAGCAAATCTATCTTGTTCTTCCTTGTCTGCTGTTTATTTTGCTTCTTTCAGTCAAAGCAAATCTATCTTTTTCTTTCTTATTTGCAGTGCCTTTATTTTGCGTCTTTCAGTCACATATTGTATGCATGCTGCATGCATGCATACACAAGCAACTAGGCAACTGACCAAATTTTTTTAAAAAAGGGTTACATAAGCTTGTGCAATCATATGCCACACACACAAAAAACTAATAAAAGAGTGCCAAGAGATATAAGATTTTGGAAGCTCCTCTTTAAAGAGCACTAGCATATATATATATATATCTAGAAGTAAAGGCCATATCTACAAGCTTCCAGTCTACAAGCCCACTTCCTAGTAACTGCAGGGATTTAATATTTACTAGGGCAAAGCTAAAAACCAAAACAAACAAACAATATCCGGTTTGGTCATCCTTTCTGCTGTTTAATTTCTAATAAGAGTATAAATAGCCAATTGGCGGTTTGATAAAAACAAACCCAAACAAACATGCCCACCCCCCCCACCCCCCCCTTCCTCCTCTTTAATGCACACGCCTGGTCAATCTATCCAGCAACAGCACTCATCATACAGGCAAGTGCACACACAGCACAGGTGACAAACACAATCTTTGCTGGTGCCAGATTTTTAAATATGTGCTACAGATTTCTATAGCTATCATTTGCTTTTAGTTTTGTGAATCACATCTCCAAAACCTAGTTTTAAGCACTTGTCATCTTACTGCACAGCAAAAAGTGATTGGTTATACAATGGTTGCAGTGGCTGGGTCACAGAACTAAAGTGCTCAGCAAATCAGAAAACTTGACAGACAAGGTGCTTAATTAACAAGATAAAAGGGCAGCTACATTAGCTGATCTGTTGCTCACTGATGCACCATTTCATTTGGTGCACTTGACAGGTCTGCTGCTTAAAATTTTATGTGCCCAACTGATTGTCAGGCATAGGATTTCACCCATCAAAAAACAAAACAAAAAAGAAACAGCAACAACAACAAAAAGGTGGAAATTTTCAACATAAACAAAAAAGAAGAAAAAGTTGGAGGGGAAAAGGAAATGAAATGGCACTTGCAGCAAAACAAATATATCTATACCATCTTTAACTGCAAAAACAATGATATCTCCTGCTTTCTGCATCAAATAAAGTACATACTAGACATTACTTTTTTTCTTGCACTCATGTATTTGTTTATAACAAAAATCATGGCACATTATTTTTATTGCAATTACTGCCACAATCATGATCGCTTCCGTTAAAACTTGGTAGCAACAGCTTCTAGGTTACTCTGCCCCACCAACTGGATCAGTCTTAACAATATTCCAATGAAAAAAAGCCTGTAAATCTACTATATCCTCATCCACATCTTCTCTCAGCAGCTATCTTAACTGTTGCTGGAAACAAGATGTATTGAGCGAACTTAAAAAATTCATAACTTGCTTAAAACTTTACAATTTGGACAAAGTGCAAAAAACATGGCAACATCTCATGAATGCATCACAGCAAATCTTGTAAGAGTTTTGTTTAAGTAAACAATGATGGCAGGTCTATCACGACTATGTTTCATTTATGTAAAAAATACTGGAAGAGCCTATTGTGACTATGTGTGCCCACGTGTTACCAAGTGCTTGCAATTTTGAAATGTGACTTTCCCCGGGAGCTGGTGGGCACTCAGTATTCGCATGTGGTGCACCGTCACTGGTCGTTTTTGACCAAATGAATTTTTGTTGTGATAGCATAACAGCACAAAAATTTCAAAAATGGCTGAAACCAAACTATTGGCAGTGAAATTCCACCAAGCGGCAGAAAAACCCCATGCTTGGACTATTCTAAGATTAATTTGGTCTCTGCTTTGGACAATCTGTTGCAAAATTAACCCTTTCAAAGCGTGTCATTACTTGTCTTTCCTTTAACGACTCAATCTCTGACCTGCAACCTGCTGTCTACCATGCAACATGATCAATAAAAACAACAAAACAACCAACCAACCAACCCCCCCCCCCCCCCCCCCCCCCCCCAAAAAAAAAACAACAAAACAACCCAACAACAACACAAACAATTCACATGTGAAAAAAACAAAAACCCACTGTCACACTGACCAAGATTAACTGAAGGTAAGGCTATTGGAGGTAGAAAGCCAAGAATATCAAACAAGTTAGTTCTTGTGAGAGATGACACAGCGAATGGCAACATAGATTAAGAATATCCTGTTTGGTTTATTTTCTCAATATGGTTTTTAAAACCCCCAACCTATTATTGCTTTTTCCCCTTCTAACAAGATACTAGATATTGTGTGTTCCCACAAAATATTAATTTTTTCCTTCTTTTTAGATATAAAGTGTATTCCAGAATTTCAATCATTATGTATGCGAAGCACTAAAAAAAAAAAAAAAAAAAAAAAAAAAAAAAAAAAAAAAAAAAAAGGACAGAAAATGACATGTGAGCAATCAATATTCAAAACAATTAAATGCATACATCATATAAACTGTAACACTTAACATTACGTACACATAGTTCCTTCTGCCGTTTGTGTATATTTACAGATAAAAATGTTATACTAAGCATTTTGCCAGCCGGGCAATTAAGTTCATTTCCATTTGCAGAAGACTGCAACACGGGCAAATCCAGAGCAAAATGTAGAGTCCACATTATTTCTTGTTTAAAATTGCTTACACTACCTTTCAAAACCCAAATGTTTACACACTCAACCCCAAAAGCACAGAGTTTTCAACCCTAAAAGCACACTGTTTTCCTCTTCTTTTTAACAACTGTTGCTTGTATCTTTTCAATTCTTTCCCATATTCCTTTCAAATCACAAAACTTTTTTTATTCTACCAAAACAAAGTCAGAAGTGTACAAACTGACCATCTGGCAAATCTTCCATGTAACCTAATCCATTCAGTAACTCCTCTTCAACTAAAAATATCACACATACTATTTGATAATTAATGATCTACTGTACCCTTTATTCCTCATACCATATATGAACAAAAATATATTAACCCTAGTAGCGCTAAATAAACAGCAACAAGCCTCACTTCTATTGGTTGAATTAACATTGGCTAGCATTGTTTTGGAGCAGGGTGGGCTCAAACAACCCTTGATATTGATATATAAAACTGAATTTAATGTGTTAAGCTATAGATCACTGGAAAGAAGAGATAATATGCTTTTAAATGAGTATAATTTTATAATAGTGTGTAGTGTTTATGATTATGTAAAAAAAAATCAAAAAAAAAAATCATGTTCGCACTACCGATCACTGTTCCACTGTCAGGGCCCCGGATCGATTTTAACACGATAAGCAAAGTTCTTGCGGTGCATAAATGTCATGATTAGGTAAACACTATTTCTTGACATTAGTTTTCAAAAAATAAGGAGTTTGTATCGCTTTATCGGTCACCAAATACTCGGAAAAGTTCAGCGACAGGATCGACGCCATCGCGACCGTCATGGCGGAATGTGCGAAGTGGTGGCTTTCTATGACAAAAATACAAAGATCGCTTGATTTCATGTGATGCAAAGTACTCAGCAGCATAGCGATTTGACTCAACAACAGTTATTTCGAAGCCTCGTTGCGTCAAAATAAAGTAAAACAATCTGTGACGTCGAAATCGCCGAGTAGCGAAAAAGTCCATCCAGCAAAACTAGCACCGCTCGATTCAGTCCGATTGCGATCGATTTTTACCAAGTTTTTCAAAAATATTCCACAATCCTTACCTCATCGTCTCTCTCATTGTTTATTTCAACCAAATCCAGCCTCTAAAACTCCTCCTCGCTGTCAATTTTGTAAAAAAGCTCGAAAAACGCTTGAAGAAATTCTAGTGCAAACGCTGGCCGCCATTTTTGTTGAAGACGATCTCGGCTGGTCCGAAAAAAAAATAAAATACACTCTTAACCAATCAGATTCTTCGTTGCTTGTGTGTGTCAAACGACCTTCACCCCTTTCTGCGGGCCTACAACGGCCTTAACATTCATTGGCTGACCTTTGAAAGCGAAAGTAAGCTTTCAACTATGATCACCCATGTCATCCCGGAATATTCCGGGATCCGCCATACAGCCTAGACCCGCCTTTCCCGGAATATTCCGGGAACCGCGCCACTAGGGTTAAAAAGAAGACGAACACACATCAACTGTCAGTTCAAACTCAAAGACCAAAGCAAAACTTAAAGCAAACCTGCTCTGGTAGCTGAAGTAGATGGCATCTCGTGGAATGGTACAGAGTTGTTTTCCATAGCAGCACAGCACTTGGAAGTTAAAGACATACTTGCGCCCACAACAGTATCCCAAAGACTGCATCACAGAATCGATCTCCGCCTCGAACACTTCGGATAACTGAAACCAAAACAAAACGACATGATAAAAATGCCTACTCCTGATACCTGTATGTATCAGAAGACATTGCTTGGTTTGTTGGATTCAGAACTGTAACATTTTTGTTGGAACTTTACTTGCAACTTTACTTAGTGTTTTTTGTAAGTGATAAAAGTGAAAGGCCAAGTGGTTAATTCACTCTGGGTGTGATTGTTTTTAACTTTTTAAAATTCTTTTTTTCTTCTTTTTTTTAGAATAATGAATAAACACGTGTGCTTTTGCATGCATGTGTATATGGGCATGCACATGTGTGTAGGTGTGAGTGAATTTAACAGCTATAGGTAGATATGGAGAAATGCCCTTCTAACAGATGGAAAATGCACGGCCATCTGCTCTTGATTCCGACTGATATGGGCAAAGAAAGTTCACCAAATCAGACACAACATGGAAATGTATAGCACAGATGTCTTGCTATAACTATACATTTCTTTATGCATGCCTCAGCAAAACACTAACATGGACAGGAAAACACACAGGTCCACATGTGACCTTCTCCTATGAACTTCCAACCCCGAAGTCTGGCAAAAACTCACCACAGGCACAGAAGTGTATGGCAACTGAAACCGAGGTCACCATCATGCATGAGACCAAAGAAACCAGGAGCACCAAAACAGACCCATTTTCTTTTACTGCACAACCGTAACCAGAAGCACTAACCACTGCACCAAGACGACTGATAGGTATGAAAATGTTTACTTGACTGGCATACTAGATATTACTGGTATAACTTATAGCTCAAAATGATTCTTTACCTTTGTACAATATTTGTAGACTCTTGAGGTTTTCTTGTTGTATAACCAGGCATTGTCAAACATGAGCCAGACATCATTCACATACTCCCAAGGGTTGCTGTACTGGCCTGTGTCCAGTTTTCGCCTGATTGTACCAAGGTCCATTGGTTTCTTGATGATGTCATAGTAGTCCTGAAACAAACAACAAACTTTGTAATGACATATCACTGACACACAAGTGACAATCCAAAATGACGATTTTGTCTCAGATGCACACTACGGCCTGAAGCATTGTAAATACAAGATGCATGTCCACAGTCATAAAACCACGTTCTTACACACACAAGTAATATTTCCATCAAGTATAATGAATTTCTAGTTCAGAAGAACATCTTTTTTCTCTCCTTTCAAGCACTCAAATCAACTGCTATCGGGGATGACAACAATTGTTCTTAAAAGAACTATAGATTTGATTTTTTAACCCTTTAGTCCTCGATCCGGCCGCAGCCGACAGTAACGGAGGCTGCCGCTAGATTCCAATCCGACCGCAGCCGACAGTTGGTGCTGCCCACGTGGGAAGTACTTTTCCATCACACACAGACCTCGTGGTTTTCACACTGTGTGTCTGAAAATTGGTGGGGCGATGCAGGGAGGGTGTCAGATGGTGCCAGTGATAAATTTAGACCACTAACATGCGTGTAGTGGGGAGGGAAGGAAGAAATAACAGTCAGCGACCGGAACGCTTTTCAATAGTGCAGCGTGGCAGAAAAAAATCGCGTTTTCTTTAGTAGCACACGATTCATCTGATTAGCGAGACGATAAATTGAATGTTATTGTCTTGGAAGTAGAAACATTTGAACGAGAATTGTTAAGTGAGTCCTATATTAAACGCTTACGAGGAAGAGGAAAGAAATGCTGCAGTTAGGGAGAAGAGTGAGCCTGAAAATAATGTGCTACAGGGCACATTCCTGACCTGTGCTACACACACAACTGTGGAGAAATTTGACCTCCTGGCCAGTCCGCGGCATAGACGCCTGAAAACAATGCCTTTTGACTGTTTTCTCATTATTTCCACACTTTTGCTTTGAAACTGCAATGGCAGAAACGAACAGATATGCCGATAATGAAAATAGCAAGAAGGAAAATAAAATAGGTCTCCCGTCTGCCAAGGTTCGACAGGTGAGAGCAATGGGTACACCCCCCCCCCCCCCCCACATCCATAATTTGTGCTTTTTGTGATGTGATGTGACCCTGTGCCACTACTTTAGAGACTACCAACATTAAAATTTTGTAGGGTTACAGAAGTTCTGTGTTGTTTCGAATTTGTCACACCTGTGCTGTGACACTGGTGACAGTGTGACAGTCATGTACAATAATACACTTCTGTACACTTAACAAACATGTGGTAGCACACGCAGATATGAAGTACAGTATAAAGGTCACATGTTGATTGAATATGACTTGCTTTCAAAAGAAAAAATAGTTAAACAAAACACTTCTGTCTCCTCAAGACATACCATAAAACAACAGGTGCTATGGGGACATTGTGTGACACATCCTTGAAGTACTATTGCACATAACCATTGGTAAACACATCAGCTGGGTATCACTTCCTTATTCGACACTAACATGCTTGAACTATTGTCAAATCCATGCAGGACTTGCTGTTTTATCATATATACCATGTTTTTACCTGTGATTGGTGACAAATAAGGTGACAATGACAAGACATCTGGTGACCAGACACATAAACTTGCGCCTAAATGCAAGTACAAAGACATACCTAGCTTGTGACAAAATTTCAGCTTGATAACTTGTCATGCACACACACAATTGTCTTAGGAGTAAAGTAAGTCAGATGGAGGTAGAAAACCTTCAAAGAATTCAAAATCTACAGGCAGTTTAGCTCCGTAGAATCCAACAAGAGGGTTAAAAGAATGTGGTGCAATGTCCAAAATATCTAACAGCAATGTATGAAATATGATAGATTAAAAGAGTTATAAAGTAAAAAACAACTTTAACCATTATGAACAGCAAGCATGATTGAGTGAGAACGCTGCATCCTAGAAGATTGAAGTGAGCAGATTTTCTGTCTTTACTTGAGCCCCAATATTTAGATTCCCACCATTATTGGAACTGCTGCATAGGTAATCCCTATGGAACAGATATTCCACAGTGGTGGCATTCGCTCACCACTAGACAGTACCTGAAACCTTATCAGAGTCTAGAAAGCTCCCACTATGAGCCTTGTATCTGAAAAAGTACCAGTCCAAGCAGATATGTGCCAGTGCATTAGCTGATTGTCTCTTTCACTTATACTCAGATGTTTTATCAGCTGCTCACACAACTGCATATCAGTAGTCTGACAAAGAGCTGTTGTGCCTTTAGCGCATGTCAACAACAAATCTGTCTTCAGTCAAATTTTTTTTTAAATCCCTAATTGATGGAGGCATCAAATCAATCGCAATAAAAGGACATGTACTCATGTCCATAGTAAGCTTTACCAAATGAATGCAAAGTGATCCCTGGGATGGAATAATGCTTTGGGCAATGGAGCCACTGCTCTGAACAAGAACACATGACTCTTGACATCTTACAGTATATGAAGCCAAGAGCACTAAGTAATAAAATGAGCTTTTGTAACACATTTTTTAAGTTCCTCGGCTGGAGTTTCGAAGTTTATCAATGGTAAGATTTTGTGCATGCAATCATTTTTACCCACCATTAAAGTTCATAGGGACTGACCAGAAAGGGAAAACATTTTTTTTGCCCCTGTCCGTCCTTGGCTAGAGCTTCAATGGTGAGATTTTGCGTATGTGACCATGTTTGCCCACCACTCAAAAAGTTCATGGCGAATGATCAAAAAGGGAAAACAGTGGTATTACTTACAGGTATTGATAACACCACAGGATCCACAGGCTCACGGAAAGGCAGCGACTCTGGTTCCTGCCGCACTAACAGCTCCAACGTTGGCATCAATGCTTGACGCAGTTCATCAGGTTTGAACTCTGCACACGCGAATGAGTATGATTGTCAAAAAGATCAGAAGATGCTGAATCAGTAATCAAATATACAGTCAAATGATAATAATGTATAAAAAAAATGAACAGTATCAAGCAAGACGGTATTCATAATAGGAAGTAAATGAAAAATTACACCACAATGACAGAATAACGTTGATATAGGCTGAGAAACACGTTGGTGCAAACAATCATATGTATAGTATTACAAAAAAATGAAGAGAAAAAACTAACACATTTTATGATGTTCTTTGTCAATTGAACATGCTCTTTTAGAATGTTATGTTCTTTGTCAATTGAACATGCTCTCAAAGAGCAGTCTTTAAAATGAATCGATGATCATGTATTGTTAGGACTGCAAGAATGCCAGTAAGTCTGACAATTAAACAGGTCAACTTAACCCAAGTAGTGCTGAGAGACAACGGAGGATTCAGTGCTGCTGACTGTACTAACACTGGGCAGTGTTGTTTTGAAGCATGGTGGGATCAAACTACCCTTGATATTATTATGTAAAACTAAACTATGTCTGTTAAGTTATACATCACTGGAAAGCTTATATAATAAGCCTTTTAATAGCATAGCAATATATACTGTTTATGATTATGAAACAAACTTTATCACATGTGCACTATCACCCCTCCCCCCCCTCCCCCGTTTTTGGTTGAGGTGCAAAAATGTCATGAATAAGATAGTCCTCTCTCTCAACAACTATGAAAAAAATAAGGAGCCTGTGTCGCTTCGTCAGACACAAAATACATGGAAAAGTCAAGATAAGCGATCAACCCCATCACAATCACCATGGTGGTGAACACACATTTTGTGCTAAGCAGTGGTTTTCTAGGATGAAGACGTGACAATGACGTTATTTCATGTAAAGCCAAGTAGTCAGAGGCACATCACTTTATCTTGAAAACGATTATTTCAAAGTCTTGTTGCCTAAAAAAGTAAAGTAAAATAGTGATGTCGCAGCTGTCTACTAGCAGCAGTGCATCCAGGAACACTAATGCCATTCAGTTCATTTAGATCATTATCATCTTCTACATTTTTATTTATTTTTTTTGGTACTGTACAATCCTTATCATCTCTGTTAACCAAATCGAGCCTCACAAACTTCTGTCAATATTGCCAAAAAGCTTGCAAAATGAAATCATCCACAAAGTTGGCCACTATTTTTCTTGAGCATGATAGAGGGACGATAGCAACTGGTCCAAAAGGGAGGAGGTGAGAGAGAGAGAGAGAGAGAGAGAGAGAGAGAGAGAGAGAGAGAGAGAGAGAGAGAGAGAGAGAAGAGAGAGAGAGAGAGAGAGAGAGAAACAACCTACTAAAACAGTCGAAATTCAAGCTACTTATGTGTGCAGTATGACCTTCAACCCTTTCTGTGGCCCTGCAATGGCCTTAACATTCATTGGGTGACCTATGAAAGTGAATGCAAGCCATCAAATATATCACCTATGCCACCCTGGATCATTCTGGGTTTACAAGGTTGTCCTGGAACATTCCAGGAACCGTGCTACTAGGGTTCAAAACAAATTTCTTTGTACATGTTTTCTAAAAGCAGACAGGCAACGAAAAAAAGAGGGAAAAAAATCTAGGATGCAGGTGTGATTGAGTGAGCTCTATTTGGGCAGGAGAACACCACTTCCAGAACAACTC
Organism: Rapana venosa; assembly: GCA_028751875.1. Taxonomy (NCBI): domain Eukaryota; kingdom Metazoa; phylum Mollusca; class Gastropoda; order Neogastropoda; family Muricidae; genus Rapana; species Rapana venosa. Next base: position 10,584,078 of record CM054141.1, on the reverse strand, counting down.
CCATCACTTCCAAATCCGAGAAAACTCTACACTTTCTTCGCAACCTAGGACGGAATTACACCTACCTTTCTTGTTGCAAGGTTTATTACTGGGCTGGGCTGAGGATCCAGGTTCCACTGATGATGGCTCAGTGTCCATGCTCTGCGAGTTTTCCCCTGCTGGCTCTGTCTTGGGGCTGCATGTTCCCTCTGCAGCCGCTGGCTCCTCCTTGAATTGTGAAGATGCTGCAGGGTAGCTTCCATCCTCAGTAGGTTCTTCTTTGATCTCAGTTTTGATCTCCTCCTTCACCACAGAGGAATCTACTTCCATTTTCACTGAAGTAGAAGTTGGGGTGACGGGAGTAACTGGAGTGGTGGTAGATGTCGAACAAGTGGCACCAATCGCTTGCAACAAAGAAACCTGGAGGCCATCTTTGGGAGGGCCATCCTCAGATGCCAGTAAAGTTGTCAAGTGCACATTGTTGTCAACAACAGATTCCATACTGGTTTTTATATCTCCCTCGTTGGTTCCATTTAAATCCTGGTCACCCTGAAGAATAAAGCACAGAAAAATTGCTTTCCCAAACCAAACAAAAAGACTGTAAAAACTATAACTACAAAACTGGATTTGTTACTGGAACATAAGAGAAAAGGACAAGATGTTAACCCTAGTAGCGCTGAATATGCAGCAACAAGCCTCACTTCTATTGGCTGAATTAACATTGGCTAGCATTGTTTTGGAGCAGGGTGGGCTCAAACAACCCTTGATATTGATATATAAAACTGAATTAAATGTGTTCAGCTATATATCACTGGAAAGAACAGATAATATGCTTTTAAATGAGTGTAATTTTATAATAGTGTGTAGTGATTATGATTATGTAAAAAAAAATCCCCCAAAAATAAATCGTGTGCGCACTACTGATCACTGTTCCATCGTCAGGGCCCCGGATCGATTTTAACACGATAAGCAAAGTTCTTGCGGTGCATAAATGTCATGATTAGGTAAACACTATTTCTTGACATTAGTTTTCAAAAAATAAGGAGTTTGTATCGCTTTATCGGTCACCAAATACTCGGAAAAGTTCAGCGAAAGGATCGATGCCATCGTGACCGTCATGGTGGAATGTGCGAAGTGGTGGCTTTCTATGACGAAAATACAAAGATCGCTTGATTTCATGTGATGCAAAGTATTCAGCAGCATAGCGATTTGACTCCATAACAGTTATTTCGAAGCCTCGTTGCGTCAAAATAAAGTAAAACAATCTGTGACGTCGAAATCGCCGAGTAGCGAAGAAGTCCATCCAGCAAAACTAGCACCGCTCGATTCAGTCCGATCACGATCAATTTTTACCAAGTTTTTCAAAAATATTCCACAATCCTTACCTCATCATCTCTCTCATTGTTTATTTCAACCAAATCCAGCCTCTAAAACTCCTCCTCGCTGTCAATTTTGTAAAAAAAGCTCGAAAAACGCTTGAAGAAATTCTAGTGCAAACGCTGGCCGCCATTTTTGTTGAAGACGATCTCGGCTGGTCCGAAAAAAAATAAAAATACACTCTTAACCAATCAGATTCTTCGTTGCTTGTGTGTCAAACGACCTTCACCCCTTTCTGCGGGCCTACAGCGGCCTTAACATTCATTGGCTGACCTTTGAAAGCGAAAGTAAGCTTTCAACTATGATCACCCACGTCATCCCGGAATATTCCGGGATCCGCCACACAGCTTAGACCTGCCTTTACCGGAATATTCCGGGAACCGCGCTACTAGGGTTAATACTGCTCCCTTTCTCTTCTTTTTCAAATCCAAAATGAAAATTTGGCTGTGGCAAGACAGGGAAAATGACTCCCAAATGCCCTGCAAAAAATTGCCTTACAGAAACAATTATGTCCTTACTTCTCACATTTGCACTTTGTTGGTCTAGAAACAAATATATTCTTTTTATCATTGTCTTCTTTGTCCTGAAAACCGCACATCAGGAAATAATGTGTTATCATGCTTTGCTTTCAAAACTGACTTCATAATAAAGATGCCTTCCACTCTCAACATGTTTGCTGTCCCTTGTGATCTCATCACTTACCTGCTGTGATTTCTGAGACCCTGGTAGCTGCTTGCCACTAACAGATGAAGGCTGAGAACTGGTCATATGTGAAGCAGTTCCGTTTGGCATGATGGTTTGAGACTGAGCTACACTGGGAGATGACTGGGCCTGAGTGGTGAGAAGCTGTTGCTGCTGCTGTTGCATGGCCAAACTGAGAGAACTAGTGGCACTGGTATGAAGTTCAGAGGCTAAGCTGGAGATGGCAGCGGCAGCAGTGCTTGTGCTGGTGGTTGCAGCTGACAATGGACTTGTAAGCTGAGTCTGAAAAATAAAATATTCACAAATCTTTGTGAGCCTTCGGCCTAGTACAACAGCAAGTATCTTCAAATCCCTATCAGTATCTGTTCTCTTAGTAAACAGGGCCCCCTCCCCATCACCTAAAAATGACAGCCAACACTGAACTGTTGGGAGGATTGGCTGTGTGTGGGTGGAGAGAGGAGAGAAGAGAGAGAGAGAGAGAGAGAGGGGGGGGGGAGGGAGGGGAAGGTCTTTTCATCTTCATTCATACCTAACCTTTTTCTCATAAAGGTCCTGACATCTTTCATACAGGTCTAACCTTTCTCTCACAAAGGTCCTTTCATCTTTATTTATACTTAACCTTTCTCTCAAAAAGGTCCTTTCATCTTCATTTATACTAGACCTTTCTCTCACAAAGGTCCTTTCATCTTCATTTATACTAGACCTTTCTCTCACAAAGGTCCTTTCATCTTCATTTATACTAGACCTTTCTCTCACAAGATCCTTTCATCTTCATTTACACTAGACCTTTCTCTCACAAAGGTCATCTCCATTCATACCCAACCTTTCTCTCACAAAGCTCCCTCCATCTTTTTTCATACCTGACCTTTCTATCATAAAGGTCCTTTCATCTTCATTTATACCAGTCATAGACCTTTCTCTCACAAAGGTCCTTTCATCTTCATTCATACTAAACGCAACTTGTAAAAAATACTACCCATCAAATTGAAAGGCACTACTTTGTAGTATATGCCCATCTATATATATATATATATATATATATATATATATATATATATATATATATGTAGGAACATGAGGATTTGACTTTCATGACATCTGAACTACCAGATGTAATTCTTAAACCCACTTATTTTATCAAATACAAAAAGCTCTGGAATAGTAAGACATGCACGCACACACACACACATAAGAGACTTGCCTGAGATCGTGGTGTAAGGTGCTGAGTGACAAGCTGCTGGCCTGGCAAACCGGACTGCTGAGCATTTTGCTGTTGTTGCTGCTGTAGCTGGGACACCTGGGTATGGCTGGCCTGGGAACCCACTGTCTGCAACACTCGGCCCCCCTGGCCCGCAGCAGACTGGTGATGAGGAGTCACTTGCTGCGGGCGTACAGGAGCACTAGAACCTGGGCCCGTCAGGTCGGTGGACAGTTGCAGAGTGTGAGCAATTTGGCTACTGGTCAAGGGACCATCTGTAATGAGAATAAGACATTGTTTTTCTTAATGTATCAAAGGACTTCATTTAAAAAAAAAAAAAAGTAACATCAACACTGTATACTGCCATCAACACAAAGTCATTTTTTGTGAGTATTAAATTTGCACAATGAATCCCATACAAAACATATTCACTGTCAATGATAAAGCTAAGGAAAGTCACAGTATTTAAAAATTACATACAAAGCAAACAAACAAAAGAAACAAAAACTTAAGGTTTGTTACAGTTTCATGAGGAACATTATCAACACTGAAAATACAGACTACTCAACAAAGTCAACTTCAGAGAATAAAAATTCCTGAATGATCACTGAATGGCTACTTAAGGCCATGTGCGGCAGTAGATTTTGCTAAAATTGGGTCATTTTGGCTATTTTTAGATTTTTCCAAATTTACACTCTAAAACATGTATATATTCATATTCCATACTTAAATTTTACTAAAACAGTGTCTTTATGCTATTAAAAAAGGTTTTAATGACCTAACCCAACCGTGTTTGTGTTCATTTGTTCCGAAAAATGCGTGAAAATGCCGATTTTTACACCCTAGCAACATGCATTTCTGGTTCACAAACTGTAACACATCGCACACCAAACGAAACTAGATTATCTCCCCTACACTTTTCCGACGAGCTTCTACTACGAAAACTCATTCACAACGAACTACACGTCATTTTCGTCGATTAGCATATCCACGGCAACTTCCATATATAGAAAGCTATTCAAAACTAAGCTAGCCGGTTAGCTGTATCGGGTCACGTGACGCTTATGTCATTGCAAATGGCCGTTGTTTACATCGTGTTTCTACCTCCGCTTCAAGCAGAAAAATGACTCGTTTATGGAAACAAAAGCCTCAGTTGGTTCCTAAATGCAAGCCGAAGCTAAAAAAACACCTTGCATTTGTTCGACAGTGCAAAGCATTGAAGGAAACGGACGAATTGCTGAGAATCGGTGCCGAATCTGACCGAGCAACACAGTGTTCAAAAACTGAAATCGGTTCGTCTGCTTCGCTGTCAACATCAACGCGTATTGAGGGCGTTTTTCTGAACGAGAAAGCTTGTACTCGCTCAAACATGAACCATATCAGGCAGTGTGTGAAAAAAAGGTTGGAAAAGGCGAGTGCAGAGCCATCTGGTAACTGTCACGAGCAGAAGTTGCTCCCAGTGTAAACACTCGTTTAGCATCAGAGCAGACAAAAAGAAACCACGTGAACTAGCTGTTCTGTGTGTTCATGTGTGTAGTGTTTCACCTGTAAGCAAGCTGTCGAGGGGGTAGAAGGTTTCCTTAACTTAGAGAGGGGGTGGAGAATACAAGCTCAGAAATTTTATTGGTGGATATTTTATTTCTGTAGCATCTAAAATATAAATCTAATGTGTGTGTGCATGTGCATGCATGAGTGAGTATGTGTGTGTGTGTTGGTGTGTGTGTCTGTGTGTGTGTATTTTCATTCATTTCTACCTGTAACTATTTTAATGAGACAAGAAGATACTTTTGTGATTATGGACAGAAGTGTAGGGTAAAACTGTATGACTGAATGAACAGTTTTCAGAAAAGGATTCAGGCTGAAATGAATAGGTTCAAATGGAGTGGAAATCAGCTTTCAAGTGTGTTGTTTGAACAAATTCATTTTATTAGATTATAGCATACTTTCCATGCAAGTATACACAAACACTCACAGATTATATATGTATGTGTGTATGTATGTATATATATGTATGTATGTGTTTGTGTATGTTTGTGTGTGTGTAATTTGTGTAATGTATGTATGTATGCATGTATGTTTATGTGCACTTGAATACACACACACAGACACACAAACCCCCTAAAGTAAACTATAAGTAGATCTTTATCTTGATCCATTTTATGAGCACACATGGAGTTTGAGGCAGTCTTGTAGTGTGCTCAGTGGAAAGCGACAAGCTGCAATACCTTCAGTGAGCTGTCAACACCCCTGAACTGTGAGAAGCAGCATATCTACCTTATGCCTGTGTATGAGAGACTGACAAATATGCAGCTGCTTCAAAGATGTGGTGCTGGCTAAGACTCAGAGTGCCTGAACAGTCTCATGGAATTTGTCATTCCAAGGGCAAGTTTACATCATGCCAGTGAGTTCTCTTCGCAGTCTTGACAATCATCCATGAGTTCAATTTTGGTCCTGATTCTACCCAAGACACTGCCAGTTGCTTTGGATTTGATAAAAGTGTGCACATGAAGAAGCTGGGGGCATCCAGACAGCACAAGAGGGAGAAAAACAGCCTCAGATACCAGACAGACAGTGTGATCCAGAGGCGCGACACTCTGTGAGCTGCTAAACTGAAGAGGTAGGAGGAGCTGATGGAGCTGGAAAGTGGCCCTGCCTTTGCTACAGGGGTGTTCTGACTGTGTATTCTTGTTGCTGAAAGGTTTGCTATGTGTATTGAAGCCTTCCAGCAAGGCTGTGGGTAATAAATGTTGGTCTAAACATGTTTGTGTTCTTTTTCCTCTGTTTTCTCAGTTTTGTGTTTTTTGCATGGCTTGCATTTTGGGATCAAAAATTCTCAGAAACTGTCTATCAGATGTTAATGAAACTTGGCACTCTTGTACATTATTGTCTTCTTGACAGACTAACAGAGAGATTTTTTTTAAAATGTAGATATCTTTTCTGTTATTGGAGCAGATTGCATAATACCGCAAATATAAATGACCATTTTAGGAAAAAAAATTTACAAAAAATTAACAATCAATGTATTGAGAAAAATCTCTCTGTTAGTATGTAAATACATCTATAATGTACATTTGTGCCAAAAATCATGAATGTACTACTTAATTTTATAGGTAAAAAATGATTTCCTAAAAATCCAAGATGGCGGATGTTTATCTTGGTTTCCATGGCAACATGGCTCACTAACATAAAACAAATAGCATTTTTGTATTTAGAAGTCACAGTACTATAAGTTGATATTCAAAACTAGATTTTAATTCTTCAGTTGTAAAAAGTAAAATTTAGTGCCTCACATGGCCTTAATGGCAAAAAACTGCTTAGTTCAATAAAAAAAAAAATTACCATATCACTGAACTCCTGGATATCTTAGAGATTATAATGGCATAATATTCAATCACATGAGTGAAAAGACAAAAAACAACAAAAAAACAACAACAAAAACCCAATTAAACAAATAATGAAGTTTCAAATATTAGAGCAACAACATGACCAAATTTCAAAACTTTTCTAATATATTCTTTTTTATTTTTAATTCTTTTATTTTGAGGCTAATGGAATAAGCACTCCTGTGCTTTTTTCATCCAGTCCCCATGTGTATGCAGTTTTGTCAATTTTGTTATGTTCCCACCAGCACACAATGGACTACTCTTCTGAAAAGCGGAACAGGTTTTAACGTGTGCGCAAGATGTTCTGCGTGCATTCGCACACGGGACCTCGGTTTATAGTCTCATCCAAAGGACTTTTGGGGAGAGTGAAGTTGGCACTGATGTTAACTCCAGAGGAAAAATCTTCTTGAACAAGATTCGAACCCGGGTCAGCAGATCACAAATACATCAGGCTATCCCGCCCCCTGAACAGACAAGACAGACACTTACTTTGACGAACAGGGTTTGTCGCAGGCAATGTAGTATTCTGCCCCCGCATCCGCTGCATGCGCTTCTCCTCCAACTCCTTTTGGATTTTGTAGATTTTTTCAGCAAGCAGATGGTAGTACTCACCCTTCAGAAAAACCAAAACAATCCATCATGTCAGAGAAATGGTTACTGTGTACAAAAATCTTAATAACGGCCGTTTAGCTTAATATTTCTTAGTACCAGTAATATGACTAAAGCTTCTTAGTCTAGCTGGACCGTACCTCTGCTCTAGGAAACATTTCTTCCCCCCCCCCCTCTCACAAAAATAAATTTAAAAACAAAACATGCCCCCCCCCCATGCACTCATAAACAAAAAGACAGATGCCCCCCCCTCTTAAAAAAATTTTTTTTTTAAGACCAAAACCCCCCCAAAACCCAACAAATGAACAAAACCAAAAAACACACAAACTAACACAACTAAAGACAATACCCTCAACCACCCCCTCTCTCATACAGGTACAAACAGTAAAGCAAATGAATAAATGTACACAGCTGCCAACCTCTGAGGATCCACAACAGGAATTTGGTGGTGGTGGTGGGTTCAGGATATTAGAAACAGAAAATGAGAAGATGGGGAGGGGGGAGGGGTAAAAGATAAAAAGAGATTGACGACTATCTGACAACAAGAGATTGCCTAGGGGAGAGACAGCGAGAGAGACAGATGAGAAAAACAAGCATTGCTGATTGAAAGGGGGTGAAAACGAAAAACAAACCTTATCCATCTCTCCCTTCCCTCTTCCTACCATCCCTCTTCACCCCTCTGCCTTAGAGCTGCTGGTTTGAAATCTTATTTTTCTCACTATATGCATATTGTCCAATATGCCTTCCTCTTCCCCAATTCTTACAAAGTTTCTGCCCTGATCAAAATTTAAATTCCTTACTAATGGTTTTTCCTAGCCATAAATGTTTGTTTTCCTTACTGAACACACAATCACCGATACAGACTCTCTGTGCTAAGTAAATGACAACAGCTCATGTAACACTTACTCTGTCATTTGCCGTCTCATACATGTCTCCTTCCACTTTGCGCGCATAGGCAACCAAGTTCTTCATCCTGCTGTCTCGCAATGCTGCAGGGTCTGGTGTTGGAAATATGGCTTGAACTCTGGGGGAAAAATTTTGAATATCAGTCCTGGGGCTGAAAAATGAAAAAACTGGTCACATACAGAGATGTCTGCTTATGTTATATGAATATTGAATAAACCATGTTTAAACATACAGAGAAATACCATCAGTTTCCTGTTCACAGCAGGACTTGGTCAAAATGAGCTGCAATGAGTAGGTATGTTTGAAATGTAATCTCTCTCACAATATAGATCAGATCTGCATGAAATATGAGGATAATGTTGGCAAATGACAGTTACACACATAGCATAATTTTGCTGACTAGTCAGTGTCATGTGTCAAAGTTTTTTTTGTTTTTTGGTCTGTATTTATTACATAACTTTCGTTCACAAAACATTGGGAAAAAACTGTACAGTGTTATGTGATTGTATTTATCCTGAAAACACAACAAAAGATATACAAACACTCCCCCGTGGGGCTGCCAGAGGCCTGTCACTATAAATAGCATCTCCACCTTCTAGAAATTCTGTGCAAGGAAAACATGAGCCTGCTTCATTGTGGCGGCTGCTGTAAGGCACTAATCAGTACATCTTAACTGTCCCTAGAGTACCAATGTAGTGAAAAAACTGTAAAGCTGAATTGACACCGTCGAACTACAGTACAGTATTTGTGATAAGTCAAAAGTGGGGATGCTCAGCCAATCAGGTACTAATTCATGTCAAGGTCCACCTTAATCTTACCGCTTTGCTAAGTCTTCTTGGCAAAACTCAAATGAACAGTATGCAAGCATACTACCTTTTCTATAACACTTACAGTTTATGCACCAAGTGGTTCCTCAAATCTTGTGTGACTTGAGCATGCCAATGTTTTCGAGTCGTGGGTTGCACTGTCAGGTCTTGGTTGGCCTGCACATTTGGATGGTTTTGATTCACTGCTGGAGTAGCGCTGGGATTTGTAGCTGGAGCTGGTGGCATCTGCGGCATCTGAGCGTTGTTGGCAGGTGCAGCAATCTGGCCTCCTGATGCTGAAACAAGTGCAATGACAAAGTTCAATGGCCATGTTGTGAGATGTTCTCCTGTCCTTTCCCAACAGCTTGAAAGAATCAATTGTCAGACCTGTGCACCCTCATACTACTGATTTGAGTGTTTTTATAATATTGGCTTTTTCTTACTTTCGCACCCAGTATATGACCAGTTTTCAAAGTGAAAAAGAAAGCTTTTTTCAATCATAAAAACGTTTTGTCTTCGTTTTTTTTTTTGTTTTTTTTTGGGGGGGGGTTATTATTCTTTTTCCAGTGTACACAACATCATAACCTTTACATGATGCACTTGAGCGCTATACCATATTCAGCACATGGCCTCAACTTCTTGTACGAGCTGTCCAAGTAAAGATGAAACTGAGGACAACAGCACTTCAGGAATCTGGAAAAACCTGCTGCGTATATTCATTTGGTGCTCAAACCTCCTCTGCAGATTCTTCTTTCTTTTGATTTTTTTACATTTTCTTTCAGCCATAGAATTTGTGTCGTTCGGGAGTTTTCACTCAAACACCAAAACAGACTTCGCCGTTTAAGGAACTATAACTTAATGAGGTTGTGCCGAATCTTAAGATGGATGGACTTCTTCGATACTCGGCGATTTCGACGTCACAGATTGTTTCACTTTATTTAGACACAACGAGGCTTTGAAATATCTGTTGCTGAGTCAAACTGCTATGCTGCCGAGTACTTTACATCACATGAAATCAAACGGTCATTGTATTTTCGTCATAGAAAGCCACCACTTCACGCATTCCACCATGACGGTCGCAATGGTGTCGATCCTTTCACTGAACTTTTCTGAGTGTTTGACGACCGATAAAGCGATACAAACTCCTTATTTTTTCAAAACCAATGTCAAGAAATAGTATTTACCTAATCATGACATTTATGCACCGCAAGAACTTTGCTTATTGTGTTAAAATCGATCTGGGGCCCTGACAGCACAACAGTGATCGGTAGTGCACACACGATTTTTTTAAATACATAATCATAAACACTACATACTGCTATAAGATTACACTCATTTAAAAGCTTGATATCCACTCTGTCCAGTGATTTATAGCTTTACACACTTAATTCAGTTTTATATATCAATATCAAGGGTTGTTTGAGCCCACCCTGCTTCAAAACAACGCTAGCCTATGTTAATTCAGCCAATACAAACTGAGCCATGCTGCTGTCTATTCAGCGCTACCAGGGTTAAAAAAACAAAGAAAGAAAGACACTTTTGATGTGTTTAGTACCATGCACACTCGGCTCTCAAATTATCACATGACATTCCTGCAGCAGATCAGTGTGCTATTTGTATGCTACAGAGTTATGGAGGGACACCAGACACCATCATTACCCTCTTTTCCGACCTTTCCAGAAAGGCGAAACGCAATGGACACCTTAACATCATTAACAGCCACAGCAGCCACTGGCTGAGCTTTCTGAAAATCAAAACTAAACAAAAGACCATAGCAAGCAATAAAAAATATTTAAAAAATAAAAAACCTCTGCTAGCTCACCAAACCTACATTCAAGAACTTGGATATCCTACAATAAACGCACATACAAAATACATTTGTATAAAGGTCTACAAGTGAAAAAAAATTACAAATATGCACACACACACACACACACATGGAACCCATATTCTCCATACTGACCAGTTTGGGAAGGTCCAGCATTTTGCAGTTGCACCATGGTATTGCCACTCTGTGGTTTGAGACCAAGTGATTCGTATGCACGCCGCATTGTGGCATCTGTCACATTTGGTACATTAGCAGTCTGGTTGGGCCCCGCAGGCACCGCAGGATTTGGCGGCATGGTGGGACCTAAATACAACATAAAATCTTATGCATGACATTCACACACCATTTCTCACAATTTGTTTCCCTCATTTTCTTTGCTCAACTTGGTAGTTACTTCATATTGTAATTAATATATATGCATGCATAGTTCTTGTTGCTTGGTTTCCCACCTGATCAAAAGAACTTCTTTTCCTGGGTAAAGAAAAAAAAACACCTTACAGCAGTTTATTACGCGAGCCGCTGACTTTGCTGTATTAACATCATCTGAGACTTTACTGTGTCAAAATGTCCCAATGACAAATTTAGTTACGACTGCAGTACATAGCACCATGGTTGGAGTTTTTTTTGCTTGCACTTATGCAGAAGTCTCGTTGCTTCTAATCTCACAATATCTGAAGCAAGATTGGCAGGAATTTTGATTGTATGAATGCTCTGAGGTGACAGTCACATTACCAACCATTTTGGGCTGTTGTGCCTGAGACTGGGCTTGGGCATTTTAGGATGCTGTGCCCAGCCAAGGGTTAAAGGGCTGTTTGAACCCACCTTGCTTCAAAACAACTCTGGCCAGTGTTAATTCAGCCAGCAGCACTGAGCCTGCTGCTGTAAATTCAGCGCCACCAAGGTTAATACTCCAGTTTCAATTCTAACTTGCTATCTTGTGAAAACTTGTGATATAATGCCAAGAAGGGAAGTAATTGGCATAAAAGAGTAAAATTCCGTTTGGCTCGATATCTCATTTCTACAGCCCCTCCCCCAGTTGTCAAAATCGTTTTCCCCCAGTAAATGCATATTTCCATATTTGCGGTTAAAAAAACAACCCAAACACCAAAAAAACAACCGAAAACACTGTACAGCTCAGCAAGTCTGCTTTTCCCAGCAACTTCATCTATTTGCTCTTCCAAGTTTATGCTCGTTTTGTAATGTTTGGAAATCTGTGCTCCTATGAGTTTATGTAATTGGCAACTGGGTTATTGACGTAAAGCATATATGGGTGTGAATGTGGTTGTGTGTGTGCGTTACAGATTGCTGGACTTGAAGCACTCGTGTTCATTTGAGAAAGGGTGCTGTCTGTGTAAATCATTTTAACAACAGAATAACCAGCATATGTTTAACAGTCCCTTGGATACAATAAAACGAGAAAAAAACAACAACAAAAAACCCTCCAGCCTTCCCCCTCATAAAAATGCGACCCACCTCCAAATGTGTCTTACCTGCTTTTGTACGATCTGATGCATGCTTCAATGGTAAGCACACAGGGCAATCAGACCGGGTACAATTTTTCCAGTGAGTGATGATCTGTCTTGATGAAGCACAATGGGCCACTGCACAAAATAGTTTTCCATGTAACAGAGAGATTGATGCCTCAATAGTGGCAGCATGCAATTTCTCCTGCCACAAGCCCCATCAGCAGTGCACAACTCTCTGCTAACGTAGCAATTTTGGCAGATTTCTAGTAATAGTTTTAATGGGACTGGCTCAAGCCCAAGCCTAGTGGATGTCCAATCCATGATTATTTCTTGATATTTATTCATTTATCTCATTCATTAGCATAACCACCTTGAATACATTGTTCACTTCTATTTGGAAAATTTATCTTCCAATGCAAACTTGAATTGGTTTCCAGGTATACTCATTTTCAGTCTTATCTAAAATCCAGTAAAAAACTGAAAAATACATTTCACTGAAAAATGTGACATTAACAGATTCCTTGCAGACTGGTTCTATTTCAAACATCATAGAATCATAATCATGGAAATGTGACCAATCTTTTTTTTTGTTTCATTTTTTTGATCATGTACAACTTGAAAAAAAAGATAAGAACATATGGACATCTATTTAATACTCAAATATACTTTTTTTCTCTTTGTTGTAGACAATGAAGCAGACTGTGTGCAAGTTTCCAAGATTTTTCTTCATGTACAGAGCCATAAGATATACTATTTTGTAAATGCTCTGCATCACATACATTATAAACATATCCTTTATAGATAGAACAAAGCTTCCTTTTAAAAAAAAAATGTTTAAAAAACCACACACACACAAAACCATGAGCCTATAACAAGACTCAAGTGCCATAAAAGAATCAGTCTCATTTGCTGTTCATTCCAGGATAATATTTAAAACAAAACAAAACAAAAAACACATTCACTTCAACTGTCCAATGTTTTATAAAACAATGTTTTATAAAACAATGTTTTATAAAACAATCTCAATACAGATGGGTTGAGACAGACATCTGTTGTCTGCTGTGAAATTAAAACCATTTATTCATTATGATATGAGCAGAAATTAAAACCATTTATTCATTATGATATGAGTCATAACAATTTGGAAATGAGCACACCTTTAGTGCTCACCTAATGAGTGTCTGGTTAAAATTTTTTGTTTTTAATCTTTAAAAAATCCAAAATATACTTTCCAAAAATAAAACTCCAGTTTCCAATACCAAATCATAAAATCAACAAAATCATCACACACACAATACCTTCACATGATTTTCCTTTTGTGCAGGTAGTCATGTGGTTCAAGACATTCTTCATTGTCCGACAGTAGGGAAGCCCGCATGCCTGCTCGCCATTTGCCTGTTCACGCCGTTGACACTTGTGTGCATGCAACAAAAGGACGAGCTGTTGTTGTATCAACTTGCTTTTGTCAGGATCAGCTGCAGGTTGTCGCTGCCCTGTCCCTCCTGGCAAAGGTGGGGGTGGCTTGATGAAAAACAAAGAGAAAAAGTCAAAATAAAAAAAAAATGCCAAGCATAGGTAACCTTGCTAATGTAATGACAACAGAAAAATACTCCTTGAGGGATGGAAGGGCAGAACAGCATGGTAGTAAGTGGGTTGGACACTTACGCTTCAGACATCTGTGGGAGCAAGTTAGAGTTGTTGCTGTGTTTAAACCCAGGCCTTGCCACTTACGAGAATGGTGGTTTAGAGACCACATACCCAGTGGTATGCCGTTTAGACAGGAAAAGGGGAAGAGAAGGAAAGCAGCAGGCAGAGAGAGAGAGAGAGAGAGAGCGAGAGAGAGAGAGAGCGCTTGGACAGGGACTAGCCCTGCCATCGTTTCCTTGCTCAAGACACACTACATGAAAGTTTGGTGCCCAATAAGACTTCCAAGAAATTAAGGAGATAATTTCTGTTGTTGTTAGGGGTTGGGTTTTGTTTTGTTTTTGTTTTTTATTTTTCTGTTTGGGGGGTGGGGGTGGGGTGGGTGGGAGGGGGAGACCATGATTTGCATTCTTTATATTCCATCCAACCACAAGGGTCATATTAGGACTAACACAGCACTAACACAACAATGAGAAAGCTGTATCTTGTCGGATACATTCAATGAAAAGCAAATAACTGACAAATGCCCATAAAATAACAGCAACTAATCATTTAAGGGGAGGGGGGGTGCAATTTTGATGAAAATCTCTTACGTTTTGGGATTATTGTAAATTTAAAATTAAAAAGGTCTCTAAATAGACTTCTAGGGCAGGTTTTGCTTCAAATTTGCGTAATAAGATGGGGGTTTGGTTGGGTGTTTTTTTAAGAACGTTGGCCCAATAGAAGTCATAATAAGTTCACAGAATTTGCTTTTTTCCATTCCACTGGCATTTGCTATCATCAAACTTTTTTTGTTGAATGTAATTTCATATATTATGACATCACTGCAAGAGCTCTGAAAAAAAAAGATTTTCACCAAAATAGAAAAAATATTTGATAAGTGAAGAAGACGAATGGGATCCACCATAAAACTGAAGATTAACAGAAAAAGATGACAGAAGAAGTGATGATCTCAAAATCATCATGGACACACACTGCAGTGTCCAGAATGCAGAGCCAGTAAACAGACGTATTTATTTGTAACTATTTATTCGTTGAACGCTCATTAACTATTGTCTGTCATATGAGTGACAATGCACTGTGCTGCCATTAAGTGCCTGACAAGTCAGGCCCAGTGTATCCGGGAGAGAATTGTTATTTTTTAAGCCTTTCTGGGAAAAACGGCAGGAGAATGGACCCACAAGGTAGAAAATAGATAAGAAAAGGTGACATGAAGAAAAGGAACAAAGCAGAAACAAAGAGAGGGATACAAAGACGGAATTCCTAGTACAGAACTTCCAGATGGTGGGGATGCTATTTATGGATATATAGTAGATAAGAGTATAACCCTACCTCAACCTTTTCCTTTGAATAAAAGCATATTTTGCTTTCTTTCAGCTATTTTACTATATTAAACAGCATCAGAGTAGGTAAGAATCTGTCCCTACCTCAACTCCCTTTTTCTTTTCAATAAAAATAGTACTAAACTATTTTGCTTTTGTTTTTTTTAGCTATGTAACCATCACAAACAGAAAAATAGTACGTTAAGACAGTAAATGCACTTACTTTTCCTAACTGGGCCTGGTTTTGTGGCACATTCATAACATGGCCCATGTTCTGGTGGCCTGGCATCTGGGGCATCTGTGAATTGCCCATCATGTTGTTCTGTACAATGGGAATAGCCGAGGCATTACCCATTGTAGTTGAGGCCATGCCACGCACCTGTCCAAGGCCAGGTGGGAAATTGGGACCGTTGATCATCGGATTGTGATGTGGCTGCTGCAGACCCATGCCTGGCATGCCTGGTATATTTCCCATCAGCTGATTTGGATTTGGACCTATGGGTGGTTTCATGTTCATGCTGTTCATCATAGGGCTATTGGCTAACGATGTAGCCATGGAATAGTTCATGTTTTGTAGTCCATCACCAGCACCAACCATGTGTGAAGAAGTTGCCGTAGCAGACTTGTTCATCGAGACAGTATGAGAAGACGAGGCCAAACTGTTCGGCAACGGATTTTTTGCAGATGCCATGGCACCAACAGTGGCCGATGAATGATTAGCAACACTGGCCATAGCACTGATGGAGCTTGACAGATTATGCTGAGGAGTTGGAGTGGACCGTGCCAACAGAGCTTGAAGTGAAGCATTGCTGTCATGGCCTGGCTGGTGCACTGGAGTCTGCAGATCTGGGCAATTGTTTTGCTGTCCATCATAGCCTTGCATCAAGTCATCTGGCAGGTCATTTGCAAATTCGCCCAAAGATCCAAAGTTGAAATCTGAAAAAGGAGAAGAAAACGAAAGCAATGAAACAAAATTTCTTTCCAGAAAATGAACTATTTAATTTTTTAGTGTCTAGCAGGTGAACATAGTGTTCCACAACTCATCATCAGTCCTCTACCACAACAAACTATATTGCTTTGCTACAATTTTTAAAATGACCTCACAGGGAGTGCACTTCAATGCAGGAAGACAGGTTTAGCCCATTTCTTAAAATAAAAAAAACATTTGGTCAGCTTTTGTTCTCATGCTTTCTGCTTTCCCACAGAGGTTGACAAGTTTTTAGTCAATTTTCACTCGATTTATGTTGTGGTTTAAGGCTGATGATAATTCTGATAATTACATCAATTTTATGCTGTTGATGATTTTTTTTTAAATTGCGGGGTAACGTGAGTTGAGGAGTTACTTCTCATTGGCACGATTCTCTTAGTCATGATGCAAATTATATTATAAGCACTATGTCATAAGGAGTTTATGAACTCTCCTAGCCCCTTCTGACGTAGTGCTCATGACTAAGAGAATCATCCTGAAGACGTAGCTCAACAAGTCATGTACACAAAATACAAAACAAAAACATACAATTTTTTGTATTTTCTTCTTCTCTCATTCACATTTTACATGGTCAGATGTGTTTGGGAGAAATAGTGGCAAGTCCCTTTCAGCTCCTCTTGTGGGCCGTACAGCTTAGTTTGCAGGGTTTTCTCTAATTTTTTTCTTTCTAACCCAATGCTGCCCCAATCGGCTGTGATTAGACTCCCATCTCAAAACACCTGATCCACAAAGACTGCTGCTGAGTGTGGGTCGACAACTTTCACTATCACATATATTCCACAATGCAATTGCTACAGGAGAGTTCTGAAGGTAAGCCTTTGGATGCCATTTTGATTTTTCTTTCAAAAGGTTTGGCTGTGTGGTTTTGCTGCTGTGAATTTTCAAAATAAAGTGTTTGTTTGGTGGACGTTTTCTTGTGGGCACCATCAGCACATGGCAAACCCTTAAAACTTCCAGAATTCATTTTCAGACAAGCGTGTTTTGAGGTACTCATAAAGAGATATTGAAGTGAAATAAATCTGAAGTCAATCACGGCCTAGTTGTGAGCTATGACTGAGTTATGAACAATGATCTTCTGCTTGCTGACTTGGGATTCCCCTCCCCCCCTCCCATACCAGTGGGAAACATATGGGAAACAATTACTGTTTCGGGTGTAGTGATGTCTTTGGAATCTTTTTTTTCCTAGTACTTTTATGCGCTTGGTAAGGAAAAAAAAGGAAATTCTTTATTGATGTATGTTTGTAGTGGGTTCCATGTGTTCCCTTGGCATAATTATATTTCATAATTATACAAAGTTTACAAAGTCTTCTAAGGGCAGCTGAGGGTTATATCACCAACTGCATAAAATTTGATGAAAAAATTCAGAACACATCACTGCACCCAAAATAGTAATTGTTTTCTGTATGTAGTAAATAGTACAGGAGAAAATAACATCAAAATCAACAAGCAGAGGATCACTGTTCATAACTAGGTCATTTCTCATAACTAATTGTTGCAACTGACTTAGGACACGGTTCTCATGTTCCTACCAAAACAAAACAAAAAAGCCTATATCAACAGCTCATCAAAACTACTCAACCAAATCTTGCGCACACGTTATATCCTGTTCCACTTTTCGTAAGAGTAGGCCAGTGTGTGCCAGTAGGAACAGATGACAAAATTGACAAAACTACATACACATGGGGACTCGATGTAAAAAAGCACGCAAGTGCTTATTCCATTATCCTCGATATTGAATAAAATTTAAAAAATAAATAAAATCTTTTGCACATTAAGTCAAAATAGTGTCCAGGTCTTCCCATAGGAAAACTCTCCTGTTGCAATGGCATTGTGTGATATGAGATAGTGAAAGTGAAACTCTCCTGTCACAACGGCATTGTGGGATATGTGATAGTGATAGTGAAAGTTGTTCGACTTGTTCATCTACAATCAGCAGTTGATCTAAGTCGATCAATCTAGTAGTCAGAAACAAGAAGTCGATCTCAGTCAATCTGTTTGAGTTGAATTAATGCACACTCAGTCACTGCCTCCCAAAGATATTATTGTCTACTCAGTTACTCTGCTTTATCGGTGCATTCCCATGCATCTGAATAGGCACAACAAATGCATTTGGTATTATAACCTTGAAAAACATTTTTTTAAGCAACTGACATGGCAAAGAAGCACAACAGCTGAAATTGGAACCGCTGCACAAAAATCGCCATTTCATCAGCAATGCAAATTTCTAAAATCACATCATCACAAGTGCAGCAGAAAACAACTTCTCCCATGAGTCTATGAAATCGCCAGTTAGAATCTCAGTGGCGTATGGTGAATTAACCCAATGCTGTCCAGATCGACCATGACTGACTGACGTCTCAAAGCCAGACTAAGACCGACCACCGGTAGAACTTAGTTAACTTTCACTATCATGTCCCACAACGCGATTTCAACAGGAGAGTCTTCCAAAAGGGAAGTCTTCTGACACCATTTGAAACTGTTCGAAGAGGTATGGCTGTGTGGTTTAGCTGCTGTGAAGTTTCAAACTAAAGCTTTTTTGCACATTACTTTGTGGGCACATCGCCATCAGTGCATGGAAAACCTTCAGTTACAACTTCTAGAATTTTTTTACAGACATAGGTAAAGGTATCCCACAACCTATGTGGTCATAGGGGAGCGAGGCATCAGAGACCTCAACTTCTCCAGGGGCCAGCATATTGAGGGCAGCACCCATCTCCTGTCCCTCGCTGCTTTATCTTCCCTGACCCTAAAGATGAAGGTACCCATTTACAGCTGGGTTAACTGGGGGACTGTACCGAAGCCAAGGTCACTCATCCAATACTGCAATAGGTAAACACCCTTGATACTGCTTGACCTTAGCTGGAGGTAAGCAGGTGCTCTGATACCTATTGACATACTGATGGTATGTCTTGGGAGGTTTAAACTCATGGAGAAATTTTTGAAGTGAAACAAGTCTTTCTTCTGATCTGTGTATGGAAAATCCTCCTTGTCGACAAACTCGGCATAGGCATACTAATAAAACAAATTATATATATTATGTTTTGCCTTTTCAATGACATCTTGGAGCTGCCTTTGAAACTATCACAAGTATTGACATCACAATTTTTTTTAAACTGGAAACTTTTTGTAAAAACCAAAATCACAGCTAAAAACTTACTTTGTTGACTAAACACTTCCTTTCATTGCTGCAAATAGCTCTTCACATTTCTATGACTATGTATAAATTGTTATGTTTCCAAATCCAATTCTGTGGCTGTTTTGCAGAATTGTCAAGACTTTTAATGTTATGCCTACATCTTACAAGGCTTCTTTGAGAGAACTTTGGAGTTGAACATTACTGATGGAGATCCTTGGTAGTTCAATGACTTGCAATATTTCCCCTTCCTACTACCAGCACATTCTTTCCACAAAGTGCACAAGTTACTTAGCAAACATTTTAAGTTGCAATTAACATGGAAATTAACAAGAACATGCACGGCAATGGATGCCTTTTAAGGCTAAGCAACCATCGAAGTATTTTTAACAGAACGGCTTATCCACACGCACCACAATTTAAATAAATTGTAATCAAGTTTGGAGCAAAATCTAAACTAATGCATGTTTCAAAGATCGGGAAGGTTCAATCAATCATCCATTCAATCACTGGATTTAATGAGGCCATATCGCAAAAATCAAACGTTCCTCGTTTACTACAAACACTTCTGCAGACAAAATAAATCTGGTAAAATACAGATTTAGGATATAGATAAGCTATAGCTTACCTGCATTGTCGCTTGTAGTCATAGACGGAGATTCGCCTGTCATTTTTTGTCGTTTGGCTGGGGGCCCGTTTGTAACAAGCTGATCCGCCATGTTTACGTCAAGTTACACCAAAGATGAAAGGCTTCAGATTAAAGGCCTAACAAGATTCTTTGTACAGTACCTCGATCTTAATTGAAATTCAGGTTTTGTAGAGAAATGCACACAAAAAACTAACAGTCCTCTCTCCATCCACAGTTCCCATTTTGCTCGACGTCTCGCTAGCAAGATGTATCAATCATCCGGGGATTTCAAGGCAGGGTGCTCATTTTCAATGAGCAGCGAAAAACCCCTGGACGGAAAATTTTTCTTTAGCCTAATTTCTCTTCCAGGAGAGCAAAATGATCACTATAACGTATCTCAGTGTTGACTTTAGTCCATTAACAATCAACTTGCCGAAAGGATTTTTCACAAAAACATCCTAAACTGTGAAAACAAAGCATAAATATTTCCAAATATACGTAGACAAGCCTTCTAAGATGGCCGCCAGTGTTGTACTTCTGTCTTTTGGGCTGGACAGTAGCTCCGAGTTCTCCCGAAGGAAGTATAGGTTGGAAAATCTATACATATTCATGAGCAGTTTGGATCATGTGATATAAACTGGGTTATTTCATTGGTCATTAGTTCCGTGACTCACGCAAAGCTCTTTCCGGAATCAATCGGATACCCCGAGTATGCAGCATTATGGGTAAACCGACAGGGTTCAGTCTAGCCTGAGTGAAAGAGGTCCAGCCAGTTATGGTAACACATTGTCGACAATATTAAATTTTGCGTGAATCCAAATGTTTGTGATGCTTTTCTTCCTCTTTTTCTTGTTGAAGAAGACTATATGTATACGATATCCATCCCAGTGTTCCGATTATATAGCCTAATAGGTCCTGTACACAGATTGCAAAATAAATAACTGATAATAACAACACCTGAAACATGCACATTATTTTATCAACCTCCCCGGCCCCCACCCCCTTCCTTGTTATTTCCCTCCCGTCCTGTATTTGATAAAGCC
>CM054141.1:10543066-10558066 GCA_028751875.1 Rapana venosa | reverse complement strand
CGCCGCTGAGATTTGAACCCACGACTTCATGAACCCACGGGAAGAGAGAGAGAGAGAGAGGGGGGGGGGGGGGGGGGGGGGAGGTGTCCGGTGGCGTGTGTGTGTGTGTGTGTGGGTGTGTGCGCGCGCGGCGCGTGTGTGTGGGTGGGTGGGTGGGTGGGTGGGTGGGTGTGCGTGTGTGTGTGGACATTCACGTGCAGGAATGCCAGGGGCATTTTCAGTATAAATAGCATCCCCACCTTATTGAAATCCTGTATTAAAAATTTCCCCCTTTTCTGTCACTCTCTTTTTCTGTCTTTTTTTTCTTCTCCTTACCTTTCCATCATATCTCTCGCTTATTTTCTGCCTTTCAAGAACTCTTGACAGCTATTTTTCAAGCAAAATCTTAGACATTTCTTTTCATGCACATTATAACATGACATTTTTGTCTTTACTGTTTTGTTATGGCAACCAGGTTGTGATATTGTAAACACTAGGATGGGCACAGGATCTCCGTTCTGCATTGTTATTTATCCATATGGAAATTTCTGTTTGTACTTTTTGTAACCTGAAGTGTTTATTATCCTTTTTCATGCTTCTTTTGTAATCCGGGGATGAGAGATTAATCGGAATGGCTGGCGTCCTCAGCGGTGTCTGGGTTTATTGGCTTTATGAAAAGAAATGATTCAGGTATTTTGTCATTCCATGATTGGTTGGGTTTTTTTCCAGCTTGATAGTGTTGGATATTTGAAGAGGTTGGATGGTGTTGATTTTTTAACTTGAGGTGAATGTTATTGGAGAGCAGCTGAATTTTTAAAAAACAACAACACCTTTTCTTTGAGATAAGATTTTCAGTTTTTCCTGTCAGCGATGCATACATTTTATGCATATTTTCTTTCTCATTTTATCATCATGTTTGAATGGCAGCTTTAAAAGGCCACAGGAATATCAAACATTCTTGTGAATGCGATTGACACTTCTAAATTCCGAAAAGTTTTTCACTGTAAGGTACCACCAAGGGTGAAGCTTTAATCCCCGTGAAGTCCTCTAAGACTAGATCATCCAGGAGCCAAAACTCAGTCAGGTCAGATCAAAGGAAACTCAAGTCAGGTCAGACCAAAGGAAACTCAAGTCAGGTCAGAAGGAAACTCAAGTCAGACCAAAGGAAACTCAAGTCATGTCAGACCAAAGGAAACTCAAGTCAGGTCAGACCAAAGGAAACTCGAGTCAGGTCAGACCAAAGGAAACTCAAGTCAGGTCAGACCAAAGGAAACTCAAGTCAGGTCAGAAGGAAACTCGAGTCAGGTCAGGCCAAAGGAAACTCAAGTCAGGTCAGAAGGAAACTCAAGTCAGGTCAGACCAAAGGAAACTCGAGTCAGGTCAGACCAAAGGAAACTCAAGTCAGGTCAGACCAAAGGAAACTCGAGTCAGGTCAGACCAAAGGAAACTCAAGTCAGGTCAGAAGGAAACTCAAGTCAGGTCAGAAGGAAACTTGATTCAGGTCAGATCAAAGGAAACTCGAGTCAGGTCAGAAGTAAACTCGATTCAGGTCAGATCAAAGGAAACTCAAGTCAGGTCAGACCAAAGGAAACTCAAGTCAGGTCAGACCAAAGGAAACTCGAGTCAGGTCAGACCAAAGGAAACTCAAGTCAGGTCAGACCAAAGGAAACTCAAGTCAGGTTAGTAGGAAACTCGAGTCAGGTCAGGCCAAAGGAAACTCGAGTCAGGTCAAAAGGAAACTCGAGTCAGGTCAGACCAAAGGAGACTCGAGTCAGGTCAGACCAAAGGAAACTCAAGTCAGGTCA
Source organism: Rapana venosa (assembly GCA_028751875.1). Taxonomy (NCBI): domain Eukaryota; kingdom Metazoa; phylum Mollusca; class Gastropoda; order Neogastropoda; family Muricidae; genus Rapana; species Rapana venosa. The sequence continues at coordinate 10,556,282 of CM054141.1, read as the reverse complement.
GACCAAAGGAAACTCATGTCAGGTCAGAAGGAAACTCAAGTCAGGTCAGACCAAAGGAGACTCAAGTAATAATAATAATAAATGGAATTGAGATAGCGCTGTATCTTGCACAGACAAATCAAAGGGCTTGCACTCAACTCATTAAAAATCACTAAATGTGAATAGACGTTAAACTAAAGATACACACACACACACACACACACACACACACACACACAGGTTATACACTTTGGCAGGGTAATGGAGTTTTGGGCTGTTGAAAAGCAGGGAGAGCTATGAAATGAAACAGGAGAGGAAAATCTTAGGTTTGAAACAAATATATCTTGAGGCCGAATTTTAAAAAGTCACAAGAAGGCCTTTGGCGAAGAGAGATAGGGAGGCCATTCCAAATCGATGGACCAGAAACAGAGAAAGAGCGACGGCCCACGGTGGACTCGCTGAATCTAGGTATTCGAAAGCACAAAGAATCTGCAGCAGAGCGAAGGGAACGAGAAGGAGTGTACAGGTGAAGACATTCACAGAGGTAGGAGGGTGCTGTTTTGTGGAGACATTTGTAACAGAGGGTACAGATCTTATAGTTTATTCTTTGTGGCACAGGCAGCCAGTGGAGAGAGGGGTCATGTGCTCAGACTTTTTCTTTCTGAGGACTAGTCGAGCTGCAGAGTTTTGAATAGGTTGAAGGGAGTGGATAGTTGATGCTGGCAGACCAGCCAAAAGAGAATTGTAATAGTCAAGACGTGAAAGAATGAGAGATGCCACAAGTTTGGATGTTGCCTCTGTGGACAGGTACTTTCGAATTGCACTAATACACCGTAATTGATAGTAGCACGACTGGCAGGTCTGGGTGATGAATTTTTGCATAGAGAGTGTGTTGTCGATAATGACCCCTAGATACTTCACAGCAGTGGATAGAGGGACTGATGCATTGCCGAATTCTATTGAAGCTGTTGTAATGGAAGAGAGTTTGTGTTTGGTCCCTACAAGCATGGCTTCAGATTTATCAGCGTTTAGTTGTAACTTGTTCTCTATCATCCAGTTTTGGATATCTTGAAAGCAGTAGGCTATATTTGTCAAGAGAGAAGGCAGATTTTCAGGAGTGTCACTGCTTAGAATCTGAGAGTCATCTGCATGAAAGTGATGGTTGATCTGATGACGGTTAATAATATGTGACAGTGGAGTGGTGTAGAGAGTGAAAAGAACAGGGCCCAGAACTGATCCCTGTGGGACTCCACATTCCAGTCTGGCAGGTACTGACTGAATCTTGTTTACAGTGACTGTCTGGAATCGGTCAGTTAGGTATGAGCTAAACCAGGTGAGGGCTGTACCAGAAACACCAAACGTTTCTTGAAGACGGGAGAGAAGAATAGAGTGGTCAATAGTGTCGAAGGCTGCAGATAAGTCAAGTAGAGTGAGAAGGGAGATTTCCCCTGAGTCAGAAGCAAGTAGAAGCGTGTTTAAGGTGTGCACTAGGGTGGTTTCAGTGCTGTGGTTGGCGCGATAGGCAGATTGAAACGCAGGAAGAAGACTGTTGGAGAGAAGGTGGTTGTTGAGCTGTTTCAGAACAACTTTTTCAAGGACATTAGAGATAAAAGGTAGGTTGGAAACAGGTCTGTAATTCTTCAGAATGTTAGGGTCAATGTCATGCTTTTTGAGTAGTAGTGTGACTAAAGCAGTTTTGAGAACTGAAGGAACATTTCCAGAAACAAGAGATGAGTTAACTATTTTCGTGATAGTGGGTATAAGCTGTGGCAGGCACTGTGCAAAAAGAGAAGGAGGTATGGGGTCGATATCGCATGATTTTATAGTCATTCCTTTCAGAATTGTCTCAATTTCTTTCTCGATTGCTGGATGAAAGAACAGGAGAGGAGTGCCAGAAAATTAAGGATCAGAAATTGCAGGCTGGAAAGGAGTCTGATCCAAGCTAGAGCGAATGTTGCGGATTTTGTCAGAAAAGAATGCAGAAAATATAGAAGGAAGTTCAGAGTGGTTGTAGATAGAAGGCAGAGGGCTAGCCTTAGCAGATCCAAGAAGAGTGGATGTGAGGGAAAAGAGAGATTTCATAGATGTGGCATCAAGAACTTGAGAAGAGTAATACTTTGTTTTTGCTGAATGGATTAAGGTTTTGACTTTGTTGATTTGCTTAGAAGAAGCTGTTTGTTTACTTCAGTTTTTGTTTTTCGCCATTGCCATTCTAGTTGTCGGCGTTTGCGTTTTGCGACCAGGATGTCATGGGTGTACCATGGTGCACAGGGCCTATCAGGCAGGAGATGGTCAGTAGGAGGTGCATGCTCATCAAGGAGTTGGCTGACGACGGTATTGTAGTGTTTAGAAGGGTCAGTATGGTCAGGTGTTTGTGATAGACGTTCAGCAGCTTGGGAAAGAAAAGTTTGAATATCTATGGCCTTGAGGTTGCGACGGGTAATGCACTTCTTCTTTCTGATAGGTTTTGCAACGTTTAGGGAGAAAGGAATGGTAGAATGATTGGAGATCAGTTCGTCAGTCAGGTCAGACCAAAGGAAACTTGAATCAGGTCAGACCAAAGGAAACTCGTGTCAGGTCAGACCAAAGGAAACTCAAGTCAATTCAGGCCAAAGGAAACTCAAGTCATGTCAGACCAAAGGAAACTCGAGTCAGGCCAGACCAAAGGAAACTCCAGTCAGGTCAGGCCAAAGGAAACTCAAGTCAGGTCAGGCCAAAGGAAACTTTAGTCAAGTCAGAAGGAAACTCAAGTCAGCTCAGAAGGAAACTTGAGTCAGGTTAAAAGGAAACTTGAGTCAGGTCAGACCATAGGAAACTCAAATCAGGTCAGACCAAAGGAAACTCGAGTCAGGTCAGACCAAAGGAAACTCGAGTCAGGTCAGAAGGAAACTTGAGTCAGGTCAGGCCAAAGGAAACTCGAAACAGGTCAGACCAATGGAAACACGAGTCAGACCAGACCAAAGGAAACTCGAGTCAGGTCAGACCAAAGGAAACTCGAGTCAGGTCAGACCAAAGGAAACTCAAATCAGGTCAGACCAAAGGAAACTCAAGTCAGGTCAGACCAAAGGAAACTCGAGTCAGGTCAGACCAAAGTAAACTTGAGTCAGGTCAGGCCAAAGGAAACTCGAAACAGGTCAGACCAATGGAAACACGAGTCAGACCAGACCAAAGGAAACTCAAGTCAGGTCAGAAGGAAACTCGAGTCAGGTCAGACCAAAGGAAACTCAAATCAGGTCAGACCAAAGGAAACTCAAGTCAAGTCAGACTGAAGGAGACTGGAGACCTGAGTCAGGTCAGACCAAAGGAAACTCAAGTCAGGTCAGACCAAAGGAAGCTTTAGTCAGATCAGAAGGAAACTCAAATCAGGTCAGAAGGAAACTTGAGTCAGGTCAGAAGGAAACTCAAGTCAGGTCAGAAGGAAACTCAAGTCAGGTCAGAAGGAAACTTGAGTCAGGTCAGACCAAAGGAAACTCAAGTCAGGTCAGACCAAAGGAAACTCGAGTCAGGTCAGAAGGAAACTCTAGTCAGGTCAGAAGGAAACTTGAGTCAGGTCAGAAGGAAACTTGAGACAGGTCAGACCAAAGGAAACTCAAGTCAGGTCAGGCCAAAGGAAACTCAAGTCAGGTCAGAGCAAAGGAAACTCGAGTCAGGTCAGACCAAAGGAAACTCGAGTCAGGTCAGACCAAAGGAAACTCGAGTCAGGTCAGACCAAAGGAAACTCGAGTCAGGTCAGACCAAAGGAAACTCGAATCAGGTCAGACCAAAGGAAACTCAAGTCAGGTCAGACTAAAAGGAGACTGGAGTCAGGTCAGAAGGAAACTCGAGTCAGGTCAGACCAAAAGGAAACTTGAGTCAGGTCAGACCAAAAGGAAACTCGAGTCAGGTCAGACCAAAAGGAAACTTGAGTCAGGTCAGACCAAAAGGAAACTCGAGTCAGGTCAGACCAAAGGAAACTCAAGTAAGGTCAGACCAAAGGAAACTCGAGTCAGGTCAGACCAAAGGAAACTCAAGTAAGGTCAGACCAAAGGAAACTCGAGTCAGGTCAGACCAAAGGAAACTCAAGTAAGGACAAAAGGAAACTCGAGTCAGGTCAGAAGGAAACTCAAGTCAGGTCAGAAGGCAACTTGAGTCAGGTCAGAAGGAATCTTGAGTCAGGTCAGATCAAAGGTATGGTTCTTACTCAAAATTGCCTAAAATGCTGTCATTGAACGATTTTATTTTCTAGATTAGAAAAAAACCCTGTTTATTGAATCTTTCATAAATCATTTTCAAAATGATTCAGAAGTTGCAAGTGGTTACCTTCCCATGCTTTCCTCCACTGCTATTTTCTGCATTAATACTTCCAGCATCTTCAGAAATTGATAGTTCACAGCTCATAAAATGTCCGCTCTGCTACATCCTGAACTCTTCACTTTCTGCATCTTTAGAAATTGTTAGTCTACAGCTCACAAATCAGTTTACTACTCTGCTACAACTCGAAAACTTTACTTTCTGCATCTTTAGAATGGAACGGTCCCATACAACAAAAAGAGTACAATCTGGACGCATGAAAACTAAGTGAAGAATGACGAGCTGAAGATTGTAGCTATGACTGATCCATGCGTGGACTATTGTCAACTGTGACTAAAAGTGCTTTCATTTCTTCTGCAAGTGAACAATCTCCGAGGTTGGGCTTGGTTGTTTGTTCAGGTATTTTGTTGTTGCTGTTGTTGTTGTTGTTGTTGTTGTTGTTGTTTTGCTGTGTGTGTGTGTGTGTGTGTGTGTGTGTGTGTGTGTGTGTGTGTGTGTGTGTGTGTGTGTGTGTGTGTGTGTGTGTGTGTGTGTGTGTGTGATCAGACATTGATGATAGAAAATAGAGTAAACTCCATCTCAAATAACCCCCCCCCCCCCCCCCCCACCACACACACACACAACCATTTTAAAAAAAAATGGGGGAAAAAAATCTACTCAGTTCTATGGGTGACTTATCATTAATTGCACCAGTACATAAAGTATTCGTTGTATTGGTCCTTTCACAACTCGACAGCTGTAACTAACTTAACGACATTCCAGGCCGACTTTCATGCAATCTCCCACTTCACCAGTTTCCTGAAAATCATGCAGCAATCGTCTTACATCGGCATCCCCCTTGGAGATGCCGAGGGCCTTTTGGTATAAATAGCATCCCCTCACCTTCTGGAAATTCTCAGTCCCGAAATCGGATATCTCCGCTGGGATTATAATATAACTTCAACATCAACTGGAAATTCCGTGCTAGGAATTCCTTCTTTTCTGCCCCTATCTTTGTTTCTGCCTTGTTCCTTTTTTCTGCCCCCCCCCCCCCTCCCCCCTCCCTCCTTCTTGTCTATTTTCTGCCTTCTTGGTCCATTCTCCTGCTTTTTTTTTTCTCCAGAAAGACTTTAAAAAAAAAGAGAGAACAATTCTCTCCCACGCTGAAGTCGGATACGCTGGGCCTGACTTGTCAGGCGCTTAACGGCAGCACAGCCCATTACCTTTTTGCTCATATTATGACAGACAACAGTTGTTGTTGTCTGAGCGTTTGATAAAGAAGGAAGAACAACGGGACCTCATGTTATAGTCTCATTCGAAGGACTTTCGGGTGAGTGGAGTTAAAGCTGGTGCGCTAACTCCAGCAGGGTAAAAATGCCCTCGAACAGGAATAGCAGTGGTGACTCGAACTGATGCCGTCAGATTGCGAGCTCAACGCTCTAACCACTAGGCGACTCCCACAGGCACTTTCGTTATAAAGGTAAAGGTGTCCCATAACCTATGTGGTCGTAGGGGAGTGAGGCGTCGGAGACCTCAACTTCTTAAGGGGCCAGCATATTGAAGGCGACGCCCATCTCCTCTCCATCGCTGCTTTACCTTCCCTGACCCTAAAGAGGCAGGTACCCATTTACAGCTGGGTGAACTGGGGGACTGAACTGAAGCCAGGGCGTACAAACGGTCACCCATCCAAGTGGTAAGGGGATCGATGCTGCTCTAGCTTAGTCGGGGAAAGCGAGTGCTCTGACCACTGAGCTAACATTCCTTACACCAAGAGGCAAATGCTTTTAGCAACAGTACACAGATTAACATTGAATGTATCTTCAAGAATAGCATTATCAGAATCTTGTATGATGAAGAATCATTGTCAAAACAGTCACTTGTGCCCATCAGGAATAAACTCTGTGATAACATCATACCCTGAAGAAGAAAGCTTGTAAAACTATCTTTTATAGACAGTAGTCTATAGTTTATTGTTGAAACCGCATCAAGACATACCACTTACTATTACTTACTTACTTAGGCCCATCACTCCCCCTGGAGCATAGGCCGCCGACAACAGTCCGCCAGAGTCCTCTGTCCTGGGCTATTCTCTCCAGCTGTCTCCAGGTATATCCCATCTTCCTGGTTTCTGCCTCAAGGTCGCGTCGCCAGGTGTTTCTTGGCCTTCCTCTTTTTCGTTTTCCTTGTGATGTTGCTGGCTGGCTTTCTCAGGGTGTGCCCGATCCATCCCCATCTCCTGCGCCGGATTTCATTCTCGGCTGGCAGCTGGTTGGTACGTTGCCACAGGTCTGCGTTGCTGATGGTGTCGGGCCAGTGGATCTGGAGATTCGTCTCAGGCAGCTGTTGATGAAGGTCTGCACTTTCTTGATGGTGGTCTTTGTTGTCCTCCATGTCTCCGCTCCATATAGTAGGACTGACTTGACGTTGGAGTTGAACAGCCTGATCTTTGTGCGGGTCGACACCACCTTGGAACTCCAGATGTTCTTCAGCTGCAAGTACGCTGCCCTCGCCTTGCCAATTCTTGCTCTGACGTCTGCGTCTGTGCCGCCCTGAATGTTAATGATGCTACCCAGGTACGTGAATGTCTCCACTTCTTCCAGCTCCTTCCCATTTAGTGTGACTGGGTCCTCACTGCGTTGATCTTGAGAATCTTGGTTTTGCCTTCATGGATCTTGAGACCAACCTGTAATGAGGTGGCTGCTAGTTCTGTAACCACTTACTATAGAAAAATGTATTAATTCATTCATTCTTTTATTTCAAGGATAATGGAATAAGCACTCATGTACTTTGTACATCTAGTCCCCGTGTGTACTCAGTTTTTGTAAATTTTGTCATCCGCTCCCACTGGCACACAATGGCCTACTCTTCCATAGAGAAAGTTGAGGGACGAGTCATGGAGAATGAGTTTCTTAGCCACAAGCTGAATTGCCTGTGCAGAAATCAAGATGTCAAAAGATTTTATACACGCGAATCAGCTTAAATCTTCAAGATGGGTGTAGCTGTAGCACTGGAGGAAGGGATGGTGAGCGCCGCATCATTAGTGCCTATGTTTGGTTTGTATGCAAACTAGCTGTGAGCCCTATGTCTTAGTTGAGGCAAGAGAAGTTTGAACAAAGTCCTGTCCAAACATCGTATGACATTGGATTTAGGGCTAGAGCAAAGGATGGTAATCGCTCAGAGAAACAGACTTGTCTTTCTTGGGCTCTGGAAATACATACACAACAATCTTTTATAGACCCCGAAAAATAATACACTGGGCGTATTATGATCAGTTGTGAGATTGTCCACTGATATTATGAGATTCAATGGCTTCTTCTTCTTCTTCCCAGAAAAAAAGTTGTTTTACGTCTTTTTCCTCAACCATAGCACCATACTTTCCATTTCCCTTATCAGTCACAATCACAACAAACATACAGCAGATCAGTCAGATTTTTTTCCCAAGCTCATCCTTTCAATCCTTTTGTTCACACCAACAATAGATTTCCCAGAAGTGGAATGAATGAATCGATAACAAAACAGCACACAGAAATCTCCGCGCTCAATGTATACATGTTCCTGAGAAAAAGAAAAAAGCATCCGGCTCATCTAAAAAGGTAAAAAGGTAAAGGTGTCTCATAACCTATGTGGTAGTGACAATGACAATGACAATGACAAATTCTTTTATTTTGAGGATAATGAATAAGCACCCACGTGCATTTTTACATCCAGTCCCCGCCCTTAGGGATATATATGATAATAAAATAAAATAAAGCCCATAGTAAGAGAGTGAGGCATCGGAGACCTCAGCTTCTCCAGGAGCCAGCATATTGAAGGCGGCACCCATCTCCTCTCCCTCGTTGCTTTACCTTCCCTGACCCTAAAGAGGGCAGGTACCCATTTACAGCTGGGTGAACTAGGGGACTGTACTGAAGCCAAGGGGCGCAAAGGGTCACCCATCCAACTGGTAACCCCGCTCGATGTTGCTTAACATTGGCTGGGGGAAAGCGAGTGCTCCGACCACTGAGCTATCCCGTGGCTAATCTACGGGCACGAATAATGCAGAACATCTCGGCACACGTGAAATCCTGTTCCTCCTATCGGAAGATCAGGCCATTGTGTGTGTATGTGTGTGTGTGTGTGGTGGGAGTGGGGGGGGATGGATGACAAAATTTACAAAATTTGCATGCACAGGGGGTAAAAAAGGTAAAGGTAAAGGAGTCCCATAACCTATAAGGTCGTAGGGGGGCGAGGCGTCAGAGACCTCACTTCTCTAGGGCCAGCATATTGAGGGCGGTGCCCATCTCCTCTCCCTCGCTGCTTTACCTTCCCTGACCCTAAAGAGGGCAGGTACCCATTTACAGCTGGAAGAACTGGGGGAACTGTATTGAAGCCAAGGCGGCAAACGGTCACCCATCCAACTGGTAACCACGCTCGACGCTGCTTAACTTGGCTGGGGTAAAGCGAGTGCTCCGACCACTGAGCTATCCCGTCCCCAAGTTATCCTTGAAATGAAAGAATGGATTAAGAAATCAAAGAATAGATGATTTAAATTATAAAAAAAAAGAGTATGGGTTGGCTTGGCTTAGCCTGAGTGTTTTACGAGATTTTGATATCCAGATATCCGTTCGGTTCGGAGAAATAGAATTTTATAAAAAAGATTAAAAAAAGATACCTCCCATAACATGATCGTATGTATATCCACAAAAGAATAGCACAAGTAAAAGGCATTACATCAGTACGACGTGTGTGTGTGTGTGTGTGTGTGTGTGTGTGTGTGGTGTTGTGTGTGTGTGGTGCGTTTGTGTTGTGTGTGTGAGAGAGAGTTATGTGTTGGTGTGTGTGTGTGTGTGTGTGTGTGTGTGTGTGTGTGTGTGTGTGTGTGTGTGCGTGCGCAGTATTTACGTCTACTGCTTCAAGTGATTTTAACTAGGTTAATGTTGTGATAATGATATTACGTTCCAGCGGGAATTTCCGATTTAGTGACTGCGGACTAGATGTAGAATGAATGATTTGAAGCAAAAGATGAGTGTTGGTAGGAGTGAGTAATGAACTACTGACTGAAAAACGATGCAAACAACATATTGCACAAACATGCCTGACAAACACAATAACCCCCCCCCCCCACCTCCCCACATGCACACAAAAACAACAAATAACAAACAACAACAAAACCATCACAGAACAGTTTTAAAAACTATTTTGAGAAGGAAGGTGGCAAAATGGTTAAGACGTTCGCCTGCTAACAAGTAAACCGTGAGGTTCTGGGTTCGATTCCCAGCCTTGCCCTTTTTTCCCCAGTTTGACAGGAAAATGGAACTGAATGTCAAGTATTTCGGATGGGACTCTAAAGCAGTCGGACCTGTGTTTTTACGAATTTGTACACGTCAAAAGAACCCACGGCGGAAAAGAGCTGTAGAGGTATCTCCCGAACTGTTCTGGCAAAATTGGTAGGTTCAATTGCCAACTGCATCTCCGAAACTGGAATGCCGGTACCTTAATGGTGTGGTAGTGGTGGGACGGTCGCATACGCAAAAGACTCATCATTGGTTGAACCTTAGACTGCTAGCCGAGGAACAAGAAAAAAAAATATAGAAAGCAAACTTCCATAATTATGACTTATCATAGAAATAACCAAACTTCCATAAACATGACTTATCATAGAAATAACCCAACTTCCATAACTATGACATGATAGAAACCCAACTTCCATATTATGACTTATCATAGAAAGCAAACTTCCATAACTATGACTTATTATAGAAAGAAAACTTCCATAACTATGACTTATAATAGAAAGAAAACTTCCATAACTATGACTTATAATAGAAATCAAACTTCCATAACTATGACTTATAATAGAAAGCAAACTTCCATAACTATGACTTATAATAGAAAGCAAACTTCCATAACTATGACTTATAATAGAAAGCAAACTTCCATAACTATGACTTATAATAGAAAGCAAACTTCCATAACTATGACTTATAATAGAAAGCAAACTTCCATAACTATGACTTATAATAGAAAACAAACTTCAATAACTTCAATATCATAGAAAGCAAATTTCCATAACTATGACTTATCATGGAAAGGAAATTTCCATCACTATGACTTATCATAGAAATAACCCAACTTCCATAACTAGGACTTATCATAGAAACCAGACTTCCATAACTATGACTTATCATAGAAACCAAATTTCCATAACTATGACTTATAGAAATAACCCAACTTCCATAACTCTGACTTATCATAGAAATAACCAAACTTCCATAACTCTGACTTATAGAAATAACCAAGCTTCCATAACTCTGACTTATCATAGAAATAACCAAGCTTCCATCACTATGACTTATCATAGAAATAACCCAACTTCCATCACTATGACTTATCATAGAAACCAAACTTCCATAACTATGACTTATCATAGAAATAACCAAACTTCCATAACTATGCCTTATAGAAATAACCAAGCTTCCATAACTCTGACTTATCATAGAAATCACCAGACTTCCATCACTATGACTTATCATAGAAACTAGACTTCCATAACTTTGACTTATCATAGAAACCAAACTTCCATCACTATGACTTATCATAGAAATAACCAGACTTCCATCACTATGACTTATGATAGAAATAACCAGACTTCCATCACTATGACTTATGATAGAAATAACCAACTTCCATACTACTTCGACTTATCATAGATAAAAAAACAGACTTCCATCACTATGATTTATCATAGAAACAGACTTCCATCACTATGACTTATCATAGAAACCAAACTTCCATCACTATGACTTATCATAGAAATAACCAGACTTCCATCACTATGACTTATGATAGAAATAACCAGACTTCCATCACTATGACTTATCATAGAAACCAGACTTCCATAACTATGACTTATCATAGAAACCAGACTTCCATCTCTATGACTTATGATAGAAATAACCAGACTTCCATCACTATGACTTATCCAGACTTCCATCACTATGACTTATGATAGAAATAACAAGACTTCCATCACTATGACTTATCATAGAAACCAGACTTCCATCACTATGACTTATGATAGAAATAACCAGACTTCCATCACTATGACTTATCATAGAAATAACCAGACTTCCATCACTATGACTTATCATAGAAATAACTAGACTTGCGGAGGGCGGGGCAGGATTTGACGTGTGCGCAGGATGTTCTGCGTGCATTCGCACACACGGGGCCTCTTTTTATAGTCTCATCCAAAGGACTTTTGGGGATAGTGGAATCTGCACTGATGTTATCTCCAGGGTAAAGTATCCCCCTTGAACAGGAATCGAACCCAGGTCGTCAGATTGCGAGCGCAATGTTCTAACCACTAGGCTATCCCGTCCCATCTCTTATCATTTTGTATGGCCTTGTGTAGCATGGCTGCTACTTCTGGTTGCTCATTTGTGGGTGTGGGTATGTGTATGTGGGTGTGTGTGCATGTGTGCACCTTTTACGTTTGTGCTTGCAGAAATCTTTCTTGACAGGGTGGACCTGAAATTGTAGTAACCATCTTTGGCCAGTTTACACATTGTCACTTTTTGAGCATCTTAGGCAGATGCACACATAATAACAGATAAGCATGCTAGATTTCACATATTTTATGTATAACAGAACACTTTGCGCACACGTTGAATCCTGTTCCGCTGTTCGAGAGAGTGGGCCATTGTGTGCCGGTGGGAACAGATGACAAAATTTTAAAAAACGCATTCACACACATTAAAAAAAAAGTCATCTGAGCGCTTTGATTTCTTGCTTTACAAGATTCAGCGCTATATAAATTCCATACATTATTATTATTATTATTATTATTATTATTTATTACTTCCATCACTATGACTTATCATAGAAGCCAAACTCGCACGTGGGGCGGCGGGGGGGGGGGGGGGGGGCTGTCAATATAAATAGCATCCCCACCTTCCTGAAAATCTGTGCTACAAGAATAGCATTTCCTCCTGCTGGAAATTCTAGGCAAGAAATTGCCTCTTTTCTATCACTCTACTTCTGTCTTGTTCCTTTTCTTCCTGTCACCTTCTACTTATCTATTTTCTGCCTTCTTGGTTCATTCTCCTGCCTTTTCTTTCCCCAGAGAGACTTAAAAGATAACAATTTTCTCTTATGCCGAAGTCGGACGCGCTGGGCCTGACTTGTCAGGCGCGTGACGGCAGCACCACGCATTCTTGCTCATATGACAGACGAACAGTAGTTGCTGTCTGAGCGTTTGAGGATGAAGAAGATTCTCAATGTTAGTTTTGATCATGAAAGCTTTCTTGCCTGAAGAATGATTTTTGTTGTTGATGAAAACATGGTTCACAAAACATACCTTGGAAAAATTGAACGCGATTTCATGGTAATGCTACCACCATTCCTTTCAATAATTTTTCCCCCTCATCTTCTGTTTTGGTCTTTATAGGGATTTTAAGCCCCCTTGTGAATGTTTATCTTGTGTTTGAGCACAATATAAGCTACTAGCTTATTATTGATATGCTGGTTATGTTGTTTTTTAAAAAAAATTGGGGGGCTGGTTATGTTCTCCATGTTATATTGATTTTTTTCCATGCTCAGTGAAAAAGTACCCTATCTAAATCAAACAAATCTCGGACGAAAACGAAACAATAAACAAGGGAGGTAATTGTATGTCTCTTAAAAAAAACAAGGCGCGTAACTTCGAGCCAGTCATACTCCCGCTACTTGCCAGTTAGCATGCAGGCAAACAATCGGTGCAGGGACCTACACAGAAACACTTTCTTTTACATAAAAAAAAGATCATATAGTTCAAATAATTTTCACTTTGGCGATGCCGGGGGGCCTGTCAGTATTAATATCATCCCCAGCTTCTGGAACTTCTGTGCTAGGAATTCCCTCTTTTCTATCCCTCTCTTTGTTTCTGAACTTGTTCCCTTTCTTCCTGTCCTCTCCTTCTTGTCTCTTTTCTGCCTTCTAGGTCCATTCT
>CM054141.1:10488066-10538066 GCA_028751875.1 Rapana venosa | reverse complement strand
GGGGCGGGGTGGGGGGGGGGGGGGGGGGGATGGGGGTTCCCCTTGAAAGTGTCTCAGTGGTGGCTCGAACCCGGGCCTCCAGATCGCAAGCGCAACGCTCTAACCACCAGGCTAAGGGTGAATTTCCTCACTGTACAGACAGTTCAATGAAGACTCAAACCCACACCCACACCCCCACCACAGTTATTCCCGATCATCAGTCTGACACTTTTGTTTTTTTAACCACTGAGCTATCTTCTCCCCCTTCTCACCACCCCTCCTCACCCCCACCACTCCATTCTCAGGTCTGCTCTTTCTGTTGGCCTGGACTTTAAGCCTGGAAAGAGTGTTGTTGCCATGGCGTTTGTGTTGTGTTGTGTTGTGTGTGTGTGTGTATGTTTTTATTTATTTTATTCTTTTAAGTCGAGGATAATGGAATAAGCACTGATGTGCGTTTTTTACATCAAGTCTCCGTGTGTATGTTCTTTCTTCTTTCGAGCCAGAAGGCCCATAGAGCGGAGCTTATCCCGGTTTCTGTAGCGTTAAGCGAACTGGTGGTTTTTCACCACCCCTGTGACAGGACGCTAGTCTGTCGCCAGATACTTCCCCAGCAGAGCTGGTACCCACTTGTACACCTGGGTGGAGTGAGGAAAATAGGAGTAAAGTGTCTTTCCCAAGGACACAACACCGAGCCAAGCGGGGATCGAACCCGCGACCTCTGGATCACGAGTTGACCGCCTAAACCACTCGACCACGGTGCCTCCTCCGTGTGTATGCAGTTTTGTAAATTCTGTAATCTGTTCCCACCGGCACACAATGGACTACTCTTACCTTACAAAAAGCCGGAACAGGATTTAACGTGTGCGCAAGAGTTCAAGTCAAGTCAAGTCAAGTCAAAAACACTTTAATCATCCCATGAAGGGCAATTACAATACTGTCAGGCAGATTGATACACATGCATTTGCACACAGGGCCTCGGTTTATAGTCTCATCTATAGTCTCATCCGAAGGACTTTTGGGGAGAGTGGAGTCTGCACTGATGTAAACTCCAGGGGAAAATATCCCCCTTGAACGGGAATCGAACCCAGGTCGTCAGATTGCGAGTCTTCAGTGCATATTGTTGATATCTTGAGGGTTTATATCAATCAGTGTAGAACTGTTTACGTTACGTTATAGGATGCATAGCCAATGGTGTAAGCCTTCTGCAGTTTCCTCTTTGTACATCACCAGCCTCTAACCGCTGATTATTAGTTCCTTTCCACATTTCTTTGATTTGATCATTTCCTTCCACTTTATTCCTTCGGATGAGACTAAGGCCTCATGTGCAACCCATGCAGAACATCTTGCCCACACGTTAAATCCTGTTCCGCTTTTCGAAAGAGTAGGCCATTGTGTGCCGGTGGGAACAGATGACAAAATTTACAAAACCGCATACACACGGGGACTGGGTGTAAAAAAAAGCACATGAGTGCTTATTCCATTATCCTTCATATAAAAAAAAAGTCATCTGAGAGCTTTGATTTGTTGCTTTACAAGATTCAGCACTATATAAATTCCATACATTATTATTATCATTTCTTGGATTGTATCGTTTCCTTCCACTGTATTCGTGTTATTGATCAAAAGTGTTGACCTTCACTTCATGACAAAGGGACACCAGTAGCCTAGTTCAGTCTGCTTTCATTGGTTCTTCAGGCCCCGCCCCCTTGCAGCCATATATATAGCACTATAAGCCACGTCAGTGGACCAATCATTGCCTTTGAAGCTTGCTGGTCACTTCCTGTCTTTCCATTGGATCATCACAAATCACACCCCCCCCCCCCCCCCCACCCTGCCCCCTACCCCCCCCCCCCCTCCCTCCCCCACACATACCTTGAGTCAGTTGTGCCATTTGTAGAACTTCCCTTCTTCAATTCTGAGATTTTAAATGAGATTATAGGCCGAGGTTCTGTGTGCAAATGTGCGCATGACATCTCATACACAGGTTATGGACCTTGAGTGTTGTAAGAAAAAGTAATAATAATAATAAAATGGAATATATATAACGCTATGTCTTGTAAAAAACAACAACACATATCAAAGTGCTTGCATTCATTCCACTCCCACACATGCAACCAACAATGATTAATAATAAAGAGATGAAATAATAGGTTTGAAATAGGTATATCAAAAGTAGGCCAGTTAAGGTTCATGGTATGGAAGACACTGTCAAACTGGCTGAACAAACCCAGCATGCAATCTAAGAA
Source organism: Rapana venosa (assembly GCA_028751875.1). Taxonomy (NCBI): domain Eukaryota; kingdom Metazoa; phylum Mollusca; class Gastropoda; order Neogastropoda; family Muricidae; genus Rapana; species Rapana venosa. Next base: position 10,535,841 of record CM054141.1, on the reverse strand, counting down.
AGTTTAGACTCCACCAAGTTCAACTGACGCGTCTCAGAAGCATCATCTGAAAGTTTTAAGGCAGGGCCCTGATGAATCATCAAGAAATCCAGGCAGGAAAGGACCCACCCTTTGATTACTAGGAAAAACGAACGATTTTCTTACGACTTACTTCCATAATAGGAAATTCGTCAGTGGGGACAACTGTGACAATGCAGTAGTTTACTTAGTCTATCATGGGTTACTTTCCCTGAAAATGTTTCAGTCTGCTTTCTGTTGACATTTTTTTCTCCATAAAATGTAATGTGGACAATGATAAAGGTTGTAGACCTATCTTGTGTCTTGTATGCCGATAAAACCGAAGCCATGTTTATAGGGACCCAACATAAACTTTCCTCTATCGCAAAAACTTCAATAGAATTCGGCAATACGTCAGTTCCTTTGTCCACCTCTGTGAAGTATTTAGGAGTAGTTCTTGACAACACACTCTCTATGAAAAAATTCATCACCCAGACCTGCCAGTCTTGCTACTATCAATTACGGCGCATAAGCGCGATTCGCAAGTATCTGTCCACTGATGCAACTTCCAAGCTTGTCACATCTCTCATTCTTTCACGTTTAGACTACTGTAATTCTCTTTTGGCTGGCCTACCAGCATCATCTATCCACTCTCTTCAACGCATACAAAACTCTGCAGCTCGACTGGTCCTAAGAAAGAAAAAGTCTGAACACATCACTCCTCCTCTGCGATCTCTTCACTGGCTGCCTGTCTCACAAAGACTGGAGTATAAAATCAATACCCTCTGTTTCAAATGTCTCCACAAATCTGCACCCCCTTATCTCTGTAACTGACTTCATCTGTACACTCCATCCCGTTCCCTTCGTTCAGCCGCAGATACTTTGTGCTTTCGAACACCCAGATTCAAACAAACCACTGTTGGCCGTCGCTCCTTCTCTGTTTCTGGTCCATCCACCTGGAATGACCTCCCTCTTTCACTTCGCCAAAAGCCTTCACTTGATACCTTCAAATCCAGCCTCAAAACACACTTATTTCCTACCTGAGACTTTCCCCCCAAATATCTGTCCCTAATTTTCAACAGCATCTTTCACCTTCTAAGTGTTGTTCGGAGTGTGTGTGTGTGTGTGTGTGTGTGTGTGTGTGTGTGTGTGTGTGTGTGTGTGCGTGTGTGTGCGTGCATGCGTGCGCGCGCATGGTTTTGAAATCTGTTGTTCATTATGTTTAAGGAGAGTTGCATGCCTGTAAATGATTGAGTGCAAGCGCTTTGATTTGTTTTTTTTTTTTTTACAAGATTCAGCGCTATATAAATTCCATATATTATTATTATTATTATTATTATTATTATTATTATTATTATTATCTTTATTGTATAGTTGGTGCTTTAAAAAACGTACCAACCAGCTGCCAGCCGAGAATGAAATCCGGCGCAGGAGATGGGGATGGATTCGGCACACCCTGAGAAAGCCAGCCAGCAACATCACAAGGCAGGCACTATCATGGAACCCCCAGGGAAAACGAAAAAGAGGAAGGCCAAGAAACACCTGGCGACGTGACCTTGAGGCAGAAACCAGGAAGATGGGATATACCTGGAGACAGCTGGAGAGAACATCTCAGGACAGAGGACTCTGGCGGACTGTTGTCGGCGGCCTATGCTCCAGGGGGAGTGATGGGCCTAAGTAAGGTGCTTTAAAAATATATTGTTTAAGCTTTTGAAACTTCAGTCAGGGTTCTTTTTGCTGTTGCACGAATATCGAACGTTCTGGGTAGTCAAGGGGTTCATTTATTTATTTATTTATTTATTTATTTATTTATTTATTTATTTTATACCACTTTAAGTCACGGCAGATTTCTCTGCGTGAAATTCGGGCTGTTTATCCCAGGGAGAGCGCGTCGCCACAAGAGCAGCGCCACCCATTAAAATTTTTTTTTTCCTGTTTGCAACTGTATCTGTTTTCTTATCAGAGTGGCTTTTTTCTACAGAATCTTGCCAGGGACAACTCTTTTGTTGCCGTGGGTTCTTTTACGTGCGCTGAAAAATTTTGTTTAACACACGAGACCTCGGTTTATCGTCTCACCCGAAAGACTAGCACCCAGACCACCACTCATGGTTTTAATGGATGGGGGGAAAACTTTCGGGCCCAAACGGGGTTCGAATCACCGCACACTTCCGACCCGGACTTTTCGCTTTCTAGGCAGGCGCGTTACCACTAGACCACCGATCCACTTTACAACTTATTCAGTAATGGCAGATATGTGCATTAGGCTGCTGACCATTAAAAAATCAGATCTATGTAAGTACCGATGTGCCCATGCAAGTATCGTTATAATTATCAACTTGACAGTTTCCATTGACGTGACAGTGATTATGCATTTTGTGTCAGCATACTCTCTTCTTCTTCTTCTGCTCCTGCTCCTCCTCCTTCTTCTTCTTCTTCGTCTTCTTCTTCTTCTTCTTCTTCTTCTTCTTCTTCGTCGTCGTCGTCGTCGTCGTCGAACGCTCAGACAGCAACTATTGTTGTCTCTCATATGAGCAAAAATGTGCTGCGCTGCCGTTAAGCACCTGACAAGTCAGGCCCAGCGCGTCCAACTTTGGCATGAGAGAGAATTGTTGTCTTTTAAGTTTTTTTTCCGGAAAAAAAGGCAGGAGGAGAATGGACCAAGAAGGCAGAAAATAGCCAAGGAGAAGTTGACAGGAAGAAAAGGAACAAGGCAGAAACAAAGAGAAGGATAGAAAAGAGGGAATTTCTGCCACAGAATTTCCAGAAGGTGGGGATGCCATTTATACTGATAGGTCCTCAGCGTCCCCACAAGGGAGTGTAAAGGTAAAGGTGTCCCGTAACCTATGTGGTCGTAGAGGAGCGAGGCGTCAGAGACCTCAGCTTCTCTAGGGGCCAGCATATTGAGGGCGGCGCCCATCTCCTCTCCCTCGCTGCTTTACCTTCCCTGACCCAAAAGAGGGCAGGGTGAACTGGATGACTGTACTGAAGCCAAGGCGCGTAAACAGTCACCCATCCAAGTGGTAACCACGCTCGACGCTGCTTAACCTTAGCTGGGGGAAAGCGAGTGCTCTGACCACTGAGCTATCCCGTCCTTTAGAGGAGGAAAAAAAAAGAGAAAGATAATCTGGAGTCGGAGGATGGTTGTCTATAATGATATCGGTGGCTTGGTTTAGTAGTTAATGCTGTTTGGACGAATTTTATAAATTTGATCAGAATAATGTTTTTGTTTTTAACTGATAACATTGTGATGAATGTTATCAACTGTTCACCCAAAGCGTTGTTTTGTTGGATTATTTCTGTGAGGAATGTTATGGATTGTTACTAAAAGTCAAGCTGTTTACAATGGAACATGAATCATTATTCTATCTGATGAATGAAGTGAGCTGTTGCCTATGGCAATTTTATTTTTATTTTTTACAATCAATACGCCCACCCCCACCAACAAAAAAATAAAGAAGAAAAAAAAATGTAGTAAACTGTTGACCAAAATAAATACCGAATTTTTCTTTTTATTGGTTCGTACCTGTAATAGGAGACGGGATAGCTCAGTGGTCGGAGCACTCGCTTTCCCCCAGCCAAGTTAAGCAGCGTCGAGCGTGGTTACCAGTTGGATGGGTGACCGTTTGCGCGCCTTGGCTTCAGTACAGTTTCCCCAGTTCACCAGCTGTAAATGGGTACCTGCCCTCTTTAGGGTCAGGGAAGGTAAAGCAGCGAGGGAGAGGAGATGGGCGCCGCCCTCAATATGCTGGCCCTAGAGAAGTGAGGTCTCTGACGCCTCGCTCCCCTACGACCTTATAGGTTATGGGACTCCTTTACCGTTACCTTTTTTAATAAATGTCACAAACCTTTTCACCAAAATAATTCTGTTTTCATTGAACCATATTATATAGGCCTATATATGACAAACTTTTGAACTTAATAATGCTGTTGGAGGGTTTTTTCTGTCTTTCCTTTTAACGGGATCACATTTTCGATCCATTAAATTGCCACTTTTATTTCATGAATACCACAAAACTGTCTATTGATTTAGCTATACTTTCCACCCCCAGAATTTCTTCATTAATACCTAAATGAATCTTGCACAGTGTTAGCAATAATAAAATCACGTTAATCGGGTCATTAATTCTAATGAAACTATCCTCTAACAGGTTAATGCTGCTTTTAGTGGGTGATATAGACAATAAATGTCGTATGCTGCAGACCTTGGATGAGACTACAAACCGACGTCCCGAGTGCGAATGCACGCAAAACATTTTGCCCACACGAAACCTATTCCACCTTTCGGAAGAGTAGGCCATTTGTGCCAGAGGGAACAGATGACAGAAGCTGACAAAAATGCATGCACACGGGGACTGGATGTAAAAGAAACACACGAGCGTTTATTCTATTATCCTTGAAACAAGATCAAATATATGTCACTTCTGTAAAAGTAAAGGTGTCCCATAACCTATGTGGTCGTAGGGGAACGAGGCGTCAGAGACCTCAACTTCTCTAGGGGCCAGCATATTGAGGGCGGCGCCCATCTCCTCTCCCTCACTGCTTTACCTTCCCTGACCGTAAAGAGGGCAGGTACCCATTTACAGCTGGGTGAACTGGGGGGGGGACTGTACTGAAGCCAAGGCGCGCAAACGGTCACCCATCCAAGTGGTAACCTCGCTCAATGCTGCTTTATCTTGGCTGGAGGAAAGCGAGTGCTCTGACCACTGAGCTATCCCCCACCCCCACCCCACCCTATCCCATCACTTCTTTGGTCTCTGTAAGTTTGATGCTCACTCTCCTTTCGACACATCGATGCTGTGACCATGGGTAGAGCGTTTGACATCCATGTCTGCAAGTCCATGAGGTTGTGGGTTCAAATCTTGGCAGCAACTTCTGGTGAATTAAGGGTAGGGATTTAAAAAAAACACACCATCTTCTGGGGGTAAATCTGCCTGTGCCTTCATTCTCTTTGTGTGTGTGTGTGTGTGGTGTGTGTGTGTGTGTGTGTGTGTGTGTGTGTGTGTGTGTTTTGAGTGTGTGTGTGTGTGTGTGTGTGTGTGTGGGGTGGGGGTACATACACGTATACAGAAGATCAAAAATGCATGTTAAAGGTCTCGTGGTTTATGTCAGCCTCCAGTAGGTTACAGAAACATGAACGTGCCCAGCATGCACCCTGTACCTGGACAGGGATGGGCTCCGCCAGGTTCAACTTGTCAAAGAGACACGGCCTGAACAATTCAGTGCAGTGCCCCGACTCCTGAGGGAGTTTTAAGGGGGAAGAGAAGAAAAGAGAAGGGAAGAGAAGAGAAGAGAAGAGAAGAGAAGAGAAGAGAAGAGAAGAGAAGAGAAGAGAAGGGAAGAGGAAGGGAAGGGAAGGGAAGAGAAGAGAGAGAGAGAGAGAGAGAGAGAGAGAGAGAGAGAGAGAGAGAGAGAGAGAGAGAGAGAGAGAGAGAGAGAGTTTGTTTTCAGGTTTTGTCTGGATCATTTTTCTGCCGCCCTCCCCCCCTCCCTCCGTCCCCCTCCGACCCCCCCCCCTCCCCCCCCCCCCCCCCCCCCCCCCCCCGCACCCTCTGTTTCTGCCTTTTTGTTTTTGCTGGTTATGATTGTTATTGGTTGGGGGACTTATTTTCCTCTGTGTGTGTGTGTGTGTGTGTGTGTGTGTGTGTGTGTGTAAAATGTATGGTTTTATGTGCGTTTAAATGTATGGTTGCTTTTAAGTGCATTTGGAAGGAAGGTGGCAGGATGGTTAAGACGTTCGCCTGCCAACAAGTAAACCGTGAGGTTCTGGGTTCGATTCCCAGCCTCGCCCTTTCTTCCCAGTTTGACCAAAAAATCGAACTGAATGTCAAAGTCCTTCGGATGAGACTATAAACCGAGGCCCCGTGTGCGAACGCACGCAGAACATCTTACGCACACGTTAAATCCTGTTCCGCTTTTCGTAAGAGTAGGCCATTGTGTACCGGTGGGAACAGATGGCAAAATTTACAAAACCGCATACGCACGGGGACTGGAGGTAAAAAAAGCACATGAGTGCTTATTCCATTATCCTCGATATTAAAAAAAAATTGTCATCTGAGCGCTTTGATTTGTTGCTTTACAAGATTCAGTGCTATATAAATTCCATACATTATTATTATTATTTGGTATTATTCCCCCCCCCCCCCCGTTCTTCCACTAGAGCCCCGAGGCTCACCAAAGGCGAGGTTTTGTATTTACACCGTTTTTTGACCACTGTTAAGGCAGCCGCAATCTGACTTCGGGGTTGACGTTTTAACACACCAGAATGCGTTCATTTTTCATTTTTTTTCAAATTTGGTCATCCGTTCCTACCGACATGCGATGGCCTACTCCTCCGATAGGCAGAACAGATTTTTAACGTTGTTTTAAAGATGTTCTGCATGCGTTCGCACGCGGGATCTTGGTCTATATTATAGTCTCATCCAAGAAAAATTTTTTTCGCGGAGGTGGAGTCAGTCAGTATTGATGTTAACTCCAGGGGAAAATCCCCTCGAGTGGGTGTGTATGTTGTGTCTGGAACCTGGGCCATCAATATCAGGGGCGCAGCAGTCTAACCATTCGGCTACTCTGCCCCAATCTCATGATAACAGTCCCTGAGAAGGGTGGAGAGGGGGTGCACACACACACACACACACACACACACACTCGCGCGCGCGCGCGCACGCACACACACAACGGTTCAGAGATTTGGGGATATAGTAGATTTGACAATATTGAAAAGGTGCATTGATTTTAGGTGTTGGCAGAGATGTAAAGAATAGCATTGCTTTGGGTGAATGTGGTAGATACCCGATATACATTGATACTTTTACACAAATGTTAAAGTATTGGACCAGACTTCTTGCCATGCCTGAGAATAGATATCCCAAGCAGTGTTACTTCATGTTGCTCAAGCATGATCAGATGGGCAGAAGAAACTGGGTAACTCACGTAAGATCTATGTTTGTGTTCAAATGGGTTTGGATATGTCTGGGAAATGCAAGATATTGGAGATGTTTCCTTGTTTATCCGAACTTTCAAGACCAGACTTTTGGACATATATCGCCAGAACTGGCATGACTCGTTGATGTCTTATCCCGGATGTGAATTACCACCCTGACATATGTGGAGCAAATTATGTAGGACTTTTGGTTTCCTCTGAACACCGTCGTATACTTTGCTTATTAAGAAGTAATACACTGCCACTGAAAGGCATTCCACGTTATAAGAAAACACCTGTAAATCCTCATTGTGTGCAGTATGACGGATCTGTCGTTGAAGATTTATGTCATTTTTTGCTCATATGCCCAAAATAAGCAGCTTTGCGTAAAGGTTATATCCCCCTTTATTATCACAGGTTTCCATCAGGCTTTAAGGTTCAAATGCTGTGTTCAAACCCTTCTGAGAAACTGATTGTGAACCTGGCAGTTTATGTCATTGAATGTCTAAAGATCAGAAACATGTGGCTCTTTCCCTGCCTGCAACAAAGACTACGTGCTTACTGTATTATATCACTTCGACTGACTGCTCCATGGTTGCTTTTTCATATTGTGTTCATATGGGTCTTATGACCTGCAAAAAACTGAATAAATGTGATTGATTGACACACACACACACACAAAGACTGGATGCGTGCTTGTTATTATTTTATCCTCAGAACAAAAGAAATAAGCATTAATTTTGTCTCTCTCGACTTTCAGTGTGTGTGTGCGTGCGTGCGCGCGCACGCGTGTGTATGTGTGTGTGTTGTGAGGTGACAGTCCTGAAAATTATGGCCTCTGTGGTTGGCGGGGCTATAAACAAGATTGCATTGGATTGGATTGGTTTCTGTGTGTGTGCGTGTGTGTGTGTGTGTGTGTGTGTGCGTGCTTGTGTGTGTGCGTGTGTGTGTGCGCGCGCACGTGTGTGTGTGTGCGCGCGCGCGCGTGTGTGTGTGTGCGTATGTGTGTGTGTATGCACGCGCGCGCATGCACATGTGCGTGTATTAAAGTATATGTACTTGCTTTTTGTGTTTGTTTTTCCCCCTGGTCCTTTATTTTGTGTGTAGAGCATAATATCCATCACAACTCATCTCCATGTACACACACACATGCATGCACGCACGCACGCACTCACACATACACAGCGTGCACACACACACACACACACACACACACACACACACACACACACACACACAAACACGCAGGGGGTCTGGCTGGAAAAAAAAGCACATGAATGCTTATTCCATTATCCTCAAAATGAAAGAATAGTATAAAAAAAATTCACACACACACACACTCCTCCCCCCCCCTCACACACACACACCTAAACAACAACTGGCAAATATGTTGCTTTATTATCATTTTTTTGCTTTCTTTTGTTTTTTTTAAAACTTCCTACAACCTGTATAGATATCAAACACACACTGTAGAAGTAAACTCTTCAAAAGGAGCAAATCAATTACAAGCGTTAAAAAAAATAATATAAACAACCAAACCACACACAAAAAAAGCAACAACAACCCACAATGCTCAACACACTCTTTGCAGACTCACAAATTGTCTCTACACACTGCACCCCCCCCCCCACACCCCCCCCAAAAAAAAAAAAAAAAAACAACCAAAAAAACCCACCAAGTATAATAATTATAAATCTATGGAAAGTTTGTTAAAAAGTACAATGGCAAAACCCCATAAAACATGATAGAAAATGGGCGCTGAAGCCCTTATAACTGCTCACACCTACTGTACGTTTCTTTTAAAAATGGCATTAGCATAGAATGAATCATTACACTGAGAAATAAAACTAACACTTTCACTTGAGCATGATACCAACCAAGCTGCTTTGATGCTGATACTGCTGCTGCTGCTGATGGCGATGATGGAGGAGGATGATGATAATTATGATGACTGCAACTTAGTGGTGGGCGAATGACCTGTGCAGGACTTGTAGCATTAAATAAATTTTAAAAAAACACCGAACACAAACAAATTCAAAACCCAACCAATCAAACCAAAAAAAAAAAAAAAGAAAAAAAAAGGGGGGGGGGGGGGGGGGGGGGGGGGGGGGGGGGAGGGTGGGGGGAAACAAGACGGGGCCCTAGAGAATTTGGTAGAAAAGGGAAGCAGAAAGAATGATGAAATCATATCAATATTAAAAAAAGCCCCAACTAATTCACAAGAAACAACATGTGCAGAATGTGAAATTTTAACACCTCTCTCTCTCTCTCTCTCTCTCCTCTCTCTCTCATCTCTCTCTCTCTCTTCTCTCTCTCTTCAAACACACACACACACACATTGATATTATTGGTCTCCATTTTCAATGCAAAAAAAGAAAAAAAAGAAAGAAAAAAAGAAAACAAACAAACAACAACCCCCTCCCCACAAACCAAAAAATACCCCAAACCAAACCAACCAACCAGACAAACAACTCCCTCTCTCCAAACCCATTCAATCATGAAGAACAAGAGAAAAGTAAAAATGATTTCTGTAAAAAGACGTCTCCTTCATTAATGAAAAAGGCAGACTGTGTGTAACCTTCACTTTTAAGTCTTGTGATTGCACAGGCCTGGCACTGTTGCTTCAAGAATTGTACTATTTTTAGGGTGGCCCTCGGTGCTCAAGTGGAATGGCTTGCGACCACAGTCTCTAAATCGGAGAAATTCTGCTGGGACTGTATTATAATCTCAAACAATTCACTTCTAACCACACGTCTTCTTCTTCTTCCTTTTTTGTATGTTTCTCCCAGGGGAGGTTTGACATTGATGAGCCTTCTCTCCATCTCTCTCTGTTTTGAGCTTCCTCCTTATTTACACCCCTTTCTCTAAGATCATCTGCAATACAGGCAGCCCAGGTCTTGCTAGGTCTTCCCTTTGGTCTCTTTTCATCCACTACGAAGTTCGTTGCTCTTTTTATGATGTGGTGGTCTGCTTTCTGTTGAACGTGTCCAAACCAGCGCAGTCTATTGCTACTAGCTACAGGCTTCAGATCATCAACTTTGCACATTCTCCATAGTTCTTCATTCGTGATCCTGTCTTCCCATTTGATCTTTATCTTTGTCCACACTCATGCCACATTAATTTTTCTCTGTTTCCTGTGGTATCTTAGATCCTGTTCATCATTGTTTCAGAGACATTCTATACAACAGTCATTTTCGATGGCTGAAAACATGCTCTCCTGAACCCTCCCCCCGCCCCCCTCCCCGCCCCCCAAATATCATCCCTCATGTTACCGGAGAGAAGCCCTCTTTCCCAGTACACGTGCACTGTGCACATCGGTATGCTTCTGTAACCAAGTATTTGGTGATACAGAGGGAAGGGTAAGTAGATGGTTGGTTACCCTATAGCAGGTTACCCATAGGGAATTAGGTTAAAGAGTAACTCTGAAGTTTGAACACTGAAGTTGAAACTTTGATAGTCTTCAGCTTACCCTGAGTAATTCTTTCTATGAGAATATTACAGTGTTTCACTGCATACCAAGAAACCTAAGAGGACAATTTCATTCGGTATCTGGCCAGAATTTATATAACTATGATCCTGATAATGTGTAAATTTATTTATAATATGGACTAATTTTATGAGTATGAATTTATTATAGCCACCCAGCGAGCTAACACTTTGGAATCCTCAGTAGTACCTTATGATTCAGCTTCAAACTTAAAAGATCCTCCTTCCCCTTTAAAAAAACCAAAAAAAAAAAAAAACCCAAAACAACCCCAACCAAACCAACCAACCCAAAACAAAACACAAAGCAAACAAATAAAACAAAACTAAAACTGGATCATTACACTGTCATCAGTAAATATATCACCATTTCCATGACAAAGTATGATAGTAAAATACTAGAAGAGATGATTAAAAACACAATTACAAAAAAAACCATTTTCTACAGATTATCATAGAATTTATTAAAATATTTGACATACGCTATAGCCGAGTGGTTAAGACTATTTGACTTCAATCCCATGGATCCTTGAAGTCATGGGTTCAAATCTTGGCAGCATGTGGTGAATTAAGGAAGGGGACTTTTACAATCTCCCAGATCAACTTGAAGTAGATCTGCTAGTGCCATAAATCCCTTCGTGTACACACACATGCAGAAGATAAAATATTCGCGTTAAAGATCTCATAATTCATATCAGCATTTGGTGGGTTAGGGAAATTCAAACCTACCAAGCATACATCCCTGAAGTTGGAATGTGGATACCTTCATGGTGGGAAAAAATGGTCGCATACACAAAATCTCACCAATGGTGAACCTCGGACCTCTATCCGAGGAATGAGGAAAAAAATCTTAACAAATGAAAACTGAAAACTAACAAAATGAAGAAATGCCATTCAGTCTTCTGTCAACTGTAAGGTTACATGTCATTGGCATTAGCTCTTGAACTTGCAGAAGAAGTATCACATTCAAATGGTATGAATATTAATTGATGATGTCATTTAAGCCTACGCAGAGCCATGAATATTAACAAGTGCAAAGAGCTAGAGAAATACACACACACACACAAGCAAAAATAATACATGCATATGTACTTATACATACCATAAAATGATTGCGAGTTCAGATTCTTATTATTATATGCATATCCTTGAAGTGACATGTGCATTTCTGCATATTCATACACACAGAGACACACACATGCATGCACGCATGTCCATAATACGCATATACACATGCACATACGCACGGATGCACACGCGCGCATTCACACACACACACACGAACATGCAAACAAGCACTTACAGTTACCATGAAGCAGACACACACACAGACACACACGCACACGTATACACATGTACAGACATATGCACGCACACACACACACACACACGCACAAACATACAAACAAGCACTTACAGTTATGAAGCAGACACACACACAGACACACACTCACACATATACACATGTACAGACATATGCGCACACACACACACACATGAACATGCAAACAAGGACACACACACAGACACACACTCACACGTACAACATATGACACACCACACACACACACACACATGAACATGCAAACAAGCACTTACAGTTATCATGAAACAGACACACACACACAGACACACCTCACACTATACACATGTACAGACATGCGCGCGTGCACACACACACACGAACAGGCAAACAAGCACTTACAGTTACCATGAAGCAGACACACACAGAGACACACACGTATACACACATACAGACATACGCGCACGCACACCACACACACACACATGAACATGCAAACAAGCACTTAGAGTTAACATGAAGCAGCAAACAGAAGATTCTAATACTTCATGGTAGATGATGATACTCTTGGTTTGGCAAGTGACAACATTTTAGCGAAAAAACGAAAGAACAAACCAACCAAACAAATAGCCTCATATCAAACTTCTTCCTTTATTTTGCTACATAGCATATTTGTTGTCAGTGAGAGTGAGAGAAAGAGGAAGAGAGAGAGAGAGAGGGGAGAGAGAAAAGAGAGAGAGAGAGAGAGAGAGAAGGAGAGAGAGAGAAGAGTGTGTGTGTGTGTGTGTGTGTGGTGGTGTGTGTGTATGTGTATGTGTGTGTGTTGTGTTGTGTGTGTGTGTGAAAGTCAAATCTAATTTTCAGAGGTATATTGAATAAGAAATGTATTTTGTTTTTTTCAACATGTGTGTGTGTGTGTGTGTGTGTGTGTGTGTGTGTGTGTGTGTGTGTGTGTGTGTGTGTGTTGTGTGTGTGTGTTGTGTGTACATACATGTGTGTGTGTGTGCTTGTGTGTACGTGCATGTGTGTGTGTGTGTGCATGTGTTGTTGGTCTCACTTACACAGCAACCTGAGCTGAATGCAAACAGAACTGAAATACTGATACTCCACTCATACGATCGCAAAGACACAGTAAGAGAGAGAAAACTTCAGCAATGAAAAATGTTAACCACTGAGCCCTGAGTACTTATGCCTAGCGCTAAGCGTAAGTCTTACAAGCCCCTGTCTACAGTGAGATTTAACTTTACAAGGTTTTGCCTAGTCCTTCATTCTTCTTCTTTCTTAAGTTGTGTTTTCTTCTTGGGACACTTTTAAATCTGGCCTCAAGACATATTTGTTTCAAACCTAAGAATTTCCTCTCCTGTTTCATTTCACAGCTATCCCTGCTTTTCAACAGCCAAAAATTCCATCACCCTGCCAAAGTGTATGACGTGTGTGTGTGTGTGTGTGTGTGCATTTGGACTTGTTAGAACTATTACTTGCTATTGGTTGCATGACTGTGTAAGAATGAGTTGAAAGCAAGCGCTTTGATTTGTCTGTGCAAGATACAGTGCTATATAAATTCCATTTACTATTATTATTATTATTATAATTATTATAATTATTATTATTATCTTTATGTAACAGGCGACATATTCAATTAAGCTTCAGCCAGAATTTCTCACCTTTTTTTTTTATTTTAGAAGAAGAGTGGTTATAAACTTCTTTCAACATGTAAGAATCAACGTTTAGATATTAACAAGCTTCTATTTTGACGCTAATATTTAGATATTAACAAGCCTCTATTTTGACAAAATTTAAAAGGCAGATTATTTTTTCATTTCATTCAAAAAAAAATGTATAGCAATTTAAGTCACGAAATTTCTCTGCATGAAATTCGGGTTGCTCTCCCTGGGGAGAGCGCATTGCCACAAGAGCAGTGCCACCTTTTTGATTTTTTGGTCTGCAACTGTATTTGTTTCCCTATCAGAGAGGCTTTTTTCTAAGAATTTTGCCAGGGACAACTCTCTTGTTGCCGTGGGTTCTTTTACGTGCGCTGAAAATTTTTTTTGTTCCTCGGCTAGAGTTCTGAGGTTCACTGATGGTGAGATACTGTGTATTCAACTGTTTTTACCCTTCATTAAGGTAGCTGTATTCCATATTTAGGGACAGACAAATATTTAAATGATACAAACTTTTTTTTTTTCAAAAACAAAATCTGGCTGAAGATGTGTCTGACTCTTTAGAGCAGCGTTTGAAATAATGCTATCTTTATTTTTAAACCCCCCCCCCCCCCTCCCCCAGAAATTTTGGTATTTAACAAATCAAAATTCACTGATATGTTTGTCTGTTCAATGACAATAATTACCAAGATTATGATGACAGGATACATCCACATGTATACAATGTCCTAATGCATGAGCAAAAGTCTTCATGCAAAGCCTCCATGATCGTCCTTATTGGAGAAATATAATATATATCTTTGTTTAGCAGCATTAGCTCAATAGATATGGCTCCTGTATTCAAAATTCACTTTATTGTGAAATAGAAAACTATATGACTATTACATTTTCTGTATACAAATCTGGCATTAACAAAGAATAGTGCAATGAAAGCAAAAAAAAGCTCACACCTATTACAAAATGGAGATGATTTAAAAAATTGTCTGAACAGTCTTCGCCATTAAAAGGTTTCACACACACATGAATGCACGCACGCACGCACACACGCACGCACGCATGCACACACACACACACACACAAAACACACACTTATGCAAACACTGCAAACATTTTTTTTTTTTTTTTTTACAAAATTTAAAGCAGTTTAAGCATTTCTCTCCCCCCCCCCCCCAAAAGCAAATAAATAAATATATTTTTTTTAACAATTCACATATGACATTCAAAATATAAACTGCTTCAAAGAAAAGATATAAGGAAAAACACACATAGAAAAAGCATATGCATTAGAATTATATATAAACACAAACACTGACATTGTATTGTAAATAATAACAGGCGATTTCATTTCTCTTATCTTTAACATGTCAAGAAAAAATGTTCCTCAAAAATTACACAGAGATCTTCAAGGTCAAAACATTTAATACATAAAACCAAAAAAAGACAAAATTTATATCGATTATCATGTAATCAAACCACAACTCAACACAAAACAACCCACTGACAAATGAAAAAACCCAAAAAGACAAGCAAGAAATAGAATAGCAAAAGTAAACGGCTTCAGCAACTAGAATTAAATTCAAAGAAAAAAAAAGCTTTAAATCTGGTACAATATCCACCACTTCAACTCATTTTATTGTGGTTATTTTAAAATACACAACACACATACATCATTTTTTTTTTATTAAGATTGACAAATCTTTCAACACAACTCATTGAAATATAGCACTACACAGCAAAAAATTTGAAGCTAATAAGTAATGCAGTAAACAACACACCAACATATTGTATTTTGTCAGCACATGAGCATAAGTAAGTTCAGAGGTCACTTCAGTCATGGCAAATAAATGACAGGCATTTACAGCACACACACACACACACACACACACACACACACACACACACACACACACAAGCATTTGAAAGACAATAGAATGAATGAAGGTTTAAAAAGTGATAACAAACCAAAAGTTTCCTAGCTCAAAGCAAAGAAGAAAAAGCCTTCTACATAACTGAAAATGTGACTGACACCAGTCACCTAGCTTGCATATGACATCAATCCGTACAGAGAAAAAATCTATGAACAGGCACATTCCTCTATAATTTTTTCCTTGGGATAAATCACTGATCACAGTCCATTCGAAAAGTGAGACATATTTCAGTCAGCTATATATAGTACAAGAAATGTCACAACATTTAAGCAAAGTTGAACAAACATGTTATCAACAATTAAAAAAACAAAAAATGTGGAAGAACATTTAACGTTGAATTTTTTTGTTTTGTTTGGTAAGCCAAGCTTTTTGAGTTGCAACACTGTAAGTAACTGTCAAAAAAATACATTATGTTAAAATGAACTGTTATTCAAGTATGAAAATATGCATAAAAGAATGGTTGCTTAAACACAAATAAAACAGCAGCTGCTTGAATTGACAGAAAAAAAGAAAAGGAAAAAAAGCTTGCTCGTGTATGCAAAGGATTTTGATATAAAACAAACTGATGATAAGGTGCATTTAAAACCATGATAGCACATCCCATTAAGAGGTTTGCCTATGTATGTAAGAGATTTTCTTTATTAAACTTACCAAATACTCTGACAAGAAGATTGATTTATAAATCATGGTAATGCAGCCACTGTAAAATGCTATCGCAGCCAATTTTGAAAATTCTTGATGGTCTTATTTTTATTCCGCAATAAACAGTTAAATCAACACAACTCTTCCACAGGTTGTTATTTGTAAATACCTTACAGGTGGCCTGGCTGTTTGATTCAACAGTCAACAGTCTACCATGAATTATATTTTGCCAACAGTCTACCATATATTTTGCCAACAATCTACTATATATTATATTTTGCCAACAGTCTGCCATATATTGTATTTTGCCAACAGTCTACCATAGTCTATGGGGGGACGGAATTGCCTGGTTGGTTACAGCCTTGCGCATTGTGCTTGTGATCTGGTGACCCAGGTTCGAATCCTGTTCAAGGGATATTTTTTTTCCTCTGGAGTTAACATCAGTGCCGACTCCACTCCCCCCCCCCCCCCCCAAAAAAAAAAGTCTTTTGGCTGAGATTATAAACTGAGGTCCCATGAACGAATGCACGCTGACCATCTTGTGCACACGTTAAAACCTGTTCCACTTTTTGGAAGAGTAGGCCATTGTGTGCCGGTGGGCATGGATGACAAAACTGACAAAAGTACATACACATGGGGACTGGATGTAAAAAAAAGCACATGCATGCTTATTTCATTATCCTTGAATAAACAATTTTAATTGATATATATTTCAAAGGAAGATCGGTTGATACTCTGATCTGGAGTCATTACAATTTCCACCTCATTATTGCATTATGTATCCTAATGAAACGTATGCGCAAGACATAAAGAAGTTTGGTTAACATGATTGCTGCACATTTTATGAGATTCTTCTCAGCATTTGTTCTTGTACTATAGCAAAGCAGAGGAAACCAATCTTAAAGTGGGGGGGCGGGGGGGGGGGGGGGGGGGGGGGTAAGTGTAAATTTACACACATACATCTTAAAGGGTGGTGGTGGTGGTGGTAAGTGTAAATTCACACACACACACAAACACACACACATACACACTGAGAGGTGTGGTGCCTACTGAAGCAGACATTTGAGGTTGGCTCACGTTCAAAACTAAAGCGCTGACAGACATTTGTTCATGTGTGGACAAGCACATACCCTTTGATACCCAGGCTCAGTTTGGATCACGCTTTTTCCGTCCTGAAGACCTACCAAACCTACAGTGTCAATGGCATGAATCCAAATGTCCTTCAGGATCCATGGCCTCACAATGACTACAGTCAGCAGGCTAGTAAGTAAGTACGCAGCTATGGAGATGGGTACTGCCGCAACCAGTTGCCCCGACAGCTGTGATTGAAGGTAACCAGTTTCAGATCATTCTTCGTCCCCTGTGGGGATGCTGGGGACCTGTCAGTATAAACAGCATCCCCACCTTCTGGAAATTCTGTGCTATGAAATTCCACTCTTGTCTCTTTGTTTCTGCCTTGTTCCTTTCCTTCTTGATATCTCCTCCTGGTCTGTTTTCTGCCTTCTTGGTCCATTCTTCTGCCCTTTTCTCCAGAGAGACTTAAAGAACAATTCTCTCCCATGCTGAAGTTCGGATGCTCTGGGCCTGACTTATCAGGGGCTTAATGGCAGCGGAACACAGTTTTGCTCCTTTTACAGACGACAGTCGCTGCTGTCTAAGTGTTCGACAAAGAAGATCATTGTTGGACCTCGTAGATTTTCTCTAGTACATTCGTTTTTAGTATATATCAGTGAAAACTATTTAGTTTCAGCTCAAGGTAGGACACTCCCTCCTCATTCTTTTAGGTAAAAGTTGTGTTGGTTTTTGTTTTCTAAAACTTATTATGTCATTTTTAGAATTAAAAAAAAACCCATACAGCTTCGATTGAGATGTTTTGATAGTTAATACTTGACTTTTTGAAACTTTCTAACTTTCTAACAAAAACTGAAAGAATCATCATGGTTTAAGCCTGGGGTGGGTCCCCTCTTTCTTGAATACTAATCTAATTACCATCCTGATTTTTTTCTACTTCATAGTTTTGGAGAGAATTTAGCTCTTCTGTTACAACAGGTCAAATTGATTGTGCATTTAATTTTCAAATTTATACCAAAATAAGTTGATCCTGACAAATTAAAAAAAAAAAATCCCCAAAGGAAAAAAGCCCAGGACAAAATCTCAGCCTAGCGAAGATAACGTATCACACGGAAAGACACGCAAATACCACCACGCAAACAAAGACCCGACATATTTTGAGCAAAAATAAAAACAACACTCAAGTAGAAGTCTGGCTCAGTCTTTTGATGTCCAGCTTTCAGAACCTCCTCCTGTCAGAGCTTGCATGTCCTGTTCTATTGCATCACACACAGAATGCACACCTCTTCTCCAACACTCCGAAGTGCAGACAGCAGACCAACGGCCAGCTGGGCAACACTGAATTTTTCCAGCTTCAAGAAATTTTACTTTCATGGAACTAACCCTGACCTTGCCTCCCTCCTTGACCAATCATTCCCAGTGAGCGTCAGGTCGCCTGCCGGCGTATAGGTACGTCTTCATATCTCCCTTGCCTTTCACAAAAATTTCACCTCGGTATTCAAACTCGAACATCTCATTCAGTTTTCCCAGCGTTAACTCGGGCACTTGGATGCGGTCAGGGGCTCCTGTGGAGTACATGCGCGAGGCGATGTTGACCGTGTCGCCCCAAATGTCGTACAGCAGTTTGGTGGTGCCGATGACGCCGGCCGTGACCTCACCAAAGTTGTAGCCGATGTTGAGCACAAAGTTGAAGTTGAGGATGCTCTCGTTGAACCTGATCACAGCGTTCTGCAGTTCCACGGCAAAGTCCATCAGAGCGAAGAGGTGGGCGTTGGGGTGTTTGTTGGCGTTGCGCGAGGCTTCGTTCAGGCCCGAGGCAGCCATGAAGGAGGAACTGATGGTCTTGATCTTCTCCACGTCCTTGAAGCACTTCCTGTCCAGCAGCTCTTCGTAGTCGCTGACCAGCTCGTTCAGCACGCGCAGGTACTCCCGCCCTCCCTCGAAGCCTTCGTCGTAGAACTCGTTGAAGTTGATGATGGTGGCGAAGATGACGCCCACGTCCTTGTGGTTCTTGGAGTACTTGTGGGTGCGCTTCACCACGTCCGACACATGCACGGGGATGATGTTGTGCAGCAGCCAGTCAGCCTGCTCCTTGTTCTCCTGCATGCTGCGCGTGTCCTTGTCTGCCTGAGCACTGCCGTAGAAACTCAGGCGGTAGCTGATTTCAAACTCCCGGTTCAGAAACAAGATCAGGAGCAGGATCAGAAGGATGTCCAGGATGATCTCAAAACGCAGCGTGCTTTCTCCCGAAAACAGGTGGTGAGGTAAGAGAGAGAGGGGAACAGCGGACAGCGTGGTGCTGGTCGCGACACCAGTGGTGGTCAGCAGAGGCGTGGTGGTGTTCATCGCCACAGGGGAGGAGGAGGATGGGGTGGTTCCTGCCAACCCCAGCCCCGACAGGTCACAGAGAGAGACGTTCAGCAGAATCAGAAGAGCCAGTCCAACGAGCGAGGCCACGAAAGACTTGACCATGGAGCACGCCATGGAAAAGTTGCAGAAGCACAGCAGGGACACGAAGAGGCAGAAGCAGAGGAAGAGGTCCTGCCACCCGCTGCTGCGCACCAGCCCACACGACAGGTTGGCGTAGACGGTGATGGCGGGCAGCATCGCCGTCAAGATCCCCACAAAGTTGTGCAGCTTCCACCAGGTGATGTTCCTGGCCTGCTCGTCGTCCTCCTCCTCCCGCAGCCAGATCTTCTTCAGGAAGCCCCACCTGACGTCGGCCCAGATGCCCAGCAGGACCAACACCTCCAGCAGCAGGCCGACCAGCACCACCACCACGAAGGCCACGCTCTTGTCAAAGACAACCAAGCCGCACACGGCGATGAGCAGAAAGAGGATGAGGGACAGGACCATCTCGATGAAGGACTGGGTGCGGGGAGAGGCCACCACGCTCTCCTCCTGGCAGTCGAAGTAGTGGCTGCGGTAGTCCCTCTCCAGGCGGGAGCGGTTGAAGAAGAGGGTCAGGCTGTTGATGGGCAGCTTGGAGGACAGTTCCATGAGGTCCGTGTCCTTTTTGAGGTGGTCGATCATCTCCTGGTCCATCTGGTCGCGGCGCTGCTTCTCCTCGCTCCAGTGCTCGTTGAAAGGGACGGTGGTGGAGTCCACGTGATCGTCTGACGACAGAAAGACGCAGGGCAGATGATTAGAGCATGATGAAAGCATAATTAGAGCGTGACGGGGACCGTTTTGTCTGTTTTCTGTTTGCCTTCCTGCTAGCTTCACCTCAGTAAGACACGCTTCAACAATCCTGAAAGGATTTCATTTACTTACTGTCGTATTATGAGTTTGGACGTGCATGTCCATGCAAATATATTCATGCATGCGTGAGTGTTTACTTCCATAACCTACATCCACACCCGCATGCATGCACGCAAGCATGCAAGTGTGCACACTCACACACAGCACAGACATAACACGCATACAAGCACATGCGGACACACACATTCTCGTCTAATAATACACCAAGTGAATAGACTTAAAATTGAACGCAAGCACACGCACACACACACACAAACAGTTTCACACACACACTCACGCGCACGCACACACACACGTATGCACACACACACACATGCACACACACATGCTCACACACACACGACATGATCAAATGCAGGAGGAAAAAACCCACAACAGATACAAAAGTGCAGCACATTTTCAGCACTATTCTAACTTGTGCACTTTCTGTTGCTTACACATAGTGAACACAACAAATAAGATTTAAGAACAAAAATGAGGAAGAAAAAAACTTCTCCAAAAGTTACAGTGAATACATGTGTGTGTATGCATGTGCACGCGTGCACACACATGCACGTGTATGCACACATGCTTGCGTGTGTGCATGCATGCCTGTATCTATGCATGTGTACACTGTGGGTAGTAGTAGTTCTTCAGTTTAACGTCCTTCCACTAAATAGTGATATCAGAGGGGAAAGTGTTTGCGTGAGTGTGTGTGTGTGTATGCCTGATATTCTCCTTCATTCCAAACATCACGTGGGTTTTTTTTCACCCTGAAATCAGAAGACCTGCTTCGATCAATCAATCAACAATAAAGAATAATGACATAACAACATAATCATAGCAATATTGTGTATTATACCTTTACCCTCTGAAGGTAGAAACAGCGATAATTCAAAAGTCATCTCAATTTGTAACAAGATGAGTTTTCACCTGGTGCAAAATTCAGAAGAAAAAAGGCCACAAAAAAAAATCCCAACAAAAAATCACCACCAACATCAAACAAAAACCAAACGCAAAGAAAACAAAATTCAAAAACCAAACAACTCCCCCCACTTCCCCCAAAACCCTCACCAAACTAAAACAACATAAAACAACACCACCACATCCCACAGATTTGCATGCATGCTAAAGTGCTTTCTGGCAAGCATTGAATATTCAATGTTGTCTTACTGTACAGTGTAAGCTTAGGCAAGTATATATACAACAACAACCACACATGCACACAGGCACACAGGCACACACACACACGACGGACTGATCAGTATACTGGTATGTAGTAAATCCGCACACGCATATGCTCGCACGCCCACACACACACACACACACTCACACACACACACACACACACAAACACACACACACACACATTAATGCTCCAATTTCAGTGGATGAAGTTAGAGATGCTTTATTGTCTCTCTCTAACAAAAAAACATCTGTCGGATTAGATGCAGTTTCTAATGATATGTTAAAACATCTACCAGCAAACTTCATTTTTCTACTTCATAAACTGTTCAATAAATGTTGGATTGAAGGTGTTATGCCAGTAAGTTGGAAACAGTCCATTGTCGTTCCAATTCATAAACAGGGAAAGCCCACAACAGACAAATCTAGCTACAGACCAATTGCTTTGACCTCACATACATGCAAGTTGATGGAGAGAATTATTATTAAAAGGCTTATGTACTTCTGTGATAAAAATAAATAATCCCGGTCAATCAAGCGGGTTTTCAAAAAGATAGATCTGCCATAGATAACTTGGTTAAGCTATCAACGCATATAAAAATTCAGTTTGCAAGAAGAAAAAACGTTCTTGCAACATTTTTGATATAAAAAAGGCATATGATCAAGTTTGGCATGCTAAGTTGCTACATAAACTTAAGAATCTGGGTTTTTCTGGGTATATATATCATTATATTAAAGTTTTTTTTGACTAACAGAAGTATACAGGTTAGAGTAGCTAAATCATATTCAAGTTTAGATCTCTTCATATGGGACTACCTCAAGGTTCTGTAATATCGCCTCTCTTATTTAATGTTTTGCTGCACGATCTCCCTAAGAAATTGTCAAAGGAAGTCGTCTTAGTGCAATATGCAGATGATATATGCATGTGGATGAATGTTTCTATGAAACGAAACACACCAAAAAGAGCGTTAAACTACATTAAAAAGGTATACCAGAACCAACTTAACAACATCGATAACTATATGCTCGAAAATGGATTTACTTTATCCACAGAAAAAACATACTCTGTGCTTTTAAACAATAGCAGTAATCAGATGAGCTACCAGCATTTAGAATTGGGACCGACCTGATTGAGTATAAAGATACTGTAAAGTTCTTGGGTGTCATTCTCACTTCTAAGCTAACTTGGAATGCACATATTGAACACAATTTAACTAAAGCAAAGAAAGGCTTAAACTTTCTGAAGATGGTAAGTAAACAGTTCTGGGGCCAAGACACATTAAATCTGAAATATTTAGCTACTTCTCTTATTCGTTCAAAATTATCGTATGGCCAAGAGGTATTTTTCAGTGCTCCTAAGTATTTACTTAAAAAGTTACAAAGTATAGACTGCAAAGCATACAGGCTTGCTCTTGGTGTGCCTTATCACGCCTCAGCCCTGGGAACATATAACGAAGTCGGCATTTTGCCTTTAGATGATTACCGTGAACTAGCATGTGCTAAATATGTGCTTAAGAACAAAACAACTGAAAACTTTATTTCGGAAGAAATAGAAGTACAATCAGAATTAGATTTTCCTAAAAGAGCAAAATATATTTCCTCTCTAATGCCCATAAGTACATATGTGTCTGATCTGGTACAAAACTCTGAAGTTAAATCAACACAGCATGGACACACGAGAAACAATCTTACCTTGCCCATCATGGGAGATGAATAAAGCACACTTGACATAGAGGTCTAATGTAACTAAGAATGACAATTTGAATATAATGGTTTCTGATGTCCGATCCCACATTCATCATAAGTATTTTGACCATTTACAAATTTATACAGACGGATCACGTTTAGATAATCAAGAAACAGGTTCTGCTTTTGTTATACCAGCGTGAAAATTGAAAAATCATACTATGTTGGTAAATATCACTCGATATTTACAGCAGAACTAATAGCAATATAATGGGTCTTACTTATATTCTTGATTTACCATTGTATATATTCCAAATCCTTCTTTGCGTTGATTCTAAGTCGGTATTGTATGCATTAAAATCCCAGGTTATAAGAAAACTTCGAAAATTATATTAGAAATTAAGCATATCATCCATCTCTTAACATTAAAGGGCATAAGTGTGAATTTTTGTTGGGTGCCTTCACACACTGGATTCTTTCCAAATAGTGGGCAGATAGAGCTGCAAAAAAAGGTGCAAAACATGGAAGGGATGCAATAGAATTGCATGTACCTTTATCCTTAAAAGAGGGTACAGCTTACTAGAACAAAAATCATGGAGAAAGATCACCGAAACTAATCAGCAAAATGAGAAGATTTTTAACTAGAACTGCAATTAATACCGATAATTTAACAGTCGTGAACCATTCAAAAGCTTGTGTAAATGTTTTTATGTCAAGAAGAATTACTGCTTTATTTTATAGAATGAAACTAAATGCATTGATAACCAAATTCAGCAAAAATGGTAAATGTCTATGTGGTGAGAATATCACCAATACTCATATACTTTTTGATTGCCAGAGTGTAAAACCTTTCATGCCCCATTTTTCTGAAAATTCCCTTACCAGCATATTCAATAATTTAAAACTGGCATTTGAAATTGTGAAAGGTCTTTACCGCAGTCCCTTAGGACATTTGTTATAGTTGCATTAACGTTAATGACTTGTTCTTATGTTGTTGTTGTTTTTTATAATTCCTGTTGCATTGCCAAGTTTCTTTATATGATTTTTTGTAAAAGCATGGGTTTTGGGGGGTTTTGGTTGTATTTTTGGTTGTTTTTTTATTTTTTTATATTTTATTTGATTGATTGATTTATTTATTTATTTTTTTAAACAGACATCTACCCCTCCATTTGTACCCCCTCGTCTAATATCACTAGAAGTGAACAGACGTAAAATTGAAGTCAACAACAACACACACACACACACACACACACACAAGTCTGATCAGTATACTGGCATGTGCAGTAAATCCACACACGCATGCACGTGCGCGTGAGCGCACACACACACACACACACACACTGATAACTACACTGTGTGCAAAACAATTCACAAAGTGAAGGAGCACTAGTCTTTGATACATTTCAAAAACCATCTTTTTTCCCTTCATGTCTGTCTGGGTTTTCTATTTCTTTTTTTAACTTTGTGTCTTCTGTTCCTTACTTTCACTCTTTCATAAAACTATGTATGATGTATGATGTATGAATGGCAACTTTTGATTAGAAAGAAAAGAGCAAATGCATGAATACACAAGATGTAATACTGTTATTCATGTTATGGTTGCCCAAGTATTCGAACAGATCATGCAAACAGATATAAAGACACACGCGAGTGCGTACACACACACACACACACACACACAGTGATGTGTGTGTGTGCACACACATACACACACACAGATCAAATGAAAGGAAATGAAGTCTGATTTATCTTTTAAGTCTGAACCCGGCTACCCATTAAGGAGGAAAAAAAAAGCACAAAAAACGGCTGCATACATAAACATTCACCTTTGGCAAAACCTAGGATCTCTAGCACAGGCACACACACAATCTAAATCTGCCAAAGTGAATACCAGGACGTACTTTCCACCCTGCTGTTATTCAAATATCGTCATTATACACAACAGCACACCTGGGGTGGGCAGGCTATCACTTCCTCATTCTACCTGGCTGAAATCATAATGTAATGGGATTTTTTCTTTTCTTCTCTTCTTCCTTAACTCCCCTGAGGAATTGTTAGAGGCGCTGCACTGAATTGTTCAGGCCGTGTCTCTTGGGGCAAGTTAAACCTGGCGGAGCCCATCCCTCTCTAGGTACAGGATGCATGCTGGGTATGTTTATGTTTCTGTATCCTACTTGAACGCTGACCTGGATTACATGATCTTTAACATTCATTTTGTGATGTTTGGTATATGCAGTATACACATGAAGGGAAGAAATGCACTAGCAGGTCTGTGGTTTAAGTTGACTCAGGAGATAGTAAACCCCCAACCCTCAATTATTCACCAGATGACACTGCTGAGATTTGAACCCAAGAGTTTATGAATTTAAGGGACTGAAGTAAAAGACTCATACCCATTCAGAGTCCATCAAAAGGAGTTTTTTGTTTTTGTTGTTTGTTTCCATCAAAAGGAGTTTGTAGGTAGTCAAAATGAACACAAGTATTCTGCTGCAATTTTTAGTTCTCTCAAATAAAAGAAAGAAATACCCTGCAAAGTAAGTTCTACGGCCCATGAGAGGAGCTGGAAAGGACTTACCACTATTTCTCCTGAACTCAAACAACAGTGTAAAAAGCGAACGAGAGAAGAAGAAAATGAAATGATAACTTAGCAATGGATATCTGCCCCACTCATGGTATCCAGAAAACAAGTTTCAAAGAAAGGGAAGGGGTGTTTACTTCTTATTTATTTACAGTTAAGGTTACATTTTGTAACAAAGTGGAGATCTATATAGATTATTTTCGATCTCTGTGACGACAATATGGATCACAATCAGTACAATGGAGAATATGGCCTCTGTTGTGCAACCTGATACATGTTTCACGTATCTTTGAACCAATAAAAAGTTGTTCAACGGTGACACTGTCTTGTGAGACTACTCTTTGAGCAAAAGGCAGCTCATACAAGACTTCATGGAATGAATGTGAGGCAGAACAGCCTCCATACACTTCTACTATGACTGTGAAGATGAAAACTATGGTGGGCTAAGTCAGGACTACCATCCAAGGTAACAGAGCCACCCACAATTCGCTGGTGTATCCACGTTTAGTAACACATGCCATTACACCTCTCACTCCTTCTGCAAGGGAGGTAATAAGACAGCTCCGTCACGTGTTGGCGAAAGAAATGGGTGTCAGAATGACCTGATTTTGTCAAAAGAAATGTCAGAGACTACTTTCCTGCAGTGATGGTCATTCTCATTCATTATCAACCTCCAAAATAGAAAGAAAAAACCTCATTAAATTAATACTACTCTCTGTTAGACTGGGTTTATTGTTTAGATAGATAAGATAGTAAAACCAAACAATTTTGGGATTGTTTTTATTATTTGTCCGTACAAAAGTGTTACGCTATGTTAACTGTTTCAATAGATAGATAGCAACACAAGAACCCTGCCCCCCCCCCCTCCCCCAAGAAAAAAAGAAGAAGAAAAAAACAACAAAAAACAACAACCAAAAAACAAAAAACAACCCCACAACAAAACAAAAAACAACAACCAACCCCCCCCCCCAAAAAAAAACCCAACCCAAAAAACAAAAACCCCCCCCCCCCCCCCCCCCCCCCCCCCCCCCCCCCCCAACCAAACACGAAAGAGCAACAACAAACAAAAAAAGCAACAAACCCTCCCCCACCCTCCTCGATAAAAAAACCCAACCCAACAAAAACAAAAATTAGCCTTGAACATGATATTAGTCTACATGTTTTTTTTCTTCCATGCAAAATGAATTTTGTTTTCTTCTCGAGGAAGGGTTAGAAAAAAGCCCAAACTAGAACAAATTGTTAAATATCCCAGAGTTAAACATTCTCTACAATCCCTTATGCTTGGCCTGCATCCTTTTTGACATGCACAAACACACACACACAACACACACACACATGCATACACAGAGAAATATATATATATGCTGGCATTAACACAATTTCATACAATGTTTGCATAACAACAAAAAATGATACACATAAAAGAAAAATCACGAAAAGCATGAATATAATACACCCATACCCAAAGCGCATGCAGTTACAATAAAACAGCTCACCCAAAAGAATGACACATGTAGGTACTCATGTAAGAAACAAACCCATGGCAGCTTTCCTCACAAACACTCACAACTTTTCATTCATCTTCTGGAATGAAAATACTGTTTCAATTTAGTACAAAATTTCCCCCACCATCTGGAAATTAGTAATTCCTTCTTTTCTATAACTGTCTTTATTTCTGCTTTGTTCCTTTTCTTCCTGTTACCTCCTTCTTGTCTATTTTCTTGTCTTCTTGGTCAATTCTCCTGACTTTTATTTCCAGAAAAGACTTAAAAGATAACAATTCTCTCCCACGCCAAAGTCAGATGTGCTGGGCCTGACTAGTCAAGGTGCTTAACGGCAGTGCAATGCATATTCACTCATATGTCAGACAACAATAGTTTCTGTTTTAGCATTTGACAAAGAAAAAGTACAAGATTTCCATCAAGATTACTATCTAATGACAGCCAAAAAATGGCCTAAAACTATCAGATTTTAAAGGACACAAAACTATCAGATTTTAAAGGCCACCTAACATATTGCAAAAACTGGCATAAAAACACCAGGGGTCAGCATCAATGGCACTAGTCCGAGTGTAGCAGAGCAGTTGACCTACCTGGGCTGTGTCATCTCCAAAGGTGCAACTGTCAGCCTCCAGCGACGTAATTGTCAGTAAAGATCTTGACAACAGACTCCCACGAGCCATCAACGCCTTTAGACAGACACCTGTCCCCAAGAAAGTATGGTAGAACCATTCCCTCCTCCTCTCAACAAAAACCCAAGTATACAGGGCTGCGTGGGTATAGTCCTTACCCTTCTGTATGGTTCAGAAACATAGGTCAGGACTATAACGCAAGCAGATCAGGATGTTGGAGCACTTCCATCAACGCTGCCTTCGTTTCATCCTTAGTATCAAGTGGCAAGACTACATCACCAATGAAGAAATTCTTCAATGAGTCAACTTGTTCAGTCAAGAGTCGATATTGCTGCAGCAGCAACTTTGTTGGGGGTGTGCATGTAGCAAGGATGGAGGACACACGAATAACTAAAGCAGTCAGTTTTCTTAGACCAGGTGAAGCAGGGTAAAAGTGGCTGCGGCGCTCCTAGGAAATGCTTCAAAGACCAGCTGAAGAAGAAACAGCTGTCATTGACAGGGATCCAGCACACACTAGACATGGCAACAGCCAGCAGAAGTGAGAATGTTGGAGAAGCCACATGGCAAAGAAGAAATGAAAGAGGTGGAAAGAGGGATCCAAGGACCAACCAACAACAGTTCCTGTTCCTTCCTTCTTTCCTTCATCTGCCCAGAATGTGACAGAACGTGCTCCCCACACATCGGCCTCTTCAGTCTCCAGAGGGCTTGTAGACACTGAAACCATCTCCTGTCTTCCCATGATCCTCCTCACATGTGAGGAACCAGCCATTAGAACTTAGCTTTTGTTGTTGTTTATCTTTTGTTTACCTTAGGCTGCAGCCCAGGCAGACAGACCAGCGTCAGACTTCATCTGTGCCCTCTGGGGCTGTCATTCCCACATCGGACTGGCCAGCCACGCCCGATGCTGTACCAGAATAAACACCTAGAGCGCAACTCCATAGTTTTCCGAGACTGAATGGTGCCTATGTATCTTTTGAATACTCTATGTTGCTGCTGCTCCTGTTGTTTGTTTACACAGGTGAACTCAGATTTCTTTTCTTCCAAAGTTAGAGATAAAAAAAAAAAGCTCATAAATACCATAAGGCCACCTTTTAGACCAGACCCTGCACTGTGGCTGTGTCACTTTGGTGTTGTTCATACAAGTTTAATTTTTTCCCCCTAGCATATACAGAACCAAACCTCCATAACCAGTTACTGAGGACAATGAGGATTAATTTATGAAGCCCCCCTCTACTAAACCAGCATCAACTATCTTCTTTTATATGCATATAACTTTTGCTTTGATCTCCAGATCTCCCTCATATACATTTTTGTTTATTTCTGATCTCCATGGCCATGTTCATTCTATGCCCAAGACTGACCAAATTCATATTAGTCACAGAAACCTAAAATGTCATGCAGGAATCAACAGTCTGAGACTTCTGTCCTCTTTATTTCATGACAATTGAAAAGAAGAATGGGACACAGAATTACTTAAGAGTTTTCAACATATACTGAGACTACTAGAAAGAGATGTATTCTGTAGATGTGTGCATGCTTGTGTGTGTGTCTGTGTGTGTGTTTAAAAGCCACCATTCCGGCATCTACCAAGTCAGAGAAAAACACATTGCAACCACTTACAGATGGGTCAAGAATGTTCCTAGGAATACTCTCAAAGCTGTTTATGCAAAGACATTATGTAAAGTTATGAAATAATTATTCCCAATGAGTACATAGCCATTTAATTTTGGATACAATCCAGTTAGGCATGAAAATCCCATAGTGGTATTTCTCTTATAAACTGTTAATTCCAGCCCTCTCGCCCACACTTTATTTACAAATTTTGTTATTATTGCATTAACAATATACTATGTCTGCTGATAAAAAGGGAGTTTATTGTTGGTTAGTTTTTATGAGTTGTATGATAGTTAGATATGGTGACAATAATTATGTGAGTGAGTAATTGAGTGAGTGAATGAGTGTGTGTGTGCATGAATGTAAATGCATGACTGCTTTTGCATGTGTGCATGTGTGGGTTATTGCAAAGCATTGTATTTGTATTATATTGTATTGTATTGTATTGTATACCCCTTTCAGTCATGGAAGATTATTCAGAGTGAAATTTGGACTACTCTCCATGGGGAGAATGCGTCACTGCAAGAGCTGTGCCACCGCTCCACTTTTTCTTCACCTCCTGTGTGCTTGTTTATTCGTATTCTACAAAAAAGAGGATTTCTGTAGAAGTGGACAACTCTCTTGTTGCCATTAAAAGACATTTTATTTTTAAACATGCACTATATATCTTTCATATATGGGACCTCAATTATCCCTTCATCCCAAAAGACTAGCACCCAGACCACAAATCAAGGTCTAGTAGATAGGGGGAAAAAGTCCACATTCAAACAGAGATCGAATGGTGGGAAAAAAGGTCGCATACACCAAGATTTCATCACTGGAAACCTCAGAGCTGTAGCCACCACTATCCCCCATTTTTTCTCCTCCTGTATGTTTCTTTGTTTCCTACAAAAATGAAGATTTCTGTAGAATTTTGCCGGGGAAAACTCTCTTGCTGTCATTTAAAAAAAAAAGATTTTTAACATGCACTATATATCTTTCATATGTGGGACCTCAATTATCACTTCATCCCAAAAGACTAGCACCCAGACCACAAATCAAGGTCTAGTACATGGGGGGGGGGAGGGGGGGGAGTCCACATTCAACCAGAAATCGAATGGTGGGAAAAAACGTCGCATACACCAAGATCTCACCACTGGTAAACCTCAGAGCTGCAGCTGAGGAACAAAAAAAAATCAAAATCAAAACAAAATGGTGATGAACCCACACCTTCTCGACAGGTGTATGATAATAATAACAACAACACTAATAATAATAATAATATATGGAATTTATATAGCGCTGAATCTTGTAAAACAAACAAATCGAAGCGCTTAAGCGTGTATTACGCTAAACCACTGAATAGTAGCCAAAGATAAAATGACTTTTAAAAAAAAAGATGAACTTTTTTTTGTTGTTCCTCAGCTAGAGCTCTGAGGATCGATCATCGATGGTGAGATTTTTGCAATGCAGCCTCCTTCCCCAGGCCACCAATGAGGTAGCCACATTCCAACTTCAGGGATGGTATCTACACACCAACATCTGCGTGCATGCTTTGTACAAAGTTTCGTCATCTGTTCCTGCCCGTACCACATAGCCTACTCTTCCAAAAGGTGGAACAGGTTTTTAATGTGTGTACAAGATGTCCTGCATGCGTTAGCACTCAGGGCCTCGGGTTAATAGTGTCATCCGAAAGACTTTGATGACATTCAGTTCGATTTCTTTGTCAAACAAACTGGGTAGAAAGGGCAAGGCTGGGAATCGAACCCAGAACCTCACAGTTTGCTTGTTAGGAAGGTAGACATTTTAACCGTTCTGCTACCTACCTCCTAAAAAGATGAACAGGTCTGAGTAATTATGGATTCCATATTCAGCCAACAAACTACCTGCAAATTCCGTAAATGTTAAGTTATATTATAAACATAATCCCCCATCCCCCCCAAAAAAACCCCACACCAAACAAACCCCCAAAACAGCACAGATGTCAGAACTTTGCCTGACTTGTTTTCATTTTCGGGTGCTCCAGACTGAAAACTGCACTAGGGTCATCGCACATCATGGCAGAGCTGAAATGGGACAGCATAAAAACAAACGAAAAACCCGCAGATTTTTAATTAAGTCCTGAAATCACTCAAAATTATCACAATCATAAAAAAAAAAAATCGCACACATTATTATCATTTTATACATATCCCAAAAACACTTCTCATTTTTCAAAAAAAAATCTGCACAAAAAAAATATACAAAAACCATGCACAAAAAAAAAAAAGGGGAAGAGAGAGAGAAAAAAACCAACCAAGAAAGTAAAAAAAAGGATAAAAAAAAAAAGAATATTTTAAAAGGGGGTCTACTACCACCCACAAAAAAAAAAAAAACCCCAAGCCCCTGCCAATGTTACCCAAAATACAAAAAGTCAACCACATCGATGAAACCCGGTTAAAACCCCCCGCCCCCCCTCCCCGACCCCCCACCCCCCACGAAGTAGCCACACTGAGCAGCTACAACGTGTGAAGCCACCCAACCACAGTAGGTAGACAGGTAATATCGGGGTACCAGGGGCACAAAAGGGGTACAGGAGGGGGGGGGGGGGGGGGGGGGGGGGGGGGGGGGGGGGGTGGGGACAGAAGGATTTCCCACCGATCGCTTCACCGGAGATGGCGACACATTGCCCTTGAAATGCGCTGCTTTGCCGCGGGGGCGGGGGCCTTAAAGGGTCTGAGCGGCCTTAGCCTGGGGGGCAGAGTTGGGGTTAGAGCTTGCGGGGCGCGGGGGGAGAGAAAAGGTTTTTGGGGGTGGGGTGTTGTTGTTGTTGGTGGGGTGGTGGTAAGAGGAGAAAAGGGACGGGGGCTACGCTGGTAGGGGACCGGGGTACGACTCGCCTCGTGACATCGAGGGGAGCTCCGGGAGGCCCCCTACCCCCCGCCCGTTGAGGGGTACACAAGACAACGCAACACACAGCCAATACGTTGTCTCCCCCCTGCTTCCCCCTTTCTCCTTTCTTTACAAAAGATGGGTTAAACCCCCACTAAGGTCTTAGCAGAAAAAAAAGGGTTTTCTGGATTTCAGTTTATACAACCGAAAACCCCGCCAATATATTTCAAAACCTGAATTTACTACACGACAATGACAAGGAATTCAATAATGAACGGTAAATTGCGCTGTCCAGTAGGCCTAAGTAAAGATCATGCAGGTCTTTTTAAGAAAAATAAACCAATCCAAATTATTAGAAAACCAAAGAACTCACTTCATGACCAAACTATTATTGTTGGCAGTAGATGCTGCCCTGACTGGTTCCATTTAAGTGGAAACAATGACAATGTAGCGTCACTTTTACATTAAGACTTTTTGTTTAAGAGTTATGTTTCCTTAGTTACATGTTTTGGGGTTGCTTCCCTTGTTGTTTGGTTGGCATAATGAACATAATTGTTCCTGACCATTCTAATCCGAGTTATGAAAACTTTACAAATTTATGTACTCTTCTTCTTCTTTTTGATTGAGTGATAGTTTGGAGAACACTAAGACAGAACAACAGATCCCTGTTATTTCCATTTACTGCTGAAGTTTAGACACTTTCTGAAACGTGAATTGATTTCAAAGACCTGTTTCATCAAAATTATAACAAGTTCAGCCAAAATAGATGGCTAATGTACAGTCAGCAACAAACACAATCATTTTATTTTCTTAGTTTCTTCTCCACTTTTTGTTACACATTATGGAGTTGCTTCCCTTATGGTTTGGTTAGAGTATCAAATACAATTGCTCCTGACCATTCTATCACTCACTCACTCAGTCCCATGTCCCAAAGGACGTAGGAGGGACATGAGAGAAGACACAACAGAGATCTTTTTCCATGCTTCACGATCCTGTGTGGCTAGTAGAAGGTGTTGCAGGGGTTGGGCGGTCCCTGCAAGATGGTTTTTGCTAAGGTGTTGTGTCTTGTGGTGTGACCAAACCACATCAGTTTTCTCCTCTTTATGGTGGAGAGCAGAGGTTCTTGGGGGCCCACACGCTTTTTGATTTCTTCTTTCACATAGTTGTTGGTCTTGTGTTCTTTGTATGAACTTTGAGGAGCCCTTCTGGGGCCCACTTGTTCTCGAAGCTTGGTTTCTCCTCTCTAGCTCTGCTGACAGAGTCCATGATTCACAGCCATATAGGAGGATAAATCTCACGAGGGATTTGTAGAGGTGATATTTGGTGCAGAAGCTGATGTTGTTGCTTCTGATGATCCTCTCGAGTCTGGCTAGAGCACATGTTGCTGTCGCAATGCGAGCTTTCACTTCATTGTTTGATGTGCCATCTTTAGTTAGGATGGAGCCTAAGTATTTGAATTAGCTCACCTCTTCCAGTATTTCTCCATTCATCTTTATTTC
Source organism: Rapana venosa (assembly GCA_028751875.1). NCBI lineage: Eukaryota > Metazoa > Mollusca > Gastropoda > Neogastropoda > Muricidae > Rapana > Rapana venosa. The sequence goes on along the minus strand of CM054141.1, from coordinate 10,502,057 downwards.
CGTACTGTCATTACTAGCACTGTTGACCATGATCTTTGATTTCTCTGTACTGACCTCCATGGCATATGCGCTCGCTCGATCTGATAGACTATGATCTGATAGACTATCTGTGAGGTTTTGCAGTTCTTGTTTGCTGCCGCCCATCAGGTCAATGTCATCTGCAAATCTGAGGTTGCAAAGGGGTCTTCCACCAATGGAGATGGAAGTGTGGTGGTTTTGCAGTGTCTCTGTCATGTTGTTTTCGAGGAAGAGGTTGAAGAGTACAGGTGAGAGAAGGCAGCCCTGACGGACCCCAACCGTGGTCTTGAAGAACTCGCCCATGTGATTGTTCATGAAAACTGCACTTCTTGCGTTCTTGTACAGTTCCTTGATGACTTCAATGAGACATTTGTCAATGTTGAAGTGCCGAGTACTTGCCAGAGGCCGTCATGCCAAAACCCTGTCAAAGGCTTTTTGAAGTCTATGAAATTGTGATACAATCTTTTTGGTGTTGGAGATGTTTCTCTATCGAATTCTCAGATTGAAAATTTGTTCCATTGTGCTGTTTTTTGGGTCAAAAAGCCGGCTTGTTCTTCTGCCAGGAGTTTTTCCGTTTGGGTTTTTCAGTCTGTTGAGGACTACCCACAGCATGATTTTGCTAGGATGGCTTATGAGACTGATGGTTCTGTAGTTCTGGAAATTGCTTGAGGATTCCTTTCTTTGGTAGGGGTATTACAAGAGACTGCCATTCTTCTGGCCATTTTTTGGGTGTCGTGAATCTTCTGACAAAGTTCTGTAAATCGCCTTGCGTTTTATTCCCCCTCCTTTTTAAATGAGTTCAGCTGGGATGTTATCGATTCGAGGGGACTTTCCCTTCTTTCAATTGTTTGATAGCTTTGTCTACTTCACACCTTAGTATTGGTGGTCTTTATCTTGGTGTTCAGGTTTTTTTCAGAAACTATTTTTGGAAATCTGGGCATAGTGGGTAGTTATACAATCCCTCACAGTATTCCGTCCAGCGTTGAGATGGAAAGGGCTTCCGTAAAAGATTTCCTTCTTTGTCTTCATAACAAAGGCTTTAGGCTTTTGGTTTTTTCGTTAGTGATTTCAGAGTGTCGTAAGCTGTTTTGCTGTTTCCCTTGGCCAATTCCAACTTCGATTGCTGTGGCATTGTTCTTCTATCCACGCTTCTTTGTCTTCTCTCACCCTTTTTCCCCTCACTCTCTGGGGCTATTCCGGGTATTTGTTGTTGGCTTCTTGACTTGTGAACTTTTGTTTCTTAAGCTCTCTTCTTTTGTCGCAGAGGTCAAGAACCTCATTGTCACCCAGGGTTGTTTCTTTGTTCTGCTTCTTCCTAATGTTTCTTCTGCTGCTGTCATTACACTATCTTTGATGTTGTTGGCTAGTGTGTCCACATCATTGTGATGGCTGTGAGTGCGGCGAACTTCCTCCAATGTTGGCTTGGAAGATCTCAACCACTGTTGGTCTTTGAGTTTTTTCCAGATCAAATCTTATGAGTGGGTTATGTGGCGTTGTTTGCTTTCAGTTTTCACCCTGATGGTACAAGGTTGTGGTCACTGCCAATGTCAGCTCCTGGAATGTTCTTGTGTTTGCCTTGTTTTGGCGGATTGAATCTTTGGGGTAACAGAATGTAGTCAATCTGATTGTAATCAAAACCATTTTGTGAGTGCCAAGTTGATGTTCTAGATGGCTTGTGAGGATGGATGTTTTTTTGCCAGAGTTAGTTTGTGCTTCTTGCGAATTTCAGCACCGCTTCCTCTTTCATTTATTTCTCCTAGTCCAAACGTCCTGTGGTTCCTGCCCAGGTGTCATGGGCCCTCAGGTCCCACCTTAGTATTCCAGTCGCCTTCCACAATAAGAATATCTTTTTTGGGCGTTTTGGAGATGACGTTTCAAGTTGTTCATAGAATTTTTCTATCTGGTCATCAGCGAAGTCAATGTGGAGCATACACTTGGATGAGGTGAGATTCGGGGGTTTTTGCAGAAACTCTGATTGAGATGAGATCTGCGGGAATACTGGTGTGCAGCTGACGATGTTTTGACACAATCTCTTTCCTGACAATGAAGCCTACTCCATGTTGATGTAGTTTCTCTTCTCCACTGACCATATCTTGTGGCTGTCTTGCGTGGTTGTTTCTCCGAAGCCAGTCCATCTGACTTCCACAAGCCCTAGGATGTCCCATTTATATCTTTTTAGTTCATGTGTGAGTTCCTGTACTCTTCCTGTTTGGTATAGAGTCCTCACATTCCATGTTCCGATGGTTACTCCTTTATTTGGAAGCTTTAGAGTTGGTTCTACTCCAGTAGCGACCTTGTCACTCCCACCCTGGAGGCTTGCAGTGGTTAGCGAGGTTGTTGTTGATTCGGGCCTCGACCGATCCGGCATGTTTTTCTGTTTTGTTTTTCTCATCATGTCCTTGCAGTGGGCTTGAGGAAGCTTGGTGGGCGCCTATCTCCTAACCAAGACTCCTACTGGTGAGTAAGAAATCACCAGCCCCTCACAACGTTTTGCCCACCAGTAGGAAGTGGTTACCGGGGTGTGGGTGGGTTAAGGACCCGGACCCAGAAGTGAGAGTTGAGTGCCAAGTGAGGACCAGTGCTCCCGTCCATCCCAAAGGATGCTACTGCCAGGTTTACAAAGGTACCACCTCTCCTTAAGCACACCATACACCCCGACCATTCTATCATCATCAGACCCGTGACCTTGGCGGTCGTGGGGGAGACACGAAAGACGATGCCGTGGTAAGCCTCCTCCATCCATCTCGGTCCTCGGCAGAGCGCAGAGCCGAGTCATTCATCCTGGTCCATTCTCTGATGTTGTCCATCCATGACTTGTTCTGTCTTCCCCTCTTTCTGCCACCTTCGAGTGTTCCCTGCAGTACTGTTTTTGGCAGAGTGTTGTGGCGGGTGACGTGGCCGAACCATGTCAGCTTTTTCTTTTTGACGATGGGGAGAAGGGTTCCTGTGGACCTGCCAGCCGTGTTATTTGACTCTTGACAAATTCCCTTGGTCTTTCGTTCTCTCCAGGATATGCCCAGTAGTTTTCTATGCCTTTTGTTTTAAATGACTGATTCGCTTTGCTGTTTCAGCAGTCAATGTCCAAGGGTTATCACTTCCCTACAGCAGGAAAAGTCTGAATTAGGCTTTGTAGAGCTTTAGTTTGATTGGGGAAAATGATCTCTTTAAATTTTCCATATGGTGGGGGAGTTTTGTCATGGAAGATGTTGCCCCTGGCTAGTCTGACTTTGATTTCTGTCGTTGATTGCCCGTCCTTTGTGAGTGTAGCGCCAAGGTATTTAAAAACGTCTACCTCCTCCAGTTGTTGGCCGTTCATGTAAATTTTAGCAGTGGGGTTGCTCGTGCTGTTCACAAGTACTTTACTTTTCTCCCAGAGCTCACCTCCATCCCATATGCTCCACTCGTTCTCAAGTCGGTCGTAAGATCTTGCAGCTCTGTGTTACTTCCGCCCATGAGGTCAATGTCATCGGCAAACCGCAAGTTGTTGAGGGGTCTGCCGCCAATGGAGATGGTTAAATGGAAGTCCCTGGAGGGGCCTCTCTCATAATGTTTCCAAGAACAGATTAAACAGGACTGGAGATAAAAAGGCATCCTTGTCGGAAACCCCCAAATGTGGTTTTGAAGTAGTCTCCACCCGATTTTTCAGAAGGACTGCACTGCTTGCGGTGTTGTATAGTGCTTGAATGGTTTGCACTAGTCCTTCTTCAATGCCAAACATTTTGAGGACCTGCCATAGGCCTTCGTGCCATACTCTGTCCCAAAGCCTTCTTGAAGTCGATGAAGGGTTGTGGAACAGGGCCCCTCTGATGTTGAAAATGTTTTTTCCATCAGGATGTGCAGTTAAAAATCTTTCAATTGTGCTCCTGCCTGCCCTGAACCCAGCTTGTTCCCTGCAAAGGTGTTCTTCTGCCTCCTTCTTTAGTCGATTCAAAATAACTTTGAGCATGGGTCTTGCTGGGGGTGGCTGATGAGGCTGATTGTTCTATAGTTTTGCAATTGGCGTAAATTCCCCCTTCTTGGCAGGGGTATGATGGAGTGATTGTCCATTCTGTTGGCCACTGTTTTGTCTCCCAAATCTTCTGACAGATAGCTGTAACATGTTGATGACTGTTCGCCACCATGCTGGGTCAGCTCTGCTGGTATGTTGTCTGCTCCTGGACTTTCCTACTGGTAAGCTGGGATGGCTTCTTCCACTTCTTCCCTCAGAAAAGGTAATGGCGAGGGGGCTCTTGATGTTGCTGCTTTCTCTTCATTATGCTCATGTCAGTTGTATGGGTAGTTGTACAGTTTTGACAATACTCAGACCACCTGTTCAATGCAGCTGAGCTTTCCCGTGAGAGGTTTTTCCCGGGGCTGTCTTCAAGACGGGTGATTTGGTTTGAATTGGTTTTGTGAGTTTCTTCAGGGTGTCGTAATGCCTTTTTACTGTTGCCCACTTCATGCTTTTTTCGATCTCATCACATTGATCACGACCACTTCTCTCTGGCCTTTAACATTGACTTTTTTACAAGATTGTTGGCCTCCCGGTATTCTTTAGGGTTGGAAGACCTGGTTGGTTTCAGTGCTCTTCTTGTATCGCAAAAGGTCCAAGATGACATTGGTATCCATGGCTGTGTTTATTCCTCTGACGACCGAGTACCTCCTCTGCTGTTCTCGGACTGCCTTTATTAAAAATTGTTGGTGAGGTCATTGATGTCATTGTCCAGGAGGGTTAATGCCGCAAAACGTCTGCCAAGCTAGCTTGGGAAAATCTCCTTAACATCTGGATCTTTCAGTTTGTCCACGTCAAATTTGATACATGGGTTTGCAGGGTGTTTGTTTTTCTTCAGCTTCATTTTGAATACCAGCAGCACAAGTCAATGGTCGCTGCCTATGTCAGCTCCAGGGTAGGTTCTTGTTCTGGCTCTGTTGATGCTGGATTTGAAAATGCCGTGGTGTTAAGATAAAATCTATTTGGTTATGGATCTTGCCGTTTGGCGCATGCCAGGTTGTCTTCCCTTGACTGCTTGTGGGGATAGAGGGTATTGGCAATGGGTAAATCTTTGGGGGCAGGCAAACTCCAGCAGATGTAGTCCCCTGTCGTTGGTCTCTCCAATTCCAAACAGACCAACTGTTCCGGCCCTTGGTTGTAAAAAGTCAGGACCTACTTGGCGTTAAAATCCCCTTGGATGATGAATGTCCTTCTTGGGTATTTTCAAATGGTGTCTTCAAGATCTTCGTAAAAATTTTTCTACTTCTTCATCTGCATGGTCAGATGATGGTGCATAGATTTGTATGATGGTGATGTTCTTGGGCTTGGCCGACACCCGGATGCTGATAATCCTGCTGGAAGCCGGTGTACAGCTGATAATGCACCCCACTACTTCCTTTCTGACAATAAATGCCACTCCATGTTAGTGATGTTTCTCTTGGCCACTATACCAGATCTTGTTGCCTTCTTCAGTCAATGTCTCACCAAATCCTGTCCATCTCACTTTTCCTAGTCCAATAATGTCCCATTTATAGCGGCTAAGCTCATACTCTAGTTCTTTGATTTTTCCGCACTGGTAGAGTGTACGGACGTTCCATGTACCAATGGTGATCTGTTCTCTATGGAGCTTAAGTAATGTTTTAACTGACCATTCTATACCGTGTTTTTAAAACTCCAGAAATTCAAAAATTTCAGAAACTTTGTCTGGTTTTCCATCTCAAAAACAAATGAACTTTTAAAATAAACAAACCAACTCCCATTCCCAACACAATATGAAATCTGAATACTTGACAAGCAGTTAATAAGCAGGTAATCCAGTCTAGGTTCATTCCATGCCACTACGTCTGCTCACATCACTGCACATTCCACTGTCGTCTTCACATTAGTAAAAAAACTGGTCAACCAGGAAAGGAAAGCATGCAGATTAAAAAATTCACACTTTTCATGGACACAAGCAATAATATGATGTGCGACATGGAGTTCAAGCATGGTAAAGTAGAGGAAAAGTTTCTCTTTAAAGGAAAAGTTTCTCTGGAAAGGAAAAGTCTCTAATACTACCATGATAAAAATGAACACTGCACACATGCATTCTTTCTTGAAAAAAATGCAAGACTACTACTAACTTTGAATATTGTCCTCTACTGTTATAATGAACAAGGTGTATATATCTCCATATGGTTAGAATATGCTTGAAAGAAAGCTAACAGCTTTAAAAAGCCATTGCATCTGTCAGTTCTTCTGTTGGTGACATGTTTTTTTGCAGGTGCTTATAAATTTTGACCCCAGTTTCAGATATCAGTACTACTTCAAAAGAAATCCTCAAAAAAAAATTACAAAAGACAGCATTAAAAAAAAGTAAAGGATATTAATTAAGAAAAGACAAGATGAAAAAAAAAAAAAACTCTTAACTTTAACAGGACCTGGTTTCAACTACACAAGAAATCTATATCAGAAATCAAAATCAACACTATGTTAAATCAAAACTCATGACCAATCAGGCAAATCAACAAACTCAAACACACACTGACAAAACTACAAAATGCAGTATTAAACAAACGTGTAGTAACTTCAGCAGCAAAACTCATCATTCACTAATGAAATCAAAGCCATAAAAAATATGATTCTGTGTCTATATTAAATGAAAACGCCAGTAAGGAAAAACCAAGAAGCTCACTCATTCCTTCACAACACAAGTGTCTGTAGTTTTCTACCTTCTGCTCTGCACACAAACCTTTCTCATCCAGCTTGTCATTCTCAGCTCCTTCCACAAAACCGCTGAGGCGTTTTCCAGACAGAAGCGTGACCCTCGACATGCCGTTCAACGAATTCTGAAACACATGAAAGTGCCAATCAACCACAAATGCTCCACTAGTATCTGATGGTGTGTCTTCATGCAGTTTTTGTGTGCATGGTATTGCGATGTGTTAGAGGGCACTCTTCAGCCTGATACTGCAAACTTCAGAGGTGCACACTATTCAACAGCCTGAGGAAGACTGTGAGGCCAATGGGGATAACCCTGCACAGCCCATGAGAGGAGCTGGAAAGGACATGCCATGATTTTTCCCAAACACATCTGACAGCATAAAAAGTAAACAAGAGAAGGAGAATAAGAAAGCTCCACTGAAGTCCAAACCTGGCTGCCTCTATGGGAAGATATTTATATAAAAAACCAGTCATGCATGTTAACTTCTCATCCCGAATGTACTTATGGTCTTACAGTGATTCCCAGGTGGGATGAGTGAGTCAGAGTGCACATTCTGGGTGACCCCCAGAGCATTAAGCTGGACACTGCGTGTAAATCCAGCAGAACTCAGTCAAGGGTCCAGGGCCCAGTGCTAAAATTAGTGCACCCTTCCTTTTACCAAGTCCAAGTGTGCCCAGTTCCTGCTATAATTAGCACCAGCTGGGCTGGGATGGATAGCAGCTGAGAGCAGCTGAAAGTGGGGGAAACTGACAGCTGTGTGGAGAACATGCCATAACATCCACAAGCAACAAAGATAATGCTAGAGTTCAAGCAAAGTTTCAATCAGTCCGCATGTTCTGAGACACCCCTCTTCTTCTTCCTTTTTTTGTCATGTTTCTCCCAGGGGAGGTTTGACATTGATGAGCCTTCTCCATCTCTCTGTGTGTTTTGAGCTTCCTCCTTATTTATGCCCCTTTCTCTAAGATCTCCGAGACACCCCTGGTCATACTAATAATGATCTCTTACTGTACTGACTTCCTTTCTCGCAGAGAACCCTACTATGGCATTAAATGCTAAGTTTGATATACAAGACAACTTCTGTTGAATTTGGTGACAACGCCTTGTGCTGTAATGTCTTGTATTATTATTGTGGCAATACAAGTTTTCTTGTCGCAGAAAAATACTCTTACTGTCATGGTGGTTACTCTGTCATGAAGTCTACGTCCATCTTTTCAGTCTGCTTGAGTGTGGGACTGAATCTTTTTTGCCTGCAAGGAAAGTTAGGTTGGTTGTGTGCGTGTGTGTGTGTGTGCGCGCGCATGCATGTGTGTATGTGTGCGTATGTGTTTCTGCACACTCTCCAATTCTTACTTCTCATTTTAAAAAGCACCTAGTTTAAGTTTATCTCCTCAACAAGGATGTTTCAAGGCAGATTTTAACAGCAAGAAGAGTACTGTTTCACTCTTAGAGGCTTGTTTGGCCGGCATAATATCAATGGTTGTGACCTGGTTGACTGTGCATGCAAGGGAGGATACTTAGTATGGCATTCCTCATGCACAGTTACTTCCCTTGAATCACATTTCTTTCATCTGATTATTATATGACTCACATTCTTTAAAGTCAAGTTGAAGTTAAGTTTAATTTTTAAGTTTATGCTCTAATTAGACTCACATTCTCTTCCTGGAGATAACTGAACAAATCAAGCTTGCTGATTCTGCTCTGAAATAACCAGTCATAGAAAGTCATATGGGATTTCTTATAAAAATTATCGAGCAAAAAACAATACCCCCCCAAAATAACCCCCCCCCCCCCCCCCCCCCCCCCAAAAAAAAAAAAAAACAACAACAAAAAAACCCCAAAGAAAACTGGACCTTGATACCATACTGCATAGAAATTGTTTATGTATTAAAATTCTATTTTTAATGATAACAGCAGTGAGGACAGGATGGTAGTAGGAATTGATGACAAAATAAAAACACATGTAAACAAAGTGTCATTACTGATGTCTGTACACATGATCCAGCTTGATAGGATTTAAATTTGTGTGAGTGTGTGACTCTGTGCGCGCGTGTGTGTGCAGAGGTTTTTGGTTTTTAAAATTTTTTATTTATTTATTTTTAAAATTATTTTTGTGTGTGTGCAGAGGTATTAAATATTATAATACCTTATTTCTATTTTGCTTAAATTATTTTAAAAAATCATCCTTTTATTTCAAGAATAATACAGTAGGCACTTTAGTGCTTGTTTTTTTACACCCAGTCCCTGTGTACATGCAGTTTTGTAAATTTTGACATCAATTCCCACCAGCACAAAAGGCAGAACAGGTTTAAACGTATGCACAAGATGGTCTGCATACGCTTGCACATTGGATGTTGGTTTATAGTCTCATCTGAAGGATTTTCAGGGGAGTGAAGTCAGTACTGATGTTAACTCCAGGGGAAATATCCCCATTGGTCAAAAGAGCCTTTGAGGCTGGAGATTTTTTATTTATCTTATTTTCTTCTTTCATATCGAGGATAAATGGAATAAGCACTTATGCGTTGTTTTTACATCCAGTCCCCGTGTGTATGCTGTTTTTTAAATTCTGTCATCTGTTCCCACCACCGGCACACAAGGGCCTACAGGAGAGATTCACAGGAGGTCACTGGATGGGCATTCATTTCATTTTATTTTATTTATAACCCTTTAAGTCACGAGATTTCTCTGCGTGAAATTTGGGCTGCTCTCCCCTGGGAGAGCATGTCGCCACAAGAGCAGTGCCACCCCTTTTTTTTGGTTTTTTGTTGTTGTCTGCAACTGTATTTGTTTCCCTATCAGAGTGGCTTAATTCTAAGAATTTTGCCAGGGACCACTCTCTTGTTGCCGTGGGTTCTTTTACGTGCGCTGAATAATTTTGTGTAACACACGGGACCTTGGGTTTATCGTCTCATCCGAAAGACTAGCGCCCAGACCACCACTCATAGTCTAATGGATGGGAGGGGGGTAAGTTTCGGGCCCAAACTGGATTCGAACCACCGCACACTTCCGACCCGGATTTTTTGCTTTCTAGACAGGCGCGTTACCTCTAGACCACCGATCCACTCAACAAAAAAGAAGCCTCCCAAACACCCCCCCCCCCCCCCTTCGGGCAGTGTGGTGGTTATCACCTCAGGTGAGAGTCTCAAGTCTGTCTCTGCGACTTGGGGGTGGTTTGAACCTGGGTTCGAACCCAGGCCCGTCAGATCACGAGCGCAATGTGTGCAGCCTTCTAACCACCAGGCAGGCTGTCCTGTCCCCCTTACCTCTTGCTCTGTGTGGTTGGTAGCGGCTGCAGCATCTTCAGGCATCTCCTTCTTCTGATCTTCTTGCTGGAAAAGCAGAACAGGGATTGTGTCAGGTCACACAGCCTGTGGCATAACTATAATGGCAAAAGTGAAATTGAAAAAATGAAAAGAAAACCCCAAGACTTCACGATCTCCTTTAACTTTCACCACACACCCTTGTCACTGACCAAAACCAAAACAAAAAAACCAAACAAAAGACCCCAATCAAAAAAAAAAAAAAAAAAAAAAAAAGGTGTGTGTGTGTGTGTGTGTGGTGTGAGAAAGAGAGAGGGAAAGAGAGAGAGAGAGAGAGAGAGAGAGAGAGAGAGAGAGAGAGAAGAGAGAGAAGAGAGAGAGAGAGGGATGGGATGCGCACCTGCATAAAAAATGAATAAATAAAGCGACCAGACAGAAAACAAACAAACAAACAAAAAAAGCCTCCCAAACCCCCCCCCCTCCCCCTTAAAATTCTTAAACCAAGTAGTGGTACAGTAATTAGCCTCTTGGGTTCTACTACTAGGCTGAAAGTCCAGGGTTGGAATCCAATAAGAGTCACAGGTTATGGGTTGGGGTTGGGGTTTTTTGGTTTGGGTTTTGTTGTTGTTTTTTTTAGACTGGGACCACATAGTTGAGCTTCATCTACTTTACCAATGCAGTGAGTTATAAAGAGTGTTGTTCAAATTACTTGATTGACACTGCCAGTGTCTGTATGTATCTTTCAGGCCTTGGTGGTGGATTGGAGGTCTAGAGGTATTAATGCACCTGCCTAGAAAGGGAAAAGTCTGGGTTACATATATATACAATGTTCGGGTTAACATTGCTATCCAGCTAAAAACAGACCCAGTGGCTGAATACAGACTGTATGATCTCCCTTGCATCCTTTTGATAGAAAAAAGGATCCCCAAAGAACAATGCACAAAGATTCGTTAGCTACTTATTTTCATACACCTTTTAAAAACATTTTTTTAAGCCACTATTATTTTTGTATAGTTTTCTTCTCTTTCTGCTTTTCATCTTTTGCTGGCAGCCGTGGTAGGCCACAAAAATATATATTTTATTCTTAGGGTGGCAATACACACTTCTCAATTCTGGAGGGTGTCTTGCTGTTACCTACCACAAAGGATGAATGAGATTGCAAATAGTGCTGGGACCTCTGAAGAGTGCTCAACCAGGAGCCAAAACTTGAGTCAGGTCAGGCCAAAGGCATGGTCCTTACTCAAATATTCCCCTAATGCTGTCTTCAAAGTTTTATCCTGTAGTGATTTTTTCCCTCCTGAATCTTGGACTAAAATAATTTTTACGATGAGAATGAAGTTATAACTGATTAGTCCTACCTGCACTTCTTTTTCCTCACTCTTTTTTCTCATATATATATATATATATATATATGTGGTGTGTGTTTATTCCTAACACTTAAAAAACCCCACCCTACAAACCTTAACATATCTGTTGTCAAAAGGCAATGACAAAAACAGAGAAAACTGCTCATCATGATTATAAAATTATACCATCCATATTGTTTTCATAATGTTACATAATATCATACCTAGCATGCAATCATGATTATACAAAAATACTCTCCATACTGTTGGCACAACATTGCATGATAACTAGATCATAAAATCATGATTATACAATGATACTCTCCATACTGTATGCACAACATTACCTAATAAGTAATATACCCTCCATACTGTTGGCATAACATTGCATGATAACTAGAGCATAAAATCATGATTATACAATGATACTCTCCATACTGTTTGCACAACATTACCTAATATACCTAGTATGCAAAATCATGATTAAATACAAAAATACCCTCCATAATGTTGGCACAACATTGCATGATAACTAGAACATAAAATCATGATTATACAATGATACCCCTCCATATTGTTGGCACAACAGTTACCGTTTCTGGCATATCCAGGGAGATAATGACGGGGTTTGATGTGGATCCATCAGTACCACAGGCCCCTGGCTTGATTCCCGTGATGAAGTAGGTTTTGATGACTGCAAAAAACAAACAACAGACACATGTATGCTCTCACTCTCAGGACTGCAAGACAAGACTAAAGTGATTCTGACAGAATGCAAACATTTGTGTGTGAGTGGGATTTTTTCCAGTATGTATTGCCAGTACCCACGTAGTAATGGCATTATCTGTCAGTATGTGTGTGTGTGTGTCTGTTGTGTTGTGTGCGAGCGCGCGAGTGTAGCTGCAGAAGCATCATGGGAGAGCAATCCGCACAACTGCACCATGGAAAGAGTAGCTTCCCTTGGATTGCAATACCCCCCCCTTTGCATGTTGACCGTGTTGTCTCCGATTTTACGTCTGTTCAGAATTAGTGATATCAGACGAGGTGAGGGGAAAGGGAGTGTTTTGCCGTTAAAACAACAACAACAAACAAACGAATAAACAAAAAGAAAAACAACAAAATCAAAAGCAAACAAACAAAGAAACCTGCCATTCATTCACCATACACAATATTCAGAGTAGGGGACACACACACACACACGCACAGAGAACAAAAATCTGTTATGGTTTAACTGAACTGCAACAAATATACTATCAGACTGTGCAGTAACCATTTAGTAAATGTGTAATTCCAGTTCGAAATTACTGAACACATCGGTAAGAGATTTCTCAGGAAACAAGTGGGTAACATCATATGGCATGAGATATTTTTTTATGAGTGTTGGTAATAATTATCAGCATCACACATACACTTACAAGTTTTGTTGAATTTGGTAATGAATGCATTCGGTTTTATATTTAAAACAAAATACAAAACAAAACAAAAGAAACAATAAACAACGCAGTTACTCTTCTCGTGGTGGTAGACCTAATGCTTTTAAAGGTCTTGGAATAATTAGGCTGCTGTCTCTTAAAATACGAGCATTACTTTGAGCTTCATTTCGGAATCGATCTTTTAGTTGACAAACGACTGAGAACTTGCTCCACGATGCTTGTTCTAGTGCTTGAAATCCCTCTTGTACAGATAGCGAAACATGTAGTTCTATTGGCTCTCTTTCCTGGTTTGTATCTCTTTCACTCCTCTATCTGCCCACTCATATCTTTAAGAGAGAGAGAGAGAGAGAGAGAGAGAGAGAGAGAGAGAGAGAGAGAGAGAGAGAGAGAGAGAGAGAGAGAGAGAGAGAAGTCCAATATGGGTGTCATCCAATAATATGTGAAGACACCCAACAAAAATGACTAAAATCCTCCCTTAATCAAAGCTAAAATTTCCCCGTGGGGTGCCAGGGGCCTGTCAGTATAAACAGCATCCCCACCTTCTAGAAAAATGATGTGCTAGAAAATTCCTCCTTTTCTATCCCTCTCTTTGTTTCTGCCGTGTTCCTTTTCTTCCTGTCACATCCTTCTTGTCCATTTTCTATCTTCTTGGTCCATTCTCCTGCCTTTTCCCCCCCACAAAGACTATAAATTCTCTCCCACGCCCGAGTCAGATGCGCTAGGCCTGACTTGTCAGCGCTTAACGGCAGCACAATGCATTTTTCGCTCACATGACAGACGGCAACAGATGCTGTTCGCGCGTTCGACGACGACGACGACGATGCTGACGACGACGATGACGTAGAAGAAGAAGCTAAAAGGAATATGACGTGTTCAATCTCTACTATAATTTTGAAGGCTTCCTTGTAGCCTGGGGATTTTGAATGTGTATAGCGCAGATTAAGCTTAACACAAGGTGAGGTTTGAAATATGCAAACAGGAGAGTCATTGAAATCGCAACAAGTTCGGTAATCAATATTGACACATATGGGACACGCCTAGCACATCAGGAAACGGGCCCAGCTGTTGTCATACCAGCACTTGAAATTGAGAAATCGTATTACGTTGGTTCACTCTATATTAGTGTGGTGTGTGTGTGTGTGTGTGTGTGAGTGAGTGTGTGTGTGTGTGGTGTGTGTGTGTGTGTGTGTGTGTGTGTGTGTGTGTGTGTGTGAGTGAGTGTGTGTGTGTGCAGAGCGTGCGCGCGCGCGCGTCTGTCTGTCT
>CM054141.1:10480566-10483066 GCA_028751875.1 Rapana venosa | reverse complement strand
GAATAGACAGACAGACAGACAGAGAGACAGAGACAGACAGACAGAGACAGAGACAGATAGACAGACAGATAGACAGACAGAGACAGACAGGAGACAGAGCAGAGACAGAGAGACAGACAGACAGACAGGGAACAGAGGCAGAGACAGAGAGACAGACAGACAGAGACAGACAGGAGACAGAGGCAGAGACAGAGAGACAGACAGACAGAGACAGACAGGGAGACAGAGACAGAGAGACAGACAGGCAGAGACAGACAGGCAGAGGCAGACATGGACAGAAACATAGAAACTGCCAGAGACACAGAGACAGAGGAGCAGCTTACTGACAGACAGACAGACAGACAAACATACAAAGACATACAGCTGCAGACAGGAAAAGAAAAAAAAATAATGGGTAGTGGCGCTGCTCTTGTGGCGACGCGCTCTCCCCTGGGCGGGGGGGAGAGCAGCCCGAATTTCATATACAGAGAAATCTGCCGTGACTTTAAAATGGTATACAATACAACATAAATAAAATGAACTACCCAGATAGTAAGACCAACGGACAGACAGACAGACAGACAGACAGACAAGGGACATACCCAGAGACAGAAAATGACAGAGACAGAGACAGAGAGAGAGAGAGAGAGAGAGACAGAGACAGAGAGAGACTCACTTAGGCCCCTAACTCATATTCTCATTGTCAAACTTTAAAAAAGTACTTTTTACACTGAGTTGAGAGTTGACCACATCTTCTAAACACGGCCTTGAACAATATGGGCCAAGGATGCACCCTGTCCTCTCCTCTCCTCCCCTTTCCTCCCTTCCCTCATTTCCATTCCCCCCCCCCCCCCCCCCCCCCCACTTCCTTTCCCTCCATTCTTCCACCTGTCTTAAATTCCCCTGTGGAATGTTCAGAGTCCCATTTGTCTCTCTGTCTCTGTCTTTTCTGCTATTCGGGCCTCTGTTGTGTCTCTGTGTCTGTCTCTGTATGTGTCTGTCTGTCCCCTGTGTGTCTGCTGGGATCTCTCCTTTGTCTGTCTGTTTGTCTCTCTCTCTCTCTCTCTCCTCTCCTCCTCTCCTCTCCTCTCTCCTCTCTTTCTCTCTCTTTTTTGTCCCTGATGTGTGTCTCTGTCTGTCTGTTGTGTCTGTCTATTTTTCCCCCCCTCCCCCCCCCCCCCCCCTCTCTCTCTTTCTCAGGAAACCTCTCTCTCCACTTTTTTTGCTGAAAAAAGTAAGAGTTATGAGTCGTGACCTTACGGACGAGTGTGACAGAAGTGCGTTGGTGTGACAAACACATATGTTTATCCCCCCCCCCCCCCCCTTTCCCTCCACCCCCCCCCTCAAAATAAAAAAAAAAAGAAAAAAAAAAGAAAAAAGAAAAGAAGTAGGGAGAGGCAGGAAGGCAGAGACAGAGAGAGACAGAGATACACAGAGAGAGACAGAGACAGAGGGAGAGAGAGAGAGGCAGAGAGAGAGAGGCAGAGAGAGACAGAGAGAGAGACAGAGAGAGACAGAGACAGAGAGAGACAGAGAGAGGCAAGAGAGAGAGAGAGAGGCAGACAAGACACAGAAGAGACAGAGATACACAGAGACACAGACAGAGGCAGAGAGAGAGAGGCAGAGAGAGACAGAGAGAGAAAAAGACAGAGAGAGAGGCAGAGAAGAAAGAGACAGAGAGAGGGGACAGAGAGAGGCAGAGACAGAGAGAGAGGCAGACAAGACACAGAGAGAGACAGAGATACACAGAGACACAGACAGAGGCAGAGAGAGAGAGAGAGACAGAGATACGGAGAGAGAGAGACAGAGAGAGACAGAGACAGAGAGAGGCAGAGAGAGGCAGAGAGAGAGAGAGACACACACACACACACACACACACAGACAGAGAGACCTCTCTAACGGTTTATTATGTACATATTAAAAAAAAAAGAAGTCCTTAAACCACCGGGCGGGGACTGGATGTAAAAAAAGCACATGAGGGCTTATTCATGATCCTCGAAATACAAGAATTTGTCATTGTCATTGTCTCTCTCTGTTCGTGTAACCCTTGAAAAAAGTCTGTCTGTCTGTCTGTCTGTCTGTCTCTCCTCTCTCTCCCCTCTCCTCTCTCTGTTCGTGTAACCCTTGGGAAAAGTCAGTCAGTCTGTCTGTCTGTCTGTCTCTCCTCTTTCTCCCCTCTCCTCTCTCTGTTCGTGTAACCCTTGGAAAAAGTCTGTCTGTCTGTCTGTCTGTCTGTCTCTCTCTCTTGTTCGTGTAACCCTTGGAAAAAGTCCCGTCTCCTCTTTCTCCCCCTCTCCTCTCTCTCTCTTTCGTGTAAACCCTTGGAAATAAAGACTCTCGCTCTCTCTCTCTCCTCTCCACCTCCCCCCTCTCTCTATCTCTCTCTCTAACCCTTGGAAATAAAGACCTCTCTCTCTCCTCTCTCCGCCTCCCCTCCCCCCCCCCCCCCCTCCCCCTGCCTCTCTCCGCCCCCCCCCCCCCGCTCCACCACTCCTCTGTTCGTAATAACCCTTGGAAAAAG
>CM054141.1:10474776-10477566 GCA_028751875.1 Rapana venosa | reverse complement strand
AATATGCCACCCTCTTTAAAAAGATAATAGACGACACAGAGAAAACCCACACAACGCTCCTCGTCTTACTCTGTGAGAAATAACATTATCTGTAGGCTCTGTGTTACACTTTCTGCTGATATAGGGTTTACTGTGCAAACCACTTTCAGTTTGTTTACATGTTTAAGTCCCCTTTGCCTGTCTACATTTAAGTCCCCTTTGCCTGTCTACATTTGACAAATCCGTTTCCTCAGCCACTCTCAACGAACTTGAGATAGGTGTATTTATTTTATTTATTTATTTTTATTTATTCTTTTATATCGAGGATAATGGAATAAGCACATATGTGCTTTTTTTACATCCATTCCCCGTGTGTATGCAGTTTTGTAAATTATGTCATCTGTTCCCACCGGCACACAATGGCCTACTCTTACGAAAAGCGGAAAAGGATTTAACGTGTGCGCAACGTGTGTAAAGGTAAAGGTGTCCCATAACTAATCAATGGTGGTATGTGGTCGTAAGGGAGCGAGGCATCAGAGACCTCAGCTTCTCTAGGGGCCAGCATATTGAGGGCGGCGCCCATCTCCTCTCCCTCGCTGCTTTACCTTCCCTGACCCTAAAGAGGGCAGGTACCCATTTACAGCTGGGTGAACTGGGGGAACTGTACTGACGCCAAGGCGCGCCAACGGTCACCCGTTCACTTGGGAACCACGCTCGATGCTTCTTAACCTTAGAGCATGGGGAAAGCGAGTGCTCTTGACCACAGAGCTGTCCTGCACTGTCCCCTAAAAAGATAGGTAAACCACGCCCAACCACCACAGCTTCCAGCAACGATAACAACAGCAGCATTGTGCTCACTTTATGCACCGTCCGCCCACCTTTCCTCCCCCTAGCTGCATAGAACCACAGTCATCTTCCTGCAAACCCAATTAATTCCTTGCTCTATACCCCCCCCCCCTCCTCCCCCCATCAATTCCTTGCTCTATACCCCCAGTCTCCCCCTCTCCTCCCTCCCTCCTCCTTTTACAGCTGATTTACCTCCCCCTTTAGCAAACTCTCTCTCTCTCCTGGAAATCAAATTACTGAGGCCAATCCATACCCTGGCCTGCTGAGATTATGATTTTTCTTGTCTTTTTTTAAAAGACGTTTGTTTGTTTTGAGATTTCTTCTTTCGTATTTTCACTTGACTGCTGAAACAGCAAAGCGAATCCAGTCATTTGAAACAAAATGCCATAGAAAACTGCTGGGCATATCCTGGAGAGAACGAAAGACCAATGAATTTGTCAAGAGTCAAATAACACGGCTGGCAGGTCCACAGGAACCCCTTCTCACCATCGTCAAGAAGAAAAAGCTGACATGGTTCGGCCACGTCAACCGCCACAACACTCTGCCAAAAACAGTACTGCAGGGAACACTCGAAGGTGGCAGAAAGAGGGGAAGACAGAACAAGTCATGGATGGACAACATCAGAGAATGGACCAGGATGAATGACTCGGCACTACTGCGCAGAGCCGAGGACCGAGATGGATGGAGGAGGCTTACCACGGCATCGTCTTTCATGTCTCCTCCACCACCGCCAAGGTCACGGGACTGATGATGATGATGATGATTTTCAGTTAACTCAGGCTGGTATTAAAAGACCAGCCGCCACTGAATGACCACACAGAAATATAGTAAATTAAACACACATATATATACACACACACACACACACACTCATGTGCACAGAGAGAGAGAGAGGGGGTGGGAGCTGGAGAGAGAGGGGGAGAGGGGGAGAGTGAGAGAGAGAGAGAGAGAGAGAGGAGAGAGAGAGAGAGAGAGAGAGAGAGAGAGAGAAGAGAGAGAGAGAGAGAGAGAGAGAGAGAGAAGCCTGCCTTCACCTATTCCGTAGTCCTGTAGACCGTGGGGGCACCACTGAAGATTTTGCATATATATAATAAGGATTGATCTATAAAAATATAAAAAATAATAAATAATAAAAACAATAATATAAATAAATAAATTTATAATTAAAAATAAATAAATAAATGTTTTCTTCAGTTAGAGTTAGGCAAAATTTTAGAGCCACAACTGTCTGAAATCAACCACAGAAGAAAATCACCAACACCAGAGTGGTGCTATCATATCTCCAGAACCTACACACCTGGCCTTTTCCCACATCTCCATTCTCTCTACCCATACTTCTGGCATGTCACTCATTATACTCCTTGTCATTGCTGACAGCACCACAAACTCATAGGTCTGTCAGTCTACAGATAGCTTGTGATGGCGAGTTGCCGTAAGGCACCACTAGAGGTTAGTCTGCTGTTACAATGAAGTTACTCTGGTGTATGTGTGTGTGTGTGTGTGTGTGTGTGTGTGTGTGTGTGTGTGTGTGTGTGTGTGTGTGTGTGTGAGTGTGTGTATGTGTGTGTGTGGTGTGTGTGACTGTGTGTGTGTGTGTGTGTGTGTGTGTGACTCTGTGTGTGTGTATGTGTGTGTGTGTGTGTGTGTGTGTTCGTTTTAATGTCTATCCACTAAAAAGTGATTTTTGACACACTGTGTGTGCGTGCGTGTTGTGTGTGTGTTGTGTGTGTGCGTGCGTGCGTGCGTGCGTGCGTGCGTGCGTGTGTGTGTGTGTGTGTTCGTTTAATGTCTATCCACTAGAAAGTGATTTTTGACAGATGTGTGTGTGCGTGCGTGTTGTGTGTGTGTGTGTGTGTGTGTGTGTGTGTGTGTGTGTGTGTGTGTGGTGTGTGTGTGTATGTGTGTGTGTGTTATGTATTGTGTGTGTGTGTGTGTGTGTGTGTGTGTGTGTGTGTGTGTGTGTGT
>CM054141.1:10447276-10464776 GCA_028751875.1 Rapana venosa | reverse complement strand
TTTCTTTTCTTTTAGAAGAAGAATCTATCAATTTAAGTCCTCACAGTTTTCTTGTTTTCTTTTTTTTTTAACAAATCCCGATAAACTCATTTCAATAAGCTGAATCATCCATATACACACACACACACACACACACACACCCACGCACGGACACACACACACAAACGCACCCACGCACGGACACACACACACAAACGCACGCACCCACGCACGCACCCACGCACGCACGCACACACACACAACCTACACACACACCCTCATGGAAATGAAGTTAGAGTAAAACCAAATAAAGTAAAATCAAAGAAAAAAAATCCAACATGCAACATGATATAAATCAAATTATTCACAACACAATTTGATAAATGATATCAACTTGAGCTCATACACTTAACAATAATGGAGTGGGCCTTAAGCCTGTAAGGCAGATTCCATAAAATCTTCACAGATACTTAACGACGCTTTGATCTCATTATATTATTCATCACTGCCACATCAATGGAAATCAGGTTCTCAGGCTGTGGTAAAAAAATAATGCAATAAATTTCGAGATTAAAAAAATGTCTAAAAATCAACTCCATATGTGCACATGCATGCCTGGGCGCGTGTGCACGTACATGCATGCACACACACGCATGCACACACTTGCGCACGTGCACACACACACAAACTGAAGACCAACAGAAGATCATATACACACACACACACACACACATACACATGCACCACGCGCGCGCGCGCGCGCCCACAAACACACACACACGTGCGTGCACATACACACACACACAGAATTCTAAACTGCTCTCTCTCTCTCTCTCTCTCTCTCTCTCTGTGGCCATCTCTTTCTTCCCCCCCCTCCCCCCTCCCTCCTCTCTCTCTTTCTCACACACACTAAAAGGAAGGGAGATTCTATTACACCCACACACTTTTAACAATACTCTTGTGTCCTGAATAATACTCTGCACATAACCCCTCCCCTCCCATCCCCCCCCACCCACCCACATCCCACCTCAACCCTCCCAACCCCCATCCCACTCTACTGATAGGACAAGCACTTTACATCATTCAAAGCAAAAATACCCCCCCCACCCCCCCAACCCTCCCCCACCCTCCCTCCTCCTCCTTCTCATAGTCTGAACTGACACTATCAACTTCATGCAAGGATTTGGCCAAAACGAGCTGAAATGGGTAGATATGTTTACGGGACGGGATAGCCTAGTGGTCAGAACATTGCGCTCGCAATCTGTTGAACCAGGTTCGATTCCCGTTCAAGGGGATATTTTCCGCTGGAGTTAACATTAGTGCAAACTCCACTCTCCCCAAAAGTCCTTCGGATGAGACTATAAACCGAAGTCCCAGTGTGCGAACGCACGCAGAACATCTTGCGCACACATTAATCCTGTTCCGCTTTTCGTAAGAGTAGCCATTGTGTGCCGGTGGGAACAGATGACAGAATCACAAATCCGCATACACATGGGGACTGGATGTAAAAAAGCACATAAATGCTTGTTCCATTATCCTCAATATAAAAGAATAAATAAATAAAAATAAATAAATAAAATTAATATCGCTCATACTATACAACAGATCTGCATGGAATGTTGGCAAAGGATGGTTACATATGTTGTATAATGTTCCTTACATGTTTGTATCATGTGTCAAAGTTAATAAAAAAAAAGTAGGGCGTGATGATACAGCGTTTTCATGTGGTTCACGAGTACAGTGTTACTGCGTTGTTCATGGATGTTATGACTTGTCAATGTTATGCGTTAGTATGGGTTCATGACTACATTTTCTGGGGTTCATGGTTCATGTTATCGTTTCATGTTATGCGTTGTTCTGGGGTTCTTGATACAATGTTACTGCGTTGTCATGGGGTTCATGATCAATTTACTGCTTGTTCATGGGTTATGACTACAGTGTTACTGCGTTTTTCATGGGGTTCATGACTACAATGTTACTGCGTTGTTCATGGGTTCAGTACTACTGCTAATGTTACTGCGTTTTTCATGGGGTTCATGCATTTTCTGTGTTTCTGTCGTTGTCATGGGTTCATGCGTACAATGTTACTGCGTTTTTCATGGGTTCATAGACATGTTACTTTGTGTGTTCTGATCAAGTTTTGCATTGGGGTTCAGAGTACAATGTTACGTGCATTTTCGAGTGGTTTATGAGACAAGACTGCGTTTCATGTGTCATTAGTACAAAGTACTAGCATCAGTTCAAGAACAGAGGTAATAAAGGTTATGGTGTCAAGTAAAATGTACATAGGTTCATGTTCATCAGTAAATTTTTGACTGCGATTCCATGTGTATTGTCATTTCAAACTGGCTGATCCCTCTGAATCCAGTACAAAATGACGTTTCATGTGTCATGATAAATAGAAGGAGATAGGGTTCAGGTGACAATGTAGATAAATTTCTGTTTTGATTAAGTAAAGATTAATTGACGTTTCAAAAAAAATATTATGATAAAGTAGAAAAGATTACTGGTTCATTACACTATCAGTACAACAACACACGTTACAGGTCACAACACACCACACAATACACATCAGTCAACAAATGTAAACATGCTACATGGGTGATGAGTCAGCAATGTACTGATAAGTAGGGTGTTAGGGAATGGGGGGTAAGTATAGTTAAGGGGCATGAGTAAAGGTTATAGATTCAGAGGCAGGAGATGTTACGCGTTATGGTCAGATAAGGAGAGCGGTCATGGGTTCGAGGTACAATGAGGTCATGAGGTATGAGAAGTATGACGAAGGAGATGGTTTTGGGTCATGAGGCATGTTAGCGTTAAGTACGTGACAGGGGTGCAAGTCAAAGAATGTAGACTGAGCGTTTCAGTGGTTCAGGAACAATTCGCGTATCGTGTGCTCATGACACAAGCTACATGCGTTTTCATGGTTCAGGAGTACAATGTTACATGCCTTTCATGGGGTTCATGAGTACAATGTTACTGCCTTTTCATGTGGTTCAGGAGTGCAATGTTACTGCGTTTTCATGGGGTTCATGACTACAATGTTACTGCATTTTCATGTGGTTCATTAGTGTAATGTTACTGCGTTTTCATGTGGTTGATGAGTACAATGTTACTGCATTTTCGAGTGGTTTATGAGACTAAGAGAAGACAGACTGACAGACAGACAGACAGACAGACAGAGACAGAGAAAAAAGGGTGAGTCAAGTTAAAATCACAAATAGGATCAGTCATCACTGTATACTTTTTGACATCATTCCTTGCAATGATTCATTCAAAACTGGCTGAATCCCTCTGAAATCCGACATCAAAAAGAAACGATTCACCAAAATGAAATATAAGAAGGAGAAGGGGGAGGGGGGGAAAGGAATAAAATTTCACAGATTTGATTGAAAAGTGAAAGATAAATTGACGTTCAAAAAAAAAAAAATTATGATAAAGAAAAACAAGAAATACTATGTACACTACACACACACACACCCACACACACAATACACACACCACACACACCCACACACAACTACACACACCCACACACAAAGATGAAAACATGCTACAATGAGGAGAGGCAGATGAATAAGGAGGGAGAGGGAAGGGGGGAGAAAGAAAGAGAGAAAGAGGGAGAGAGAGAGGCAAGAGAGAGATAGAGAGAGAAAGAGAGCGAGAGAGAGAGAGAGAGAGAGAGAGAGAGAGAGAGAGAGAGAGAGAGAGAGTATGGAGAAAGGGGGCATTAGGATATCAAAGAGACAGACAGACAGACATGCAAGCAAAGAATGAGAGACAGAGACAGACAGAAACACACACACAGGCACACACACACATCTACACACACACACACACACACACCACGACCCACACACACACAACCCCACCCATCCACCCACACCCTCACACCACACAACCTTACCTCCCCACACATACCCCTACCCCTCCCACACATACACACACACACAAACACACCCCTACCCACCCACCCACCAACACCACCCCCCCCCCCCCCACCCATCCACTAACACACACACCCTCACCCACCTACCCACACAATCCTACCCCCCCCCCCCCACACACACCCACCCCTATCCCCCCCCCCCCAACACACACACAAACACACCCCTACCCACCCACCCACCAGCACCCCCACACACCCCATACCCACACACCCCCCCCCCCCACACACCCCCCCCCCCCAGCCCCCCACACCCCTACCCCCCCCTCTCCCCACCCCACCCCCACCCTCCCCCCCACCCCCACACAAACCCCAAAAAATTTTTTTAAAGCTTCTTCTTCTTCTTCAAAACGACACAGACAGGGGGAGGACTGTGCACCTGAGACAAAAGAAAGAAAGGAAAGAAGGAAGGAAGGAAGGAAAGAAGGGGTAAAAGACAAGACGACACTGCTGCTGCTACTGCTGCTCCTGCTGCTGCTGCTGCTATTGCTGACCAGGCTCGCTTCTGCCACACAGTCAGTGCCGCCCCGCCATATGGCAAATCAATAGCCTCCGCAACAGCATCGTGCCGTGCCGTGCCAAAAACCAGGTCCTCCCAAATATGCTTAGCTTAGCAACCTTCCCCCTTCCCCCTGATAGTCCCAAATTGGGTTTGGCTAATGCCGTTCTTGTCTTTGTCTATCTATGTGTTTTGTCTTGTCTTGTCTTGTGGGTCTGTGTGTGTGATATTCTGTCTGTGTGGTGGGTCTGTGTGTGTGATTTTCTGTCTGTGGTCTGTGTGTGTGTATTCTGTCTGTGTGGTGTGTGTGTGTGATTTTCTGTCTGTGGGTCTGTGTGTGTGATATTCTGTCTTGTGTGTGTGTGTGTGTGTGTGTGTGTGTGTCTGTGCTATTCTGTCTCTTGTCTGTCTGTCTCTCTCTTTCTCTCCCTCTCTCTTCCTGTCTTTCTGTGTGTGTGTGTCTGTCTCTCTCTCTGTTGGAAATGCCAATCTGTCTCTGTCTCTCTGTTCATGTGTGTGAGTGCATCTTCTTTCTTTCACTCTCTGCTGACACCCATTTTCTCTTTTCTGTCTGTCTGTCTGTCTCTTCTTGTTGCCTGTCTGCCTCTCTTCTGTCTTCTGTCTCTTCTTCTTCTCTCCCTCTCTGCTCTCTCTCCTCTCTCTCTCTCTAACACCATTTTGTCTGCTGGCTGGCTGGCTGTCTGTCTGTCTCTGACCCCCCCCCCCCCCCCCCCCTACTCTCTCTCTCTCCCTCTTACTTTTACTCTGAATGAGATCTTCTTTTTGTACCTAATGCACCTCTACAATGCATTAGCGCAGACAGAAATAGAAAAGAACCCAGTGCCCCCCCCCACCTCAAAACGGATAATTTTCCACTTTCTACAATTCCGTCAGTTTCTTCTTCTGCAAGTTAAAAATATGTCAGTCAAATATCTCTTCCATTCTTTACAAGAAAATTGCATCTGCAAGCAAGTAAGAAAGTAGAGGATAAGGATTTCTTTCTTTTCGGCAGAGTGGGGGGGGGAGGGGAGTTTGTCAGATGGAAAGCTCTCATTTTCTGTAAGGTCACAGGACGTATGCTACCCATCCTCCAAGTCTTGAAACGATGAATGACATCATAATGAACGGATAAATTCAATGATGTATGACTTGAAGGAGTGACTGAATATACGAATAAAGGAATGGAAGAATGGCCAAGGAACGCAGGAAGGAAGAAAAGACAGAGAGAATGGATTGAAAGCGTACCACACATGAAAAATGTCCACAAGCAACACTTTCTCTCTATAGTTCAAAATTCTTCACCTGATGTGCTTAGTTACGCAATGTATGCGCATGTGTGAGAGAGTGTATATGTGCACATATGTTTCTCCATATGCGTTACAAAAAGATAAATTTACGTATAATCCATACACACTGCACATAAGCAACATGCATGCCTGCAGATTCTCTCTCTCTCTCACACACACACACATACACACACACACATGCAAGCACACATGCTAATGCACACACAACATACTAGTATACATACACAACACACGCACACGTGCGCACACGCACATGCATGCGCACACACACACAAACACATGCACACACACACACACACACTCACACACACACCCTCTCACACACACACACACACAAACAGCCCGTACATTCAAGTACAGAACACCAGCTATGAGCTATCAACAACACAAGTAGTTCAAATTCTCTACCCGTCTTTGCTTATAAAAACAACTTACGGGCCTACGTTGTCAAGTGATGCTAACATTAAGCAGTAATTCTCTCTCAAACAAAATCAAACAGATTAGAAAGGAAAACTGACGAAGAAAAAGATATAAAATGTACAGAGTGGGGAAACAAGGGGGAGAAAACTCTGTCTTGAGCTTGAACAAGAGATAACAATAAGATAACAACAGTCATGGTGAGATATTATTCGAACATAAAAGAGACAACAATAAACGTAATAACAGTCATGGTATGAAGTTAAAAGAGATAACAGTACAATAACAACAGTCATGATGAGATACCATTTAAACTTGAAGAGACGACAATAACATAATAACAAGTCAGGGTTTGAACTTGAAGAGATAACAGTAAGATAACAACAGCTATGATGAGATACTATTCGAACTTGAAGAGACAACAATAAACATAAAAACAGTCACGATTTGAACTTGGAACAAGAAATAACACTAAGATAACAACAGTCATGATGAGATGTCATTCAAACTTGAAAGAGACAACAATAGCATAACAACAGCCATGATTTTGAACTTGAAGAGAAAAACAATAACATAATAACAGTCAGGGTTTGAACTTGAAGAGGTAACAACAAAATAAGAACAGTCACGATCAGGTATCACAAAGATGTTCTCAGACAAGGCTTCAGAGCTCTACAAATAAATCCCCCCTCTAGAAAGCAAGCCAAGCCGTTGTAGATTTGATCCCCATTTTGACCCAAACTTTTCCTCTATCCACCAGACCACCAGCAGTGGCAGCTTAGGTGCTGCTAGTCTTTCAGAAAAAGACGACAACCCGAGGTCCCATGTGCAACTCACATTTCACGCGCGTAAAAGAAGCCGTGACAAGAAGACAGCAAGTTTTTCCTGGTAGAGATCTACAGAAGAAGGGTTTTTCCAAGGGAAAGGAAACCCACTTCTAGAAAAAAAAATGTTGTTGTTTTGGTTGGGGTTTTTTTGTATGGGTGGTCTGGCTCTTGTGGTCGTCCCACTCTCCCTAGGAAGAACAGCTCAAATTTCATGGAAAATTCTGCCACGACTGAAAGTGGTATACCAATATCCTTCTTCCTCAAATGCTGAAAAACAGCAACTACTGTTATCTGTCATATAAGCAGAAATGATATGTTGCGCTGCCGTTAAGCGCCTGACAAGTCAGGCCCAGCGCATCCGACTTCGGCGTGGGAGAGAATTGTTATCTTTTTTTAAGTCTTTCTGGGGAAAAAAAGGCAGGAGAATGGACCAAGAAGGCAGAAAACAGACAAGAAGGAGGTGACAGGAAGAAAAGGAACACGGCAGAAACAGAGGGATAGAAAAGAGGGAGTTCCTAGCACAGAATTTCAAGGAGGTGGGGATGCTATTAATACTGTAAGCCCCCCACCCCCACCCCACCCCCCATGGGGATGTATACTATACAATATTGTACAATATGTATATTATGATGACATTCCGGAATTTTATTCAGATTGAACCAATTCTTTCCCAAAGAAAACTAATACAAAACCCAAGTTTGAGCTGTCCTTTTATCAAATTGTGGCAGGGGAAAGAACCCCCTAAAAATGACTGTAAATGAAAATTTTCCATTGAGAAGTTCTCTGCCATGTTGAAGCATGATCATGAGTGCTTTGCATTTGGTTTGCTGTGGCCTGGCCTATATGCTATCTTCAGTGAGAGAACTGTGCAAGAGGTTGAGAATATTGGATCACAAGAAGGTGAAATATGCTATGATACATCTGCCCATCCGAATGCGTGTGTGTGTGTGCGTGCACATGTATGTGTGTACATTTGTGCTTGTGTGTACTAAGCATGCATGCATGAACCAAATACACACCTGTGTGTCAACACTTATAGTAAAAGTTGTGTGAATATAAGGCTAATGAAATGACAATATCTAAAAACTTAAAGAACAAAACCATGTCCACAGAGCTCAGATACGCCTAGCCATATTTCCTTCAGATACGCTTAGCCATATTTCCTTCAGATACACTTAGCTGTATTTCCTTCAGATACACTTAGCCATATTTCCTTCAGATACACTTAGCCGTATTTCCTTCAGATACACTTAGCCATATTTCCTTTCTAAACTGACAAGAGTAATTTTGTATCTATCTCTCTGTTTTGAGGACACTTCAGTGCATAAACAGTATGGACTTACACAAGACACTTCAGTGTAGGAACAGATACATGGACTCACAAAGGACACTGCAGTGCCTACACAGATACATAGACTCACAAAGGACACTTCAGTGCCTACATGGACTCACAAAGGACACTTCAGTACCTAAACAGATACATGGACTCAAAGCACACTTCAGTGCATAAACAGAGACTCACAAAGGACACTTCAGTGGCTTACCAGACAGAGACATGGACTCACAAAGGACACATAGGGTGCCTACACAAACAGAGACATGGACTCACAAAGGACACTTCAGTGCATAAACGGAGACTCACAAAGGACACTTCAGTGCTTAAACAAACAGATACACGGGCTCACAAAGGACACTTCAGTGCCTAAACAGAGACATGGACTCACAAAGGACACTTCAGTGCCTAAACAGAGACATGGACTCACAAAGGACACTTCAGTGCCTACATGGACTCACAAAGGACACTTCAGTGCTTAAAAAAACAGAGACATGAACTCACAAAGGACACTTCAGTGCCTATACAGAGACGTAGACTCACAAAGGACACTTCAGTGCATAAACAGAGACTCACAAAGGACACTTCAGTGCCTACAGAGACATGGACTCACAAAGAACACTTCAGCAGTGCATAAACAGAGACTCACAAAGGACACTTCAGTGCGTATAGAGACATGGACTCACAAAGGACACTTCAGTGCGTATAGAGACATGGACTCACAAAGGACACTTCAGTGCCTAAACAGAGACATGGACTCACAAAGAACACTTCAGTGCCTAAACAGAGACATGGACTCACAAAGGACACTTCAGTGCCTAAACAGAGACATGGACTCACAAAGGACACTTCAGTGCCTATACAGACAGAGACATGGACTCACAAAGGACACTTCAGTGCCTAAACAGAGACATGGACTCACAAAGGACACTTCAGTGCCTAAACAGAGACATGGACTCACAAAGGACACTTCAGTGCTTAAACAGAGACATGGACTCACAAAGGACACTTCAGTGCCTAAACAGAGGCATGGACTCACAAAGGACACTTCAGTGCTTAAACAGAGACATGGACTCACAAAGGACACTTCAGTGCTTAAACAGAGACATGGACTCACAAAGGACACTTCAGTGCCTGAACAGAGACATGGACTCACAAAGGACACTTCAGTGCCTATACAAACAGATACACAGACTCACAAAGGACACTTCAGTGCCTGGACAGAGACATGGACTCACAAAGGACACTTCAGTGCATAAACAGAGACATGGACTCACAAAGGACATTTCAGTGCCTAAACAGAGACATGGACTCACAAAGGACACCAGTGCCTAAACAGAGACATTGACTCACAAAGGACACTTCAGTGCCTAAACAGAGACATGGACTCACAAAGCACACTTCAGTGCTTAAACAGAGACATGGACTCACAAAGGACACTTCAGTGCTTAAACAGAGACATGGACTCACAGAGGACACTTCAGTGCCTAAACAGAGACATGGACTCACAAAGGACACTTCAGTGCCTAAGCAGATACACGGACTCACAAAGGACACTTCAGTGCCTAAAAAAGATACATGGACTCACAAAGGACACTAAATTGAGTTAACAAATATACACGGACTCAAAGGACGCTTCAGTGCCTAAACATACAGATACATAGACTCACAAGCCTGGATACTTATGTTTGGAGCACATCAATGCTTGTAGTAGTATTAGTAAGTGTGTATATGCCTCACATTCAAATCACAAACATGAACATACATTCCTTCCTTGCCTACTCCAACACAGCTAAACCCTAGAAAAACAACAACCCTACATTCATCACTGTTACAACAACAACAAAGACATTTCCGATTTCAAAAAACAAATGACATGCATACAGGCACCAAAAGCAATTTCATATTTTTAAAAAAACACACCAAAAAACAAACATACAACCACCAGAATAAAACAGCCAAACTAAGCAATTTCTTACCTATAAAAAACCCACACACAACCACCAGGATAATACAACAATCACGAAACTACATCCACCTTTTTCCAGGCTCAAAACTCCACAACTACAACCCAAAAAAAATCCAAAAACTCTCTAGCGGGAAAAAAAACAAACCGAATCCAAACACCACCCACCTGGTACAGCCACGAAAAACTTGACGGCGTCTTTGTGGCCATGGAAAGACAACTGCGCCTGGGCCATGGAGCAGTAGGGAGTGAAGGACCCTGGGGTGACGCTGTCGGTCTGGGAGTTGCTGTAGACGCGGATGACCCCTCCTGGCCGACCCCCGGCCCCAGCGCTTCCGCTGCCCTCAGGGGAGGCTGCCGATGTGGTGACGGCCTGCTTGTTG
This sequence comes from Rapana venosa, assembly GCA_028751875.1. Lineage (NCBI taxonomy): Eukaryota > Metazoa > Mollusca > Gastropoda > Neogastropoda > Muricidae > Rapana > Rapana venosa. The sequence goes on along the minus strand of CM054141.1, from coordinate 10,454,119 downwards.
CCTGGAAACCACGCTGCACCATTCACTTTTAGTCTCCACACCATTCTCCACGCTACACGCTGCACCATTCACTTTTAGTCTCCACGCTACACGCTGCACCATTCACTTTTAGTCTCCACACCATTCTCCACGCTACACGCTGCACCATTCACTTTTAGTCTCCACACCATTCTCCACACTACACGCTGCACCATTCACTTTTAGTCGCCACACCATTCTCCACACTGCACCATTCACTTTTAGTCTCCACACCATTCTCCACGCTACACGCTGCACCATTCACTTTTAGTCTCCACACCATTCTCCACGCTACACCATTCACTTTTAGTCTCCACACCATTCTCCACGCTACACCATTCACTTTTAGTCGCCACACCATTCTCCACGCTGCACCATTCACTTTTAGTCGCCACACCATTCTCCACACTACACGCTGCACCATTCACATTTAGTCTCCACACCATTCTCCACGCTACACACTGCACCATTCACTTTTAGTCTCCACACTATTCTCCACACTACACGCTGCACCATTCACTTTTAGTCTCCACACCATTCTCCACACTACACGCTGCACCATTCACTTTTAGTCGCCACACCATTCTCCACACTACACGCTGCACCATTCACTTTTAGTCTCCACAACATTCTCCACACTACACACTGCACCATTCACTTTTAGTCTCCACACCATTCTCCACGCTGCACCATTCACTTTTAGTCACCATTCTCCACACTGCACCATTCACTTTTAGTCTCCACACCATTCTCCACGCTACACGCTGCACCATTCACTTTTAGTCTCCACACCATGCTACACACTGCACCATTCACATTTAGTCGCCACACCATTCTCCACGCTACACCATTCACTTTTAGTCGCCACACCATTCTCCACACTACACACTGCACCATTCACTTTTAGTCTCCACACCATTCTCCACGCTACACGCTGCACCATTCACTTTTAGTCTCCACACCATTCTCCACGCTAACACGCTGCACCATTCACTTTTAGTCTCCACACCATTCTCCACACTACACCATTCACTTTTAGTCTCCACACCATGCTACACGCTGCACCATTCACATTTAGTCGCCACACCATTCTCCACGCTACACCATTCACATTTAGTCGCCACACCATTCTCCACACTACACGCTGCACCATTCACTTTTAGTCTCCACACTAAAACACATCACTTTTAGTCTCCACACTACACACATCACTTTTAGTCTCCACACTACACACATCACTTTTAGTCTCCACACCATTCTCCACACTACACACTGCACCATCACTTTTATTCTCCACACTATACACTGCACACATCACTTTTATTCTCCCACACTACACACTGCACCATCACTTTTATTCTCCACGCTACACACTGCACCATCACTTTTATTCTCCACACTATTCTCCACACTACACACTGCACCATCACTTTTATTCTCCACGCTACACACTGCACCATCACTTTTATTCTCCACACTATTCTCCACACTATACACTGCACCATTCACTTTTATTCTCCACACCATTCTCCACACTGCACCATTCCCTTTTTAGTCGCCACACACCATTCTCCACACTACACACTGCACCATTCACTTTTATTCTCCACACCATTCTCCACGCTGCACCATTCACTTTTAGTTGCCACAACCATTCTCCACACTACACACTACACCATTCACTTTTATTCTCCACGCTACACACTACACCATTCACTTTTAGTCTCCACACCATTCTCCACGCTACACACTACACCATTCACTTTTAGTCTCCACACCATTCCCACGCTACACACTGCACCATTCACTTTTAGTCTCCACACCATTCTCCACGCTACACACTACACCATTCACTTTTATTCTCCACACTACACACAACACCATCACTTTTATTCTCTACACTACACACTGCACCCATCACTTTTATTCTCCACACTACACACTACACCCATCACTTTTATTCTCCACACTACACACTGCACCCATCACTTTTATTCTCCACACTACACACTACACACCCATCACTTTATATTCTCCACACTACACCCATCACTTTTATTCTCTACACTACACACTACACCCATCACTTTTATTCTCTACACTACACACTGCACCATCACTTTTATTCTCTACACTACACACTGCACCCATCACTTTTATTCTCCACACTACACACTGCACCATCACTTTTATTCTCCACACTACACACTGCACCATCACTTTTATTCTCCACACTACACACTGCACCATCACTTTTATTCTCCACACTACACACTACACCATCACTTTTATTCTCCACACTACACACTGCACCATCACTTTATTCTCCACACTACACACTACACCATCACTTTTATTCTCCACACTACACACTGCACCATCACTTTTATTCTCCACACTACACACTACACCCATCACTTTTATTCTCCACACTACACACTGCACCATCACTTTTATTCTCCACACTACACAACTACACCATCACTTTTATTCTCCACACTACACACTAACCATCACTTTATTCTCCACACTACACACTACACCATCACTTTTATTCTCCACACTACACACTGCACCCATCACTTTTATTCTCCACACTTTTCTCCACACTACATCCATCACTTTTATTCTCCACACCATTCTCCACACTACAACACTACACCATCACTTTTATTCTCCACACTACACGCTGCACCCATCACTTTTATTCTCCACACTACACACTGCACCATCACTTTTATTCTCCACACTACACACTACACCATCACTTTTATTCTCCACACTACACACTGCACCATCACTTTTATTCTCCACACTGCACCATCACTTTTATTCTCCACACTATTCTCCACACTACACACTGCACCATCACTTTTATTCTCCACACTACACACTGCACCATCACTTTTATTCTCCACACTGCACCATCACTTTTATTCTCCACACTATTCTCCACACTACACCCATCACTTTTATTCTCCACACTCACACTACACCATCACTTTTATTCTCCACACTACACACTGCACCATCACTTTTATTCTCCACACTACACACTGCACCCATCACTTTTATTCTCCACACTACACCCATCACTTTTATTCTCCACACTACACCTACACCATTCACTTTTATCTCCACACTACACACTGCACCATCACTTTTATTCTCCACACTACACACTGCACCATCACTTTTATTCTCCACACTGCACCATCACTTTTATTCTCCACACTACACACTGCACCATCACTTTATTCTCCACACTGCACCCATCACTTTTATTCTCCATACTACACACTACACCATCACTTTTATTCTCCACACTATTCTCCACACTGCATCCATCACTTTTATTGTCCACACTATTTCCACATTGCACCCGTCATTCCTTCAAAGACTTAATGAACCAGTATCCACACCTGGGGACAGGATAGCTCAGTGCTCAGAGCACTCGCTTTCCCCCAGCCAAGGTTAAGCAGCATCGATCGTGGTTACCACTTGAATGGGTGACCGTTTGCGCGCCTTAGCTTCAGCGCAGTCCCCCAGTTCACCCAGCTGTAAATGAGTACCTGCCCTCTTTAGGATCAGGAAAGGTAAAGCAGCGAGGGAGAGGAGATGGGCGCCGACCTCAATATGCTGGCCCCTAGAGAAGCTGAGGTCTCTGACGCCTCGCTCCCCTACGACCACACAGGCTATGGGACACCTTTACCATATCCACACTCACCACCAGTCAACCCTTCCCAAACTATCCACCCACAGAACGAAAAGACAAAAGCCCTGGCAGCAGCGTGACCTGACTTACTTTCTGACAGCGGCACGGAGATGATGACGCCGTTGCCCGTGCCGATCCACAGGCGGTTGCAGGAGATGAGCATGGCGGTGATGCGCACGAAGGAGAAGCCCAGCTTGCCCGTGCCTTCAGAGCCAGCACAGAAACACTACAGGTCAACGTTAGTACCTCAGCAGAGCTAACGTTTCAGTAGGGTGATCTGGGCTGGGCTGGGCTGGGGTTGTTTAGGGAACTGTACTGTGTGTGTGATATGGTGTGTGTGTGTGGTGTGGTGTGGGGGGTTTGGTTTGGTGTGGTGTGGGGTGGTAAGGTGTGGTGTGGTGTGGTGTGGTGTGGTGTGGTGTGGTTTGGTGTGGGGTGGTGTGGTGTGATGTGGTCTGGTGTAGTTGGGGTGGTGTGGTTTGGTGTGGTGTGAGCTGGTGTGGTGTGGTTTGGTGTGGTGTGAGCTGGTGTGGTGTGGTTTGGTGTGGTGTGAGCTGGTGTGGTGTGGTTTGGGGTGGTGTGGTTTGGGGTGGTGTGGTTTGGGGTGGGTGGTTTGGTGTAGGTGGGTGGTGTGGTGTGGTGGTGTGGTGTAGTGTAGTGTAGTGTGGTGTGGTGTGGTTGTGGCTGGTGGATGTGGTGTGGTGTGGAGTGTGGGCAAAGGTTACATGATGTGGTGTTGTGTTATGGTGAGCTTTAATGTAGTGTATGTAAGTGTAGTGTAGCGTAAGTGTGAGTGTATGTAGTGTAGTGTAGTGTAGTGTAGTGTATGTAGTGTAGTGTAGTGATCAGTGTAGTGTAGTGTAGTGTAGTGTAGTGTAGTGATGTGTAGATAGAGAACTAGTGTAGTGTAGTGTAGTAGTGTAAGTGTAGTAAGAGAATAGTGTACGTGTAGGTAAGTGTAGTGTAGTGTATTGTGTGGTGAGTGTATGTTAGTGTAGTATAGTTAGAGAATAGTGTAGTGTAGTGTAGTGCAGGGTGGTGTGGTGCAGTGCGATGCGATATCCTGCAGTGTATAATATCTGAAAGAAATACTGTTCAATATGCATCATTTATATATATGGATCGGTGGTCTAGAGGTAACGCGCCTGTCTAGAAAGCGAAAAGTCCGGGTCTGAAGTGTGCGGCGGTTCGTACCCCGTTTGGACCGGAAATTTTTCCCCCATCCATTGTAGACCATGGAGTGGTGGTCTGGGCGCTAGTCTTTCGGATGAGACGATAAACCGAGGTGCCCGTGTGTTACACGTAATTATTTAGCGCACGTAAAAAAACCACGGCAACAAGGAGTTGTCCCTGGCAAAATTCTTAGAAAAAAGCCACTCTGATAGGGAAACAAATACAGCTGCAGAAAAAAATAAAAATGGGTGAAAGGGTTGGCACAGCGCTAAGTAGCGACGCGTTCTCCCGTCTTCCCGGGGAGAGCAGCCCGAATTTCACGGAGAGAAATCTGCCGTGACTTAAAGTGGTATGAAATAAAATCTGAGCGCTTTGATTTGTTGCTTTACAAGATTCAGCGCTATATAAATTCCATACATTATTATTATTATTATTATTATTTACCCCTGTTTTAGCTCAACAAGACTCATCTAGATCTCACCTGTACACCCACTTCAATAACACATACCCAAGCATTTAGAAACTTTTTTTTTTCTTTTTAATCTCCATACTCACCTGATTTTATGACCATTCACTCTAAAACAACAAACACTTTTTGGTGAACCTTTCAAGTACAATGATGGAGGAATCCAGTGCCATACTGATTGATGGATTGAAAGAGTGATTGGTTGGTTGACTGATCAACTGACTAACCAATTGATTGTTTGGTTGATTGATTCAGCGATTAATCAATCAATAGGTTAGACTCGCACGGACTGAAAAGCTATGGTTGGATGGTTGTTTGACTGATTGACTGGACTCTCACTAACTGGAAAAGCCCAGGAGAAAAGTCCAAACACAGGCAAAAGGTATTATGTTTGACAAACAACAGATTAGATGATAACGCCTGTGTGCTTGTAATGTGGTCACTGGGATTGTCAAGAGTCTGTACACTTCCGCTCCATATATATTTAACCCCATATGTTCACAGATTACATCTTCCTTGGGATGAGATCCTGTTGCTAATGATTACATGTACTCAATTATTTATTCATCAAATAGTAGTGCTACTAACGATGTATGCTGAACAGATTATTCATGAGATGGGTTTACTAAAATAAAAAAAAATGTCTAATAAAATATCCTCGCAAGACACATCTGAGGTTAATCCCAGTTTTAATGTGACTGTTGCCTCTCACTGAGATAGCCACGCATTCAACTTCATGGCAATGTCCTAAACATCCCTGGGTGAGAGTTGCTAATATTATTACTAATTGTTTTATCAGTTCCTACAAGCACACAAGCCTTTCATCCATTTAGGCTTTTACTAACAACATGTTCTTCCTTTTGTCATACAAGACTTTGGTTTTACAAGTTTCACATGTGAATGGATTCACTGAGAGAGGCAGTTCTAAGTACTTCAGGGGACAATCCCCACGAGTGGCTGACCGCAGTTTTTTTCAATTTTATCTGTTCTATCGAAGAACTAATAGCCACTTATTTTAGGGCTTTTTTAACATCCACACCGGTGTCTGTGCGATTTGATACTGTCTTTGTTTCCAGTCCACATGGCTACTATTCGAGAGTAGGAACAGTTTAATGGTAACTCAAGTGATCTCTGTGGTGCTCAAACTCGGTTTCTTTCAATCTTATATCAAAGGAATCAAATAGCAATGGCTAACAGTCCTACCACTTGATGCGGATTATAATCAATTATTGAAATCATATCATGTTCCCCGCACACAATGGTACATGCTTAGGAATAGTATGAACAGGATTTAAATTTGCAATTAAAAGGCTATACAATACAAAAAAAACAGACTGAAAATCGGACACTTCTATGAAAAAATATTACAATTTGAAATGATACAATGCGGGAACTGACAAAATGAGAAACTGACACGTTCAGCATTATAATAAAAGGTCAGAATGAGAGCTAGGGTATTTTTAAAACACAT
>CM054141.1:10427276-10442276 GCA_028751875.1 Rapana venosa | reverse complement strand
CAATTGATGTTTGTGCGCATGCGCGCGTGTGTGTGGTGTGTGTGTGTGTGTGTGTGTGTGTGGTGACATTTTATTTGAAAACCAATATGAAATATAGCTTTTGTGTCTTTGATATATTTGATGAGTATCAATCTGCCTGTCAGTATTGTAATTGCCCTTCATGGGATGATTAAAGTGTTTTTGACTTGACTTGACTTGACTTGACTATCCCGTCCCTGTTTTGTTTTTCTGTTACTATTTCTGTTGAACAAAACACAGCTCCAGACAAGACACCACCTGACCTGCTGCTCTGTGAAATATTGCCACGGTCCCATCAGCCAGTGCCACAAACACCCGTCCTTTCACATGCCTGTAACAATACACAACACACTGTCACCTTTTGGCAGGCAAAGGCAAATGCAAAAAACAGAAACTTCATACCTATCTTACTTTTAACACCAACCAAAATAAGATAGCTAGTTTGCACACACGTTAAAGCCCGTTCCATTTTTCAGAAGAGTAGGCCATTGTGTGCCGATGGGAACAGGATGACCACATTAACAAAAACTGCATACACACTGGGACTGGATGTAAAAAAGCACACACGTGCTTATTCCATTATCCTCAAAATAAAAGAATAAATAAATTTTTTTAATTGAAATAAGTAAATAGGATGATAGGGGTAGGGGTGTTTTCAATATCTGTCTGGTATGAAAACAAAATGTGTATCTCATCATTTCAAAATGTCTGAAAGCACTGTACACATCTCTTTTCAACTACAAATTCGAGGGTTACAAGATGAAATTATGTTTGCCAAAGAACACCGACACAAAACTTAAAATCGTAATACAGAACCCTCTATTTTGCTAAGTTTTCATCCATTCTGCTCTATATCTCTTCTCTCTTAACTCCCTGAGGAGTCATTGGAGCACTGCACTGAATTTTCCAGGCTGTGTCTCTTGGGCAAGCTGAACCTGGCAGAGCCCGTCCCTCTCCAGGTACAGCCTGTGAGTGCCTGCATGCGATGTATTTCTGCAATTCACTCAACACTGACTTTTTCCCCCCTCAGTCCTCCACCAGAGCTCCTAGAGTCTCCAATGGTGAGATTTTGTGTATGCAACCATTTTAGCCCAACCTGAAGACAGCCGCATTCCGACTTCAGGGAGAACACCAACATGAATTATGGGATCTTTAGCATGCATATGTGATCTCCTGCATATGTGCGTACATGAAACGGAATAAAGGCACTGGTAGCTCTGCGCTTAGAGTTGACCCAGGAAATGCCAAAAATCCCCACCCTTGGTTCATCAGATACCCCAGCAGAGAATTCAAACACATAGCTTCATGGACCCACAAGGATGAAACCAAATGCTCTTAACCACTCAGCTAAAAGTATCTGTCATCCATTTTACACACAACTCCCAAATGACCAAGTATCGCCAACAGTCAAGAAAATAGCATTCCACACTGTTTTCTATCAATCCACATTAACAATAATAATTTCAACGTATACTCATACAATTCTATCAATCAGCATCACCGATAATGGATTCAGTGTGTGTACTCACACAATGCCCAGTATGGAGTCTCGCAGTTTGACAGAGTGCAGACACCTCCTCCACTGGGCCACAGCTGAGTGTACATACAGGCTGAAACAGGGGACAAGCATCAACATTAGTCTTCTTCTTCCTCGTCGTCATCAAACACTCAGACAGCAACTACAGTTGTCTGTTACACAAGCGAAAATGCGTCACGCTGCCGTTAAGCACCTGACAAGTCAGGCCCAGCGCATCCGACTTCGGCATAGGAAAATAGTTATCTTTTAAGTATTTCTGGAAAAAAGGCTGGAGAATGGACCAAGAAGGAAGACAGGCCCCCGGCAACCCCATGTGGGAAATACCAGCCGCCATGGCACAGTGGTTAGCGCCTTGGGTTACGGACTGGAATGTCACTGGTTCGATTCCCATAAGAGTCATAGGGATTTTTTGGACTCCGGCCAGCTCCTACCCAGAGTGAGTCTGCTGTGGGCTCAGTGGGAAGACTGGGACCACACAGCCGAGCTTCATCCACTTAACGGATGCGAATTTGAGAGTGTTGCTCAAATTACCTGACCAACACTGCAGGTGTCTGTATCTCTCGGGCCCGGTTGACACCGGGATATATTATGATAGTAAGCGTAGAGTATAACCCTGTCAAGTAGTCTCAAAGCATATGCACTTCCACAGCAGCAGCATTATGTCATCCTCATTGTCATTGATCATCATGCAAAAAAAATAATAATAATTTTTTAATATAAAAATATGAAAAACCCATGCAGGAAAACTGACAAGCATTGACATCAGTAAAATCAGCTGGTCATCTATGAACATACAGGTTGAAACAGGTGACAAGCATTGACATCAGTGAAGTCAGCCTTCAGCTATGAACATACAGGCTGAAAACAGGTGACAAGCATTGACAACAGTGAAATCAACTGGTCATCTATGAACATACAGGCTGAAACAGGTGACAAGCATGACATCAGTGAAGTCAGCCTTCATCTATGAACATACAGGCTGAAACAGGTGACAAGCATTGACATAAGTGAAGTCAGCCTTCATCTATGAACATACAGGCTGAAACATGTACATACAGACTGAAACAGGTAACAAGTATTGACATTAGGGAAATCAAGGTTCATCTATGAACATACAGGCTGAAACAGGTGATATGCACATCTGTGAAGTCAGTATTCATCTATGAAGATACAGGCTGAAACAGGTAACAAACACTGATATTAGTGAAATCAGCCTTCATCCAGACAGGAAAATATATTCAAAACAAAACAACAACAACAACAAATGGGGTGGCACTGCTCTTGTGGCAACACAACATTCCTAAAAAAACCAACTCAAATTGTATGCAGAAACATTTGCTGTGAATACAATACAACCTAACCCAACCCAAAAGTCCTTCGGATGAGACTATAAACCGAGGCCCCATGTGCGAACGCATGCAGGACATCTTCCGCGCATGTTAAATCCTGTTCCGCTTTTCGTAAGTGTAGGCCAATGTGTGCTGGTGGGAACAGATGACAGAATTTACAAAACCGCATACACACGGGGACTGGTTGTAAAAAAGCATATAAGTGCTTATTCCATTATCCTCGACATAAAAGAATAAAATAAATAAATAAAATAAAATAAACCAACCCCACCCCACCGCAACTCTTCACAACCCAACCCACCCTAACCTTTTCACAACCCACCCCTTCACAACACAACCCAACCCTTCACAACCCAACCCACCCCAACCCTTCACAACCCACCCCAACCATTCACAACCCACCCCAACCATTCACAACCCACCCCTTCACAACACAACCCACCCCACCCTTTACAACCCACCCCTTCACAACCCAACCCTTCACAACCCAACCCACCCAACCCTTCACAACCCACCCCTTCACAACCCAACCCTTCACAACCCACCCCACCCCAACCCTTCACAACCCACCCCAGCCCTTCACAACCCACCCCAACCCTTCACAACCCACCCCACCTTCACAACCACCCCACCCACCCCTTCACAACCCCCCACCCCTTCACAACCCAACCACCCTTCACAACCCACCCCACTTTCACAACCCACCCCACCCCACCCTTCACAACCCACCCCACCCCACCCCTTCACAACCCAGCCCTCACCTCACACCCACCCCACCCTTTACAACCCACCCCACCCCAACCCTTCACAACCCACCCACCCCACCCCAACCCTTCACAACCCACCCACCCCACCCTTCACAACCCACCCCACCCCTTCACAACCCACCCCAACCCTTCACAACCCACCCCAACCCTTCACAACCCACCCCCCACCCCACCCTTCACAACCCACCCACCCTTCACAACCCACCCCACCCTTCACAACCCACCCCACCCCAACCCCTTCACAACCCACCCCACCCCACCTTCACAACCAACCCCTTCACAACACAACCCTTCACAACCCACACCCAACCCTTCACAACCCACCCCACCCCACCCCACCCCTTCACAACCACCCCACCCTTCACCCCACCCCACCCCTTCACAACCCACCCACCCTTCACAACCCACCCCAACCCTTCACAACCCACCCCCCCCCACCCTTCACAACCCACCCCACCCCTTCACAACCCACCCCACCCCAATCACAACCCACCCCACCCCAACCCTTCACAACCCACCCCAACCCCTTCAAAACAACCCTACACCACCCCTCACAACCAAACCCACCCTTCACAACCCACCCACCCCAACCCTTCACACCACCCCACCCAACCCTCACAACCCACACACCCCAACCACCCTTCACAACCCACCCCCCCCCTCACACCCACCCCACCCTTCACAACCACCCTTCACACCCACCCCACCCCTCACAACCCACCCCACCCCCTTCACAACCCACCCCAACCCTTCACAACCCCCCCCCTTCACAACCCACCCCACCCCATTCACAACCCCCACCCCACCCCACTCTTCACAACCCACCCCAACCCTTCACAAACCACCCAACCCCTTCACAACCCACCCCTTCACCCCCAAACCCCCCCACAACCCCACCCCACCACCACCCCCCTTCACAACCAACCCCACCCCACCCTTCACACCAACCCCCCACCCCTTCACAACCCACCCCACCCTTCACAACCCACCCCACCCACCTCACACCCACCCCAACCCTTCACAACCCAACCCAGCCCACCCCTTCACAACCCAACCCAACCCTTCACAACCCACCCCAACCCACCCCCAAACCCCCACAACCACCCAACCCTTCACAACCCAACTCACCCTTCACAACCCAACCCACCCTTCACAACCCACCCCACCCACCCCACCCCACCCCAACCCTTCACAACCCACCACCCCACCAACCCAACCTTCACAACCCACCCACACCCACTCTCAACAAACCACCACCCCTTCCAACCACCCAAACCCCACCCCAACCCCTTAACCCAAACAAACCTCCCCCCACTCTTCCCAACACTTCCCAACTCAAACTCCAAACCCCAAGCCCTCACCTGCCGCTCTGGCCGCCCATCCACATGGTGGGCAGGACGCTGCTCATCTTCTCCATCTCCTCGCACTGCAGCTCGTTGTCCACGGGCAGGGGCGAGAGGCCGTCCCTCACCAGGTCCGGGGTGTCTGTGGCCAGGCGCCGGCCTGGGCCTTGGCCGCCGCACGAGCCGTGGGTCGGGGTGTTGGACCCCGAAGAGGCCGGGGAGCCCGTGGCCCGGTACATCTTGGGTCCGCTCTCCGCTTCCTCCCCTGCCGGTGGTGTGGTTTCTAATAAAAAGGTAAAGGTAAAGGAGTCCCATAACCTATAAGGTCGTAGGGGAGCGAGGCGTCAGAGACCTCACTTCTCTAGGGGCCAGCATATTGAGGGCAGTGGCGCCCATCTCCTCTCCCTCGCTGCTTTACCTTCCCTGACCCTAAAGAGGGAAGGTACCCATTTACAGCTGGGTGAACTGGGGGAACTGTACTGAAGCCAAGGCGCGCAAACGGTCACCCATCCAACTGGTAACCACGCTCGACGCTGCTTAACTTGGCTGGGGGAAAGCGAGTGCTTCTAATAATAATAATGTATGGAATTTACATAGCGCTGAATCTTGTCAAGCAAACAAATCAAAGCGCTCAGATGACTTTTTTTTTATGCGTGTGTATGCGGTTTTTTTTAATTTTGTCATCTGTTCCCACCGGCACACAATGGCCTACTCTTTCGAACAGTGGAACAGGATTTAACGTGTGCGCAAGATGTTCTGCATGCGTTCGCACACGGGGCCTCGGTTTATAGTCTCATCCGAAGGACTTTGACATTCAGTTCGATTTTTTGGTCAAACTGGGAAGAAAGGGCGAGGCTGGGAATCGAACCCAGAACCTCACGGTTTACTTGTTGGCAGGCAAACGCCTTAACCATCCTGCCACCTTCCTTCTCCTGCGCATTGGTCATTTTCTCTTTAGTCTCATATAATAATAATAATGATAATAATAATAATAATAATAATAATAATAATGTATGGAATTTATATAGCGCTGAATCTTGTAAAGTAGATAAATCAAAGCTCTTGCATTCAAATCATTCACACGCATGCAACCATCCATAAATATCAAGATAAACAAATATCAAATTTATATACACAACACACTTAGGTGGGGGGTGGTGGAGGTGAAAGGCAGCTATTGAGAAGTAGAAACAGATAACAGGGGAAGATCTCAAGTAGAGTGTAAGTGCGTTTTGAGGCTAGATTTGAAAGAATCAAATGAAGGCTTTTGGCGAAGTGGAAGAGGGAGGTCATTCCATGTAGAGGGACCGGAAACAGAGAAAGAGCGAGAACGGACACTATCAACTTTCTGTTCGTTGGCCAAAAATGAGCTGAAATGGGGGTAGGTTTGTTTAAAATGTAGTACCTCTCGTATTATACAACAGATCTGCTTGGAACTTGAGAATATTGTTGATAAAATGATTGTTATATATATGTTGCTATGTTTTTCTCACATGTTTGTATCATGTGTCAAAGTTACTTATTTGGTTTTGTCCGCAGTTATGACGTAATCTCTAGTAAACAACATGTGAAGAACTTGGCCTGAATCGATGCAGAAATGATTCTGCTTCTGGTAGCCATTACTCAAACACTGTCCTAAGGCATGAGTGGGCATGAGCAGAGAGGAAAGGTTTCGTTGGCCATACTCAGCTTATAAAAGTAGGGCATGATGACACTGCACTTTAGTGTGGTTCATGAATATGATGCTACTGTGCTTTGGTGCCCTTTATGAGACAAAGAGTTTTTATATTAAAGTGATATCCTGTACATTGGTCATTTTCTATAGTGATATCCTATGCATTGTCATTTTCTATAGTGATCTGTGCACTGTCATTTTCTATAGTGATCTCCTGTGCCTGGTCATTTTCTATAGTGATATCCTGTGCGTTGTCATTTTCTATAGTGATCTCCTGTGCATTGTCATTTTCTATAGTGATATCCTGTGTGTTGTCATTTTCTATAGTGATCTCCTGTGCATTGTCATTTTCTATAGTGATCTCCTGTGCATGGTCATTTTCTATAGTGATATCCTGTGCATTGTCATTTTCTATAGTGATATCCTGTGCAATGGTCATTTTCTATAGTGATAACCCGTGCATTGTCATTTTCTATAGTGATATCCCGTGCGTTGTCATTTTCTATAGTGATATCCCGTGCGTTGTCATTTTCTATAGCGATATCCCGTGCGTTGTCATTTTCTATAGTGATATCCTGTGCGTTGTCATTTTCTATAGTGATATCCTGTGCATGGTCATTTTCTATAGTGATATCCTGTGCATGGTCATTTTCTATAGTGATATTTTTCTATAGTGATATCCTGTGCATTGTCATTTTCTATAGTGATATCCTGTGCATGGTCATTTTCTATAGTGATATCCTGTGCATTGTCATTTTCTATAGTGATATCCTGTGCATTGGTCATTTTCTATAGTGATATCCTGTGCATTGTCATTTTCTATAGTGATTTCCTATGCATTGGTCATTTTCTATGGTGATATCCTGTGCATTGGTCATTTTCTATAGTGATATCCTGTGCACTGTCATTCTCTATAGTGATATCCTGTGCATTGGTCATTTTCTATAGTTATATCCTGTGCATTGGTCATTTTCTATAGTTATATCCTGTGCACTGTCATTTTCTATAGTGATATCCTGAGCATTGGTCCTTTTCTATAGTGATATATAAAGATGTAGTGAGGTTAGGAGCTGATTCTTTTCAACACAGATACAAGGGGTCTCTTTTGTTTCTTTTCTAAAAGGAAGAATCTCACATGCAGTAGTCAAAATGCTCAAGTTCATCAGCTTTCAGACTCATTATGAGCCCTTTGAGAAGTTAATTGGGTGTACGTGTGTGTGTGTGTGCGTGTGTGAGCATGCGTGCGTGCATGCGTGTGTGGAAGGTGTGTGTGTGGGGGGGGGGGGGGGGGGATGTTTCTCATGAATAGTTTTTGGTGCTTTTTTTTCTTTAATTCGCTTTAATACGAAAATGAAAGGATGGTACTTCAAAAAGCCATCTTTTTGCCTCTTCCTTTCCTTATTGTTTGGAAAGTATCCATACCCAAGCATGCCTGTTTGCATATTTTATGTGTATGCATGCGACTAATGAGTGGCAATTACTATGAGCCGAGCTCTGAGCATGTTCTACACAGTCTGTCAGATAAATGTCTATGGTAAACATCTGAAAAAGAGGACATCTTGTGAAGAAAAGACTATTTACTACTCAAAGAGAGCACAAAAAATGTCATCCCTCTTGCTACTTCAAGCAGTGACAAGCATTGCTACCTGAAAACCTCACCCACTGAAAACAAATGTGACAGGGACGGTAATTACATTACCTCCCAGAGTCCTGTCGCAGCGTTGTGTTTCTAAATCCAGACATAACCTGTAAATTGTGCGACACTCTGCTTCATTGGGTGGTGGTTGAAAACCCTCCATTGCATACACTTCACCTACACTGTGAAATGTAGAATGTATGCAGCCTCTTTTCACAGGTCACATCCTAACTGTCTAACTGTGCCTTGTACCCAGGGCATTGTGCAGAGATGGGACGTGAAAAATGTCCACTCTGTTACACAGACAATAAAAGAAGATGAGGAGCCTTACCAAGACTACAACAAAGTGCATCTTGTTGGTAGTGTATGATGCACCTAAAGATAGTGATAGACTAGCCTCCCTTAACAAAGCCTAGGATGGTCAGGGCAGAACAGATCCCAAACAGATCATCTGTCACCTAAATGACTATCCCAAACAGATCACCTGTCACCTAAATGACTATCCCAAACAGATCATCTGACACCCTAAATGACTATCCCAAACAGATCATCTGTCACCTAAATGACTATCCCAAACAGATCACCTGTCACCCTAAATGACTATCCCAAACAGATCATCTGACACCCTAAATGACTATCCCAAACAGATTATCTGTCACCTAAATGACTATCCCAAACAGATCACCTGTCACCTTAAATGACTATCCCAAACAGATCATCTGTCACCTAAATGACTATCCCAAACAGATCACCTGTCACCTAAATGACTATCCCAAACAGATCATCTGTCACCTAAATGACTATCCCAAACAGATCACCTGTCACCCTAAATGACTATCCCAAACAGATCATCTGTCACCTAAATGACTATCCCAAACAGATAATCTGTCACCTAAATGACTATCCCAAACAGATCATCTGTCACCTAAATGACTATCCCAAACAGATTATCTGTCACCTAAATGACTATCCCAAACAGATCATGTCACCCTAAATGACTATCCCAAACAGATCATCTGTCACCTAAATGACTATCCCAAACAGATTATCTGTCACCTAAATGACTATCCCAAACAGATCATGTCACCCTAAATGACTATCCCAAACAGATCATCTGTCACCTAAATGACTATCCCAAACAGATCATCTGTCACCTAAATGACTATCCCAAACAGATCATCTGTCACCTAAATGACTATCCCAAACAGATCATCTGTCACCTAAATGACTATCCCAAACAGATAATCTGTCACCTAAATGACTATCCCAAACAGATCATCTGTCACCTAAATGACTATCCCAAACAGATTATCTGTCACCTAAATGACTATCCCAAACAGATCATGTCACCCTAAATGACTATCCCAAACAGATCATCTGTCACCTAAATGACTATCCAACAGATCATCTGTCACCTAAATGACTATCCCAAACAGATCATCTGTCACCCTAAATGACTATCCCAAACAGATAATCTGTCACCTAAATGACTATCCCAAACAGATCATCTGTCACCCTAAATGACTATCCCAAACAGATCATCTGTCACCTAAATGACTATCCCAAACAGATCATCTGTCACCCTAAATGACTATCCCAAACAGATCATCTGTCACCCTAAATGACTACCTCAAAGAGATCATCTGTCACACTAAATGACTATCTCAAACAGATCATGTCACCCTAAATGACTACCTCAAAGAGATCATGTCACCCTAAATGACTACCTCAAAGAGATCATCTGTCACACTAAATGACTACCTCAAAGAGATCATGTCACCCTAAATGACTACCTCAAAGAGATCATCTGTCACACTAAATGACTATCTCAAACAGATCATCTGTCACCCTGAATGACCATCTCAAGAGCTTGCAGCGTCAGGATCTAACCTGACCATTTGGAACAAAGTCTGTTCTTTCTCAAATGGTAAGCTTGTGTCCTGTAGGCCATCGATTCAAGCTCAGTTTGAAGCTTGTGTCCATACTGTGCATGCAAACTGTAGGTGTCTTTTCCTGTGATGGAAACCTGCATGTTTGTAGCAGCCTTTGCCTTACACACATCTTTCATAAGCTGTAAGTGGTAGTTCATCACTGACAGGTCTGAACAAAAGGTTGGAATGGTCTGTCTAAACCACAAGATCAAAAAAGTAAAGTGTGTCAGTACCTTCACCCGTCCTGCTCACCTCACACTCGCCTATCCCCTAGTCTAGTTGGGGTACCCCTGAAGCTTTTGCAACCATCTTCCCAACCCATCACACACACACACACACAAACATCCATGGTACCCACCTTGGGATGCTTTTTCTGCTGCTCTGGCCACTGACACCAGCTCTTCACTTAGTTCTGGAAAGACCATTTTGTGAGAATTTCAACAACCGCTTTACTTAGTCACAATAATTGTCACATACTTCTAAAACAGTCACTAACTTTTATGTTATGCAAAAAGACATGGATACAGGTGAATAACCATGGGTTTACTCACCAAATGTACACTATGTAAGGATACATTATTTCACACAAAGGCACACAGGCGCGTACACACACACACACACACATCACATATTCATGTTTTCAGACTCGGAAACACATCTACGCACTTACACAGACATACACATAAACACACCATACATACCCACAATTTTAAACACAAAACACTTGTACAGATATACACAAGTACGTATATACATACATACGTACATACATATACACACACACACTCTTCACACACACACACACACACCTACACACATATGCACACACTCACCCACCCTCACAAATACCCCCTCTCCCACCCACCCACGCACACACATGCCCACCAACACAATTACCCCTTCTCCCACCCACAACACCTCCTCCCCACACCCCAACTCCCAACCCCAACACACACCCCTCCCTCCCTCCCTCACCCCAACCCCCCTAACCCCCACCACCCTCCCCCACCCACCCCCCACCACCACCACCAACCCTAACCCCACCCCAACTCAACCCACAACCCAAGACCCCTCCCTCCCTCCCTCTCTCCATCCCTCCCTCTCTCCTCACCAGCAGAATTGCGAGGTGACTTCATAGGGCTCCCACCCACAACACCTCCTCCCCCACCCCCAACCCTAACACACACCCCTCCCTCCCTCACCCCAACCCCCACCAACCTCCTCCACCACCACCACCACCAATCCTAACCCCCCCCCCAACCCCCCCCCCCCAACCCTAACCCCACCCACCCACCACCACCATCCCTAACACCCCCACCCCCCTATCCACCAACCCACACCCAACCCCCCTCCCTCCCTCCCTCTCCATCCCTCCCTCCCTCTCCATCCCCCCCTCCCTCCCTCCCTCTCCATCCCTCCCTCTCCCTCCCTCCCTCTCCCTCTCCATCCCTCCCTCCCTCTCCATCCCTCCCTCCCTCCCTCCCTCCCTCTCCCTCCCTCCCTCTCCATCCCTCCCTCCCTCTCACCAGCAGAGCTGCGAGGCGACCCCATAGGGGAGTGGTGGGGGCTGGGGCTGACGGGCCCCGTGGCGCACTGGACGAAGGTGACGCCCCCTATGCCGCTGCTGTCCCCTGAGGCGCTGGCCGCGGCGCCGGCCGACACCACCGTCTCCTTGGGCAGCTCCGGCGTCTCCGCCTTCAGCACTTCTTCCGCCACGGGGTAGTCCGACTCCATGGCACCTGACCACGACGACAGGAGATTTGTTCCCCGTTAAGTCTACAGTCGTGCTACTATCAATTACGGCGTATTAGTGCAATTCGAAAGTCCACAGACGCAACATCAAAATTCGTGGCATCTCTCATTCTTTCCCCCCTGTGGGACTCCCGGGGTATGCTTGCAAAGCGAGCATAGCAAGAATAGGATCCCTGCCCTCCAACCAGGCATGTCGTAAGAGGCGACTAAGGTGGAACCCTTCCTCCAGGTTGGGGGTTGGGCAACACAGGGCTAACAACCCTGTCCCGTAAAAAAAAGATAGTTACAGAAACGGCAACAGAGAAAACTTATACTTTTGCGTGCGAAGGACCTCCCGGGTGCAGTGAGACTCGTATGAATGCTGATGGCCAAAGCCGAGAGGAAGCTACCAGCAGGATAAGGGAAGACCTGAACCAATGTGGAGGAGGACTGTAGAAAGCGAGATGAAGGCCATGCAGCACTCTTGGGGATCAGTGACTAGGTTGGCCCAGGATAGGCAGGAGTGGAAGTGCTTTGTTGCTGCCCTACACACCACTGGGTGTAATGGTTAATGATGAATGATGAAGTTTACATTCGGTGGAGTTAGTTGTGTGCTGTTTATTATAAGCCGGCAGCGCCTGGGGTTTATCACAGTTCTCGATTAAAACCACTGACGCTGGGGGCAACAACAGCAAAGTGAGAGGCTGTAGTATGATCAGTGGCTTTCTTTCCCACTCATGGAATTCCACTTTACAGCTTTAGTCTTTAGTGATCGACTATGACTCTCTCCGACTAGGAGGCTTGACTCACGCAGTCCTTATGTGCTGCAGCCCTGGGGGCTGGTTGGCCTTTGGAGAACATCTCCAACGCTGACTGTCCTTATGCCCACTTGGCTGAGAGAGTGGGGATGTACTGTGGGTAAGGCATCTCCACTATAATCAAATTTCTGCCCAATTTCCAAAACAGCAGCTGCCTCCTCTACTGTTTTGGAGGTCATCGTCGAACACGACGGACTAACATACATTATTACTGAAGAAGTACAAGAGATTGTTTTTGTTAAGTTTATATTCGGTGGAGTTAGTTGTGTTCTATTATTACTGAAGAAGACCAAAATCCTCGCAAAAGCTGCACAAACAGTAGCAGCAATGGCGAAGCTCAAGACCATCTGGAAAGACCAATACATCTCTCTCAGGACCAAGGTCAAGCTACTGCATGCTTTGGTCATCTCCACATACCTGTATGCATGCGAATCCTGGACAATGAATGCACACCTACAAAGAAGGATCCAGGCTTTGGGGATTAGATGCCTCAAAAGACTCCTTGGCATTTCATACACTAACCACATTACCAACAAAGAAGTCCAACAAACCATCACCCAACAAGTAAAACAGTACAAAGACCTGCTGACCACAGTCAAGAAAAGGAAGCTCAGATGGTATGGACATGTGACAAGATCAGATGGGCTCTCCAAGACCAAACTGCAAGGAACAGTGCAAGGGAAGAGAAGGCGAGGCAGGCCGAAGAAGAAATGGGCAGACAACATCACTGAATGGACAGGGAAGAGCTTCTCCACAACCCAGGCTCTTGCCCACAACCGCCGCAAATGGAGCCAGCTGGTGCAACGTTCGTCACTGCAGTGCCCCTACAACCCTGAGTTATGGGAGCAGATGAGATGATGAGAGAGTTGTGTTCCGACTCAATGGCACCTGGCCACAGATTGTTTCGTTTAGTTTAGATTTGGTGGAGTTAGTGTTGTGTTCTGACATCATGACACCTGGCGACAGATCATTTTCGTTAAGTTGAGCCTTGGTGGAGTTAGTTATGCTCTGACTCCATGGCATCTCATGACAGAGATTGTTTTCGTTAAGTTAAGATTTGGTGGAGTAGTGTTGTGTTGGGGTTGGTGGAGGTCAAGATCCCCACAGTCAAGGATATAATTATGATCTCTAACCGATGGGGCGCTATGGGCAAGTCATTAAGACCGTTCGGCTTCAATCCCATGGGTCCATGAAGTCGACATCACCCTAGTCATGGGTTTGTATCTCGGCAGCAGCGTCTGGTGAATTAAGGGTGGGGATTTTAATCACCTCCCACCTCAACTTCAAGTGCAGACTTGCCAGTGCCTTAATTCCCATATATATATGTGTGTGTGTGTCAAAGTCAAAGTCAAAGTCAAACTTTTATTTTCAGATGGTACATTGAATAAGCAGTGCATTTGCTTTTTTTCATCAAGCCATCTATCTAAAGAAAGAAGAAAAAAAACCGAGAAAAAAGATAATGTATATGCACATAGAATAAAACTATCTGTGTAAACTATACAAATCAAACAAAAAAACCAAAACATACATTGTGTGTGTGTGTTGTGTGTGAGTGTGTGGTGTGTGGTGTGTGTGTGTGTGTGTGTGTGTGTAGAGAGAGAGAGAGGTAGATAGACAGATAGATAGACAGATAGATAGATAGATAGATAGATAGATAGATAGATAGATAGATAGATAGATAGATAGATAGATAGAAGTAGATAGATAGATAGATAGATATACACATACCCACATACACACAAGATCAAATACGCAGGTTAAAGATCCCGTAATTCATGTCAGTGTTTGATGAGTTAAGGAAACACTACCATACCCAGCATACATCCCCAAAGTCGGAATGCGGCTACCTTCACGGTGGGGAAAACGGTCGCATGTACACAAAATCTCACGCCTGGTGAACCTCAGAGCTCTATCTATACCTTGTATCTTGCACCCACAAAACCCGTTCCACCTTTCAGAAGAAGAAGGCCATTGTGTGCCAGCAAGGAACACATCACAAAAAACAATTACTATTTTGAAGTCCACACTTGTGTCCACAGCTAACACTTTACCCCCCCAACTTCAGTCACTCTCAGCTGCTATCCATTCCATCCCAGCTGGTGCTGATTACAGCAGGAACTGACCGCACTAGGACTTGGTAAAAGGAAGGGGCACACTAATTTTAGCTCTAGGCATTGGACCCTTGACTGAGTTCT
>CM054141.1:10404776-10422276 GCA_028751875.1 Rapana venosa | reverse complement strand
GGTTCACCCCTGCTGCACACCAGATCTGCCACCCCACACACAGGTAAAGGTAAAGGTAAAGGAGTCCCATAACCTATAAGGTCGTAGGGGAGCGAGGCGTCAGAGACCTCACTTCTCTAGGGGCTACCAGCATATTGAGGGCAGCGGCGCCAATCTCCTCTCTCTCCCTCGCTGCTTTACCTTCCCTGACCCTAAAGAGAGCAGGTAACCCATTTACAGCTGGGTGAACTGTACTGAAGCCAAGGCGTGGCGCAAACGGTCACCCAACCAAGTGGTAACCACGCTCGACGCTGCTTAACTTGGCTGGGGGAAAGCGAGTGCTCCGACCACTGTGCTATCCCGTCCCACACACAGCCGACGGTGAAAATCGTTAAACTCTTCTAGAGTGCGGTCAGCCCCGCTGTGAAATATAAAATCTCAACCGTCAACCCATCTTTCGCCGAAAAGTAGACCAGCCATGACCAGTAGCTTGAATTGCATACCTAGCATGTAATCTGTGATCTGGAGAAATATGGGCTCCACCAGGCTTTGCTTGCCCAAGCCGCACTGCCTGGAAGTTTCTTTGCAGTTGCCCTACTGAAGAAGTCAGAAAGAGAAAACAGATTTCTGGAAACTTCAAAACATGCTTTTGTTCTGACTGACAGATGATTTTGAAAGACTGGGTGCATCTCTGATAAGACTGCTTGTAAAAGATACATACACACACGAAACCATGCGCATTTGCATGCACACACACACAACACACACACACAACACACACACAAAACACACACACAACAAACCCCCACCACCACCACCACATCCCCCAAATCCTCCCCCCCCCCACACACACACACAAACACACACCCCACCACCCCACCCACCCACACTACCCACACCACATCACCCCACACCACACCATGCCCCCCACCCCCACCCACCCCACACCACCCCAACCCCACCAACCCCACCCCACACCACCACCCCCCACCCCCCCCACCCCCCCACCCCAACCACCCCCCCCCACCCACCCCACCCCACCACCCCACCACCACCCCCCCCCACCCCCCCCCCTCCCCCCACCCCTCCTCCCCCCACCCCACCCTCCCCCTCAACCCCCATCCCCCCCTCCCCCCAACCCTCCCCACACCACCCCACACCCCCCCCCAACCCCCACACCCCCTCCCCCCCCAACCCCCACACCACCCCAACCCCCCCCACCCCCCCAACCCCACCCACCCCTACCCCCTACCCCCAAAAAAACTCACTTTGATGCCGGTCTCCTCGTCGTACAGAGGCCGGCAGTACACGGGCACGGGCACCGACACGTGGCTGCGGCTGGAGGGCTCCTTGGGCAGGGGAGCGAACTTGGCCGGCAGCGACCAGCCGTACGCCTGCAGGCGCCCGTCGTCCTTCTTGACGTGGGCCCGCACCTGCTTGTACTGCTCCCGCCGCTCCTTCTCCTTCTCCTTCTTCACCTTCTCTGTCGTACCCCTGCAGGAGAGAGAGAGACGGAGAGAGAGACACCACAGTCAGGGGTCTGTTGGAGAACCTTTACCTTAACCTTAAGTCTGAAAAAGAAAAAAAATGGGTGGCGCTGCGCTTGTGGCGACGCGCTCTCCCGCTCTCCCCGGGGAGAGCAGCCCGAATTTCACGGAGAGAAATCTGCCGTGACTTAAAGTGGTATGAAATGATATCCGAGTGCTTTGATTTGTTGCTTTACAAGATTCAGCGCTATATAAATTCCATACATTATTATTATTATTATTATTAAGTCTCTCTGTGCCAGGAGGCACACAAGGCTAATTTTCTAATATCACTAAGAGTGAACAGACGTTAAATTGAAGGCACACAAGGCTCGAACACCATTCCTCCACTGGTTCCTGGTCTGCAGCTGTGCGTCGTGCGGCGTTCCACGTGCTCCAGCCTGCGCCGTTCCACTCTACTTCTACCATTCGTCGCTATGTTGTTTTGGGGCGTCCCCTTTTCCTTCTCCCTTCAGGTATCCATCCGAGGGCAACAGCACAGTCGTCACTCCTGTTGTTTCTTAGGACATGTCCGATCCAGTTCCATCTCCGTCTTCTAATCTCCTGGCTGATTTTTTCTGCTCCTGCTATTTCCAAGACTGTCTTGTTGGCAATGTGTTCTTGCCATCGGATCTTGAAGATCCTCCTCAGACATTTGGTTTGGAAAATGTCTAGTTTCTCTTCTTCTCCTTTCGTTAATTTCCAGTCTGTTGGAGAAGGCGGTCATTGATGTCGGTTCAGCAGCACTGAGCGAGGTTGCCTGCATGATTGGGGAGCGTTTGCGTGTCTTGGCTTTAGATCAGTTCTCTCCAGTTTAGGGAAACAACTACAGAGGCACACAGGAGAGGGAAGACCACAAAAAAAGTCAAAGTTAAGGTGTGTGTGTGTGTGTGTGTGTGTGTGTGTGTGTGTGTGTGTGTGTGTGTGTTTTATTTTTTATATTTTATTCTTTTATATCAAGGATAATGGAATAAGCACTTATGTGCTTTTTTACATCCAGTCCCTGTGTGTATGCGGTTTTGTAAATTTTGTCATCTGTTCCCACCGGCACACAATGGCCTACTCTTTCGAAAAGCGGAACAGGGTTTAACGTGTGCGCAAGATGTTCTGCGTGCGTTCGCACACGAGGCCTCGGTTTATAGTCTCATCCGAAGGACTTTGACATTCAGTTCGATTTTTTTGTCAAACTGGGAAGAAAGGGCGAGGCTGGGAATCAAACCCAGAGCCTCACGGTTTACTTGGTGAGGGTTTGCGCGTCTTGGCTTTAGATCAGTTCTCTCCAGTTTAGGGAAACAACTACAGTGGCAGACAGGAGAGGAAGACCAAAAAAAGGGGATCAAGGGGATTAAGTCAAAGTAAACGGGGGTGTGTGTGTGTGTGCCCATAAACCTGTGTGAGGAGAGTGAGGTGTCAAAGACCTCAGCTTCTTTAGGGGGCCAGCATCTTGTGGGCAGTGTCCATCTCCTCTCCCAATCCAATCCTGTTGTTTATAGCCCCGCTGAACACATAGGCCATATCACGGCTGTCAGTGTCACCATCTCCTCTCCCTCACTGCTTTACCCTCCCTATCTGTAAAGAGGGTAGGTACCCGTTTATAGCTGGGTGAACTGCACATTGAATTGTATTGTATAGCACTTTTAAGTCACAGCAGATTTCTCTGCTTTTTTTTTCTTTTCCTGTCTACAACTGCATTTGTTTCCCTAACTGGAGTACGTTCTAAAGTTAAGGCGCGCAAACAGTCACCCATCTAAGAGGCAGCCATGCTCAGCGCTGCTTAACCTTAGCCTGGTGAGAGCAAGTGCTCTGACCACTGAGCTATCTTATTAGTTTCTTTCTTTATTTATTTATACCACTTTAAGTCACAAGATTTCTCTGTGTGAAATTCGGGCTGCTCTCCCCGGGGAGAGCGGGAGAGCGCGTCGCCACAAGAGCAGCGCCACCCTTTTTTTTTTCCTTTTTTTTGTCTGCAACTGTATTTCTTTCCCTATCAGAGTGGCTTTTTTCTAAGAATTTTGCCAGGGACAACTCTCTTGTTGCCGTGGGTTCTTTTACATGAGCTGAATAATTTTGTGTAACACACGGGACCTCGGTTTATCGTCTCATCTGAAAGACTAGCGCCCAGACCACCACTCATGGTCTAATGGATGGGGGACAATTTTCGGGCCCAAATGGGATACGAACCACCGCACATTTCCAACCCGGACTTTTCGCTTTCTAGACAGACGCATTACCTCTTGACCACCAATCCACTTATCCCATCAAGCAGTAATAGTCTAAAATTACAGGATAACAGAAAATAACATTTTCAAATATCGTTTACTAAACAAGTCAGAGTGGCATATAAAAAAGAAGCCCACCAATGGTTTTGCAATCTGTCTTTTTCTTTTCTGTAATGCTAGCATGAAAGAGAACACATATGAATAAAACACTCGTATAACAATCAGAAACAAAAACAGCCAAAATTCAGGATGATAATAATAATAAATAATAATAATGTATGGAATTTATATAGCGCTGAATCTTGTAAAGCAACAAATCAAAGCGCTCAGATTTTATTTCATACCACTTTAAGTCACGGCAGATTTCTCTCCGTGAAATTCGAGCTGCTCTCCCCGGGGAGAGCGGGAGAACGCGTCGCCACTTAGCGCTGCACCACCCTTTCACCCTTTTTTTTTTTTTTTTTTTTTCTGCAGCTGTATTTGTTTCCCTATCAGAG
Source organism: Rapana venosa (assembly GCA_028751875.1). Taxonomy (NCBI): domain Eukaryota; kingdom Metazoa; phylum Mollusca; class Gastropoda; order Neogastropoda; family Muricidae; genus Rapana; species Rapana venosa. The sequence continues at coordinate 10,418,055 of CM054141.1, read as the reverse complement.
TGGCTTTTTTCTAAGAATTTTGCCAGGGACAACTCTCTTGTTGCCGTGGGTTTTTTGACGTGCGCTAAATAATTACGTGTAACACACGGGACCTCGGTTTATCGTCTCATCCGAAAGACTAGCGCCCAGACCACCACTCATGGTCTAATGGATGGGGGAAAAATTTCCGGTCCAAACGGGGTACGAACCGCCGCACACTTCAGACCCGGACTTTTCGCTTTCTAGACAGGCGCGTTACCTCTAGACCACCGATCCAAATCATAATCATGCTGGGTTTTTAACTGCATTCAAATTCATTGTCTCATACCCTCAATCTATGACTGACAAATTACCTCAAGAAAACTTTAAACCATGAAAAGTGTTAAAGAAACAAGAAAACAATAACAGCAAAAACAATACCCAATATCTGACCAGAGAATTTTCAGTGTTAGTAACTTCGAAAAACGTGCACACACTTCTAAAAAACACCAATGTGCAAATACAACGACAACTCACACGTCATCCTGCAGGAAGTCATAGGCCTTGGATTTCTGCGACACCTGGTCTTTGGTCAGCTTGTCGCGGTTCTTGCGGTTGGGGTCGCCGACTGGCTGAACGTGAGTGGTAGGGGCGTTGTACTTCACCGTGGCCACAGGCAAGGTCCGCTTGGGCTTGTTGGAAGAACTGAACAGGTTGTTGAAGCTGTCGACAAATAGATAGACATCACAATTATACGCCTTCCTCTTTTTCTTTTTTTTTCTTTTTCTTCTTTTTTTTTTTTTTTTTTTTTTTTTGGGGGGGGGGGTGTGTTTGGTAGGACTAAACTTCCTTTAGAAAATCGATGAAATTTGATCAATCTCCAAAAAGGTTAATGTTGAATTTGGTAATTCATACCTCAGTCCTTTTTCTTTTTTTCTTATAGTTACTGAATTATACTTTTTTTTTTTTAAACTGAATTATACTTTGTTTCCGTTTTTAACTTAATTTTTTCCCTCGAGTGCTTGCTTAGCTTAGACTTTCAGTTTATATGAACAGCTTGTACAAAAACATTCTTTTAATTAAGCAGCACCATACTTACCAGATATGACTTACACAATGCCAGCTCACCACTGCCTCAAGTAGCCGAGGTTTTGGTTTTTTTTAATCCAAATGATGATGTTCTCAGCAGAAATACGCTTGTGTTAAAACAAATGCCTATACATGTAATAATTATCTAAATTCAGATTCAATTCATGCTCATCAGCAAAACTTCATCTCAAATTTATCAAGTTTTCTTCAAACTGGAGAGAATGTATTTAATGATTATGCCAGAAATATGCTGTATCTATGATCAGTTTGCATGTGTCTGGATAAATCATTAACATGACGCTTAATCTTGCTTTGACCATGAAATTTTATCTGCTGTATGCATGGTAGATCCCCAGTTTTACAGTACACTCTGCAAAGTCATCCAGAATATATACACTCTGTCTTGCTCATCATAAGAAGGAATCACTGTGTAAGACCATAAGTACACACTGGATAAGACGTTTATGCGTATGACTCTTTTCAAGAACCTTGCCAAATAGGCAGCCATATGACTTCAGAAGAAATCTTTTTCCTTGAAATGAGAGTACAGGCTGTTATGCTAAGAAATTGTTGTGGATGGGGACAATCTCTACATAACATTTCAAAGTAATGTTGATACGATGACCACGCATATGTTTTACATCCATGTGCACTCATGATTTATATTTTTGTCTTATGGTATGTGGGTGTGTGTGAGCTTATTTTTTGCATTTTTTTTAATTCCTCAATTAAAGCTCTGTGGTTCACCAATGGTGAGATTTTGCATATTTTATATATGTATGTATGTATGTGTATGTATATACATATGTAGACATTCTGACTTCAGGGATGATGTCTAAACACAACACCTATGTACACGCATTTTCACACATTTTTGTAATCCGTTCCTACCAGCACAAAATGATCTACTCTTCCAAATGACAGAACAGCTTTTAACATGCGTGCAAGACTTCAGTTTATAGTCTCATCCAAAGGACTTTCAGGGGAGTGGAGTCGGTACTGATAATCATTAACTCCTGGCAGAAAAATCCCCTTGAAGGGGTGCCTCAGTGGTGGCTCAAACCTGGGCCATCAAATCACGAGCTCATTGCTCTAACCACTAGGCTATCCTTCCCCCTGTCTTTTGAATACGACTATTGTGGCTGAATGCGCGAGAATGATTTGAATGTAAACACATTGATTTGTCTGTTTTACAAGATTCAGCACTTTAGAAGTTTCATACAATATCATTATCATTAACTAAAATCCAGTATGTGGATACATGAATGATATCTTATGCACATGTATATATTCATCCTTTGGAGGAGACTTTTTACTGAAGCCCACTTCACAAATGCATCATCAGTTACAGTTTGCACATGATTACACTAAAATTCAACCCATCAGTCACAGAAGAGCAGGCTAGTTATAAGTTGATGGTATGGATGACACCAACATATTCCCCACACGATATGAATGCTGCCTGGTCTGAATGAAGACTGCAAGCAAAAAAGGGGTTGTATGATATTCCCACAAATTTGATATGGACATGGGTGTGTGCATCTCCATGAACATTATTGAGATGTGTGGTGCTTGTATCTCTCCATGACAAGTGTTAGGTGTTGTGCACTTTGTGATGTCTATAGATAATGAAGCTTTACTTTTATGTTATACATGATAACTGTTAAAGTACAATAAACATGATGAGCCTTTATCACACATGGCTGAGGGCATCAAAATTTCATATAAACAATGCGGACCTGTTTTTCTGCACAGACAAGTTTTGCTTCTTTAATTCTGTTTCTTAAGTCTTGTCCTGTAACTGCACCCCTGTTAAAGCATGTTGCCCGACTGCACACACTCCAATGGGAACAAAACCACAGTACAAGTCGTTTGTGACTTTTGCTCAGTATATCAATAGACAATGAGGCTTGTTTTAATTCTGGTGTGGGTCCTGCATTTCTTTTGCTCCCTAAGAAATAAGTCTTACGTCTTCTCCCTCCAAAATTGTTGTTGAAAAGTTTAGGGCATTTTAGTTATTTTAAGCCGAGGTAGTGGTGGTGTAAGACTGGGATCAGTTGTAAAATGTCCATTCACATACTTCTGAAGATACAGTGGGGGGTGGGGGGGAGGCGAAAGAGTAATCCTAACCTAAAAACTGGACATATGGTCCCTGCATTAGACCACTTCACTAAACTAACTTGAGAAAAATAACTTCACTTTGATTCTGTGGTCTTTCAAGATTCAAGATTTAATTGGGCCTTTACCCTCTTGGGCATGAAGATTTCAGCAAACAAAATCACTGGTCTGCAATTTGTTATAATTGCATTAACAAAAACAGTCACAACATGCATGTAAACAGAATAAAAATGTAGTCAACCTTGTATCAACGTCATGTACTTACTCTTGACTATAAATTGACTGATTTAATAACTGTAAAGCCAGCTACTAGGCTCGGGGGAGTTAACAACAGTAATTCAGCAAGAAACTGTAACATTTCTTTGTCCTGAGAACTCTATAAACCAAGTCTTGATCACTAGTTTGAATCAGGGAAGAACGTGTTTTATTTCCACTTTAATTGCCTTAAATTCGAATATTTAAAGGGTGCTTTCAAGAAAAATTAAATAATCACCAACTTGATTAGAGCTGGAAAGGACTATCAGTGCAGCAGGAAGGTTTATGTGATTGCTTGTTTGTCGTTGTAGTTCAATTTACATCTTTCACACTTGTATTTTATTAAGTTTATGTTGCTATAATGGCAAGGTCTTAAAATGTCTTGCTTCCTGTCACATTGAGAAAAACATGGCAGGTATTTTCTGAATCAAAATCATGTTAAACTTTAATTGTTTTTATGTGAAAGTGATTCAAGGATCTTATTTTATTTATTATTTAGTACACTTAAGTCAGAGTTTTTCCTGAATTCTAATGATAACTCATTCCCGGGGAGACGCGTCAAAGAGCAGCAACAAATTTTTTTTTTTTTATGGGTCTCAACGAATTTTTTCCCTACAATGAAGTTTTTTCTAAAATTTTGCCAGGATAACTCTCTTTGTTGCCGTTGGTTTTTTTTAGTGCGTTGATAATTTCTTAAACAATCACACTGGTTATCGTCTATGCTAGTAGCCTAGTCCTCACAGATGGTCCAATGATGGGGATAAGTTTCGGGCCCAGATGGTAGGACCATTCGCACACAAATCGACAACTTTTTGCTTTTACAGGCGCGTTACCTGGGATCCCACCGATCACCCAGACATACAATATATGAAATTAAGACCCTCCAAACACAGAGCACCATAGATTCAGCCAAGATGGCTGACAAACAGAAAAATTGAAATCCATAAAACTTCAAAATTGTCTCATGTGTTGTTTTTTTCTTTCTTTCTGGTTTTTTTTCTTTCTTTCTGCCTTTTTCTTTCTGTTGTTGATTTATCAAATTTTAAACTTACTTGTTATATTTGGACAGTACTTTATATATATGGAACTTCAGTTCTTCAGTAATTTTAACAATTTTGGCATCAATATTTCTGCCTCTCTGCTCAGTCTTAGGTAACTGTAGTATTTTGCACTTATGAATGAGCATGTTTCAACATTACTTGTATATGTACAAATCTACCCATGCACTTACATGCATAATTGTATATCATATTCATATATACAAAATAAGATCTATACACGCAAACACATTCTCTCTCTCTCTCTCTCTCTCTCTCTCTCTCTCTCTCTCTCTCTTTCTCTCACTCGCTCTCTCTTTCTTTTCCTTTGAAGTGGGATACTGGGGGTGGAGTGACCATGCAAAAGATAGACGTGACATCTTATACAATAACAGGTTATGTTCCAGATTACATGATAATACTGGTATAAAACAATAAAATCCGATTAGCTGGGTTATTTTCAAGGCAATAACTAAGTCTACTCCTCTGTGCATTATCACATTGCCCAGTGAGAGGATAGGTCTGCAACTGTATGAATACAGTCTGATAAAACACATGCAGGCAGGATTACTTTATACTGCATAATCAACCATGTCAAATTAAGGACAGACAAATGTTACCAATACTATCACATAAGACACAGCAGCACAAGATATACTTTTTTTTTTGTCTGGAATATCTGGCAACGTCTACACATCTGTTGATGCTTGTTAATCTGGTTTCTTTTGCAACAACATACTTTTTTTTTTTTAATCAATACTAACACATTGTTTTTAGTGACATGAGACTCGATACATAACATTATCATCCATATAAAATAATAAATAAATAAATAAACAGACAGCATTTTTTTCTGAGATATTTGGAAACCGGTTACAGATTACTGATGCTCATTTAGTCTGGTTCATTCTTCTACAAGATTTCTTGCAATTATGCTATGCACTACAAAAGTGGGAAATGTTAAAAGAAGGTATGCTTACATTAGAATGGATCTTCCAACCGTAAAATGTCTTCTCTATTTCAAATGCTCACACTCATTTCTCAGTCAATGGTTCTATCAACTGGTTCTATCTCTGAAGGGATATATCTTATGTATTATGAAATGTGACATGTGTATTGGCATGGCTGACACAAAAAGGTACGATATGTATTATTCTTTCATTATTTTTTTAAACTGTTCTCCTTCCTTTTCTTAAAAAAAAAAATACAAGACTGTGTCTGAAACAGCAATTTTAGCACATTTCCCAGATCTTGCAAATCATGTTATGACTCTTTTAAGAGCTTTTCAAGGAATTCCTTTTGAGTATCAAAATGCCTCTGAGAGCAAGTTCTCTAACTTTTCCACGCTGAAATTCCTTTTTCAAAACCTTAAAAATGTAAGAGTGTGTGTGTGTGTGTGTGTGTGTGTGTGTGTGTGTGTGTGTGGTGTGTGTGTGTCTGCGTCTGTGTTCTGCAATTTTGTAAGCATTTTTTTGCTTTATCAAGAGTTTTGAGTACAAAAAGTTAAAACAGCCTGAGGAAAAGTAATCAACTTGTTCACACTAGAAATCTTCTTCAACATCTTGGGGGAGGGTGAGGAGGGGAGTTTGTGTTCTGCTATTTGGTTACAGGTATGCATATTTGTTTCTCAGACAGTGTTAGATGGGTTTAGCTGACTTTTCATGATGATGATGAGATCATTATTTTTTTTCCCCGGGGCGAGGGGCGGGGGGGGGAGTGTAGCCTAGTGGATAGAGCGTTGGCTTGTGTTCATGATCTGACAGCATGGGTTCAAGGCACTAAAGAAGCACCCATCTTAGGGAATTGTACCCTGGAGTTACAGACTCCACTTCCCCAAAAGTCCTTCAGATGAGACTATAAACGGAGGTCCCCTGTGCAAACGCACACACAACTTCTTGCGCACATATAAAAACCTGCTCCGCCTTTCGGAACAGTTGGCCATTTCATGCTAGTTAGAACAGACGACAATTTTTTTTTATTTTAAACGCATGTACCATGGTGTCGTATTTAGACACCATCCCCAAATTCAGAATCGGGCTACCTTAATGGTGGGTAAAAAAAAAAAAATGTCGCATACGCAAAATCTCACCAATAGTAAAAGCTCAGAGCTACAGCCAAGGAACAGAGGGACAAAAAAATCTACCATTTTCTGGAACCAAGCTTTCTGTTTGCTAAAACTTAGATATGCTCTTTTTTTCTTTTTTTGTTCTAGCCTCTTTTTCCTTCAAACTTCCAGTCAGTGGGTAGGAGGACTATAACTGATTCTTGTATATATAGACTAGAACAGTAGAAGCAGTAGGCAGGGAACGGGTTTGCACAATCTTCAGTGGTTCCTAACACTAACAGGTCAGCCTGACTACAGGATAGGGGGACGTAAACAGGTAAAAGGTAAAACAGTAGAAGTGGGTTGACTGCCAGAATATGCACCAGAAAATGCTCTGCCTCACTGTTTTCATTTTGGTTATTTTTTTCTGTATGTTTCTTTGTTGTTGTTGTCTTTTGTGGTTGGGATTGAGGTGGCTGCTTTTTTTTTTTTTGGGGGGGGGGGGGGGGGGGGGGGGGGGGGGGGGGGGGGTTGTGTGGGGATTTTTTTTTGTTTTGTTTTCGGTTTTGGGGGGTTTTTTTGTTGTTTTTTGGGGGGAGGGGGTTGGTTTTTTTTGGGTTTTTTTTTGGGGGGGGGGGTTTGTGTGTTGTTGGGGTTTTTTTTTGGGGGGAGGGGTGGTTAGGTTGTCAATGATTACTAACCCTATAACTTATTTTTGCCTGTGGTGTGCTTTCTCAAGATATTGTCCACTCCGTTCTTTTTTTTTCCCCCCAATGTTGGTCAAATTTTAGGTTTTGATTTCATCCCTATCTGCCAAAACTGTATCTAAATTCTTTTTTCTTTCTTTCTTTCCTGATTGAAATACTGATGAGTAAGATTTGTTTTATCACAATTAATTTTCCAGTACTACCAGATCATAAAGAGCCTACAACTTTGTCACCCCTTTGGCATGGCTATTTGGGGTGCTCTGCATACCACTAATCAGCCACTGCAGATTTCAGACTCTGCATGAAACAAGGGTTGCTCTCCCCCAAAAAAGAGTATATCGCCACAAGCTTGTATTTCTTTTTTTTTCCTTTTTTTTTTTAATTATTTTATATCGAGGATAATGGAATAACCACTTATGTGCTTTTTTACATCCAGCCCCCGTGTGTATGCGGTTTTGTAAATTGTCATCTGTTCCCTCCGGCACACAATGGCCTACTCTTACAAAAACAGAACAGGATTTTATGAATCTTAATGACAAATTCATGATGTTTCATGATGTTCATGATGTTGTTCATGATGTTGAACAACATCATGAAGGATCAGTCAGCATTGGTGGCAGAACGATCACAAACCTCCGCTTCGCAGATGACATTGATGGAATAGCAGGATCAGAAAAAGAGCTTGCCAGCCTAACAGAACACTTGGATAAGGCCTCCAAAACATACGGCATGGAAATCAGTGCAGAGAAGACCAAACTGATGACTAATAACACCAACGGCATTAGCACTGATATCAGGGTTAATGACCAGAAGCTGGAAACAGTTCAAAGCTTCAAGTACCTGGGAGCCATTGTATCAGACCAGGGATCCAAGCCAGAAGTAGTATGCAGGACTGCACAGACAATAACAGCTTTGTCAAAACTAAACACCATCTGGAGAGATAAGAATATCTCACTTATCTCCAAGATCAGACTAATGCGCTCCCTTGTCATATCCATATTTCTGTATGCCTGTGAATCATGGACCCTGACTGCAGATTTGGAGAGGAGAGTACAGGCAGTGGAGATGAGATGCTTTCGGAGACTCCTTGGCATCTCCTACAAAGACCACATAAGCAACGAAAGCGTGCATAACAGAATCCAGCAAACCATTGGACCCTATGAGAACCTTCTATCGATCGTGAAAAAGCGTAAACTTAAGTGGTATGGGCATGTCACAAGATCCCAAGGAATTACAAAGACAGTTTTGCAAGGCACTGTCCAAGGAGGAAGAAGAAGAGGCAGACCAAGGAAGAGCTGGGAGGATAACATCAGTGAATGGACAGGCCTAGAACTCAACAAAACCCTGAGAAAGGCAGAACAGAGAGAAGAATGGAGGGAACTGGTTGCTGAGTCTTTGAGGGTGCCCCCACGGTCGTCAGACTACGGGACAGATAGATAGATAGAATGACAAATTGTTTTAACTGTCAAAACTTTACATTGAAAAAACATTGATAAATCAGTGTAAGCTGAATCCAGCACGTTTGCTGTTGTTGTTGCGCATTTCCTGGCTTAACCCCTTTGGGGTTTACCAAGAATACACACTCTCTGACTCACTCGTCCCACCTGGGAATCACTGTGTGATTGAAAGTACACACTGGATCTTTTCACGAACCTCACCACACAGGCAGCTGTTCTCCAACTTCAGAGGGAAAAAATATATTTTGATTACCCTTGCTTCTGTTAAAGTCCTCCACAGAGCTACAGCAAACAGGCTAATGTTTTAATTTTTCCTTTTCTTTGAAGTACTTAATAAATACTGACACAAGTGAGTTTACTTTGCTTTGTTTCCCATGGTTCTTATTAAATACTGACAAAAGTGAGTTTACTTTGAGGGTTTTCTTTTCCAAGGTTCTTACTAAATGCTGACATGAGTGAGTTTACTTTGCTTTTAATTTGAGGTCCTTACTGAATATTGACATAAGTGTGTTTATTTTGCTTTTTTGTCCCCCAAAGGTCTTAATACTAACACAAATAACACATTTGCTTTTTCTTTTCATGTTCTTAGTAAATACTGACATGAGTAACTTTAATTTGCATTTCTCTTTTCATGTTCTTACTAAATACTGACATGAGTGACTTTACTTTGCATTTTTCTTTTCATGTTCTTACTAAATACCAACATGAGTGACTTTTACTTTGCTTTTTTCTCTGAGGTACTTACTAAATACTGACATGAATGATTTCACTTTGCATTTTTCTTTGAAATACTTATCAAATACTGACATGAGTGAGTCTTTTTCTTTTATTCTTTGGTTTATTATGGTTAATTAAAGAAATAAAAAAGGCGAGGAGAGAGTGAGGTGCTGCATTTGCAGTCAGATTGCACAGGTACAGTGTCATCCACAGCCAACAGGTAAAAATGGCCAGTATCTTTTTTGTGAAAGGAGATAGTGTTCTGCCTGCCACCATCACAGTCATGGACGAGAATAAAGCTGTTGTCAACACTGTCACATGTCGTGCATCAGGTATGAACTTTAACTTGAGTCTGTTCTTTCCCTCCATTTTCAATCAATCATCCATGATTGACAGTTATCTTTTTGAAGTACATTCCACAAGTACTTTAAAAATGAAAAGTACAATACTTTTACAAATTCCTGACAAATATCTTTCACAAATATGCTCGACAAGTAAATAAAAAAAGTACTATGTTTTGAAAAATTACTGACAGATAAAGACTGATATCTACAATTATATATAGACAGATACTCCACTATTTGAAAAAAGAAATACCCCTATGATTTGTCAAAACCGTCCTAGGGAAAAACTCCACAGTTATGTCCATGATTTTAAATTATTTCAATGCTCTGCTGGAGGGATTTTGTTTGTTTCTGTCTTTGTCTTGGTTTCTTTCTTTGTTTTCTTTTATTTTGGGGAGGGGGGGGGGGGGGGTTTAGTTTGTTGTTTTTTTCTGAAAAGTTCAAAGTACCACCCCAACTGTTAGCCTACCCGTTAGTTGATGATTTTTTGGAGATACACCTCAAATGTCATTCTGATATTCCAGGAGCAATACAGCACTGTATATATTACACCAAGCAAAGTGACGACGACAACATTCACTGACAGTCAAAACAAGATTTATGGATGACTCTAGTACAGTGAAGTCTGCTAACTGTGGACTGCTTCTGTTAGACCAACACTTCTCTCCAAGCGGATTTCACTGTACAGTGCAATCTGCAGCAAACATGGCACAGTATTTCAGAAAGACAGATAACTAGGAGGACATTATTTCAGAAAGATAAATAACCGAGAAGAAAATTTATCTGTTATGTCTCTTGCTTTCAGCAGCAATTCTGTTAGTACTGGGAAGGTGTTAGCCCAGGTATGTGTATAAACTAATGATAAAAGTGCCATTTGTGTACACAGTATTTTTCTTTCTCTTTTTTTTTTTTTGTTACCTAGGGAAGCTCCTTTTCTTTTTAAACCTGCGTACACAGGAACTAATGCCTTTGAATAAAAACAGACAGTAAAAAGAACTATGCATCCACTTACAACTTTTTTGTTTTCAATGCATGTGTCCAGACTAAGACATAACTTGCTTGTTGATATCAACTTGTCACATTTTAAAGAGAACTTGTGTAAATAACATATAAAACAGCTAAAAGGACGAATGTGACGCTGAACACACAAGGATCTCACGAGTCAATCAACACAAGACACTCACTAGACAGCAGAATGCCATTTTGATCCTCTCACAGCCAATCCAAAAAAAACAGAACCAGATCTTCGGAAACCCTTGAATTTCAATCACGTTTATTTATTTGAGCTCTTTGTAAAAGCACGTTTTGAAATAAAAAATAAAACACCTCTTCAAAACATTCCCCTCTGTACATAGTGTCCATTTCTTTTTTTACAAAGATACACAGCAAAAGCAAGGTTGACATATGTCTTTTTAAAAAACAAATCCGTTTCATTTTACAAAAACAGTTTTCCACTTTTTTCAAAAAGTAATTTAACCAGCAGGGATTCGGAGGGATCAAAATGGCAAACGCAAATAGGTTCCACTTCAGACAACAATATTATTAACACAAATCCAGCAAAGTACATCCTCACTCAGGGCAAAAATACTACAGTAATTTCTAATCTAACTTTTAATACATCTACAATAAAACAAGGACATTGATTAAAATGATGCTATAATTAGTATAAATATCCCACTACCAAAAAAAAATCTAAAGATTGCTTATTCTCCTAAATACTCCACACCAGCCCACCTAAAGGTGTGTTTCTATTCATTCTTCGTCTTTTTTGTTTTCAATTATCTCACATTTCATTAATGATTTACTTCAAACAATAAAATTTATAGTAAAAAGTAGAGTAGCTTTGTAAAGCCTTTTTTTAAAAAAATCTTTATAACGCTTGGAGAGTTGAGATTACAAAAGTAATATCCTTTTAAGCTCCTACCCCACCCCCACCCCCTAAAAATCTACTGCAATAACAACTGGTTACCAAACAAAAGTCTGATTCAACCCTGAACTTTTTATTTGTCATATACTATTTTACAGGTTGCAAGAAAATTACACCGAACAATCATTCAAAGATAATGTGAACAGAACATACTTTACTGCAAGGGATGACTGGATAGAAAACAATTCTAGCTAGATAAATAACAACTGGAATCTAGAGTGTAAAAGCTCAACAAGTCAGAACAGCTAGAATTAGAAAATCACAGAAATAAAAGAGGAGAAAAACAAAAGCAGGAACTAAACAGGCCTGAAAATAGTAAAAAGACACAAGGCAGTCGCAATGTGTAGAACTGACAATGGTTTTCTTACCTCTTTGTCCTTAGGAAGTTAATCAACAGAATTCAAAATACTACACATCAAATGACTTGAGGGGAAAAACTAATGAAAATAACGCGAGGATCAATTTGCATATTCATGGGGACGGGACTGAACTGCTAACTGTAAAGAGTTATGTCATAAATATCCCTGACAACATGATGATAAATTAAACTTAAAAGAAAGAAAGATATGTGATGCACCTGTATATATCACTTTGACCGAGGCTTTAAAAAGTTAAACCTGCGAAAATGATGCGAGGATCACTTTGCATATTGATGGAAAAGAGAGAAACTGAAGGGCTAACTGTAAAAGGTTATACCATAAAAATCCCTGACAGCATGATAATAAATGAAACTTAAAAGAAGATGAACTGATGCACCTGTATATCATTTTCACAACGGTTTTAAAAAGTTCAACACTGAGCAGTCTGTTAAAAGAGGGCTCTCTAAATCAGCTTTAAAAAGACTATTTGACCAGTTTTTGGAACAATTATATAAAAAATAATTTTTTAATATAAATGCCTTCAAACAAAAAAAAACCACCAAAAAAAAGAGCAGCTATTCCATATTTTAGGTCAGCTTTTTTCTTCTTTTTAAAAAAATAAATAAAATTTCAATGTTCATAATTTTACATATTAAAAATATAACCTTTGAACAGTTTATAGCCTAGAAAAATGTGACAAACTTAGTTTACATTTCTTTAATCTAAAAAAAAACTTATTTCAAAAACCCACTTAAACAATACAAGTTCCTCATGTCTAAAATGGCCTTCTTAAAAATGGCTGCCTGCAGGCATTCCTTTAGAAAACATCTCTCTCCTAAATGTAAGGTTTCACAGCCGTCAAATAACCATCTTCCTCAGAGATCATACAGATATGAAAGATGGACTTCACAGACGAGATCATCAGATGTAAAACATATTAAACTTCAGAGAATATATCCTGTGATTAACACAGGAAATAGTGGAAACATTATACAAAATACATTTGTTTTACTTTTGAATGTTGTATCTGCCAACACTAAATAATGAAGGCCATAATGATGATTTTTTCAGTATTATACTGCAATCTCAGTCCAACTTTCTTGCCATACATATATCTTGTCGATACATATAATTACTTTGAAACTGCAAGAGTGCTGTCGTTTAAAGAATCAATCTGCAAAAGCAGCTATATTCAATGGCGAAAAACGCACATTCTCGTTTGTCAGTTTCTTTTCAAAAACCTATCCTATGTGACGCAACATTCTGG
>CM054141.1:10369776-10399776 GCA_028751875.1 Rapana venosa | reverse complement strand
CCACCTTTACATGGGGACTTGGGTCTTGCTGCAACCACAATCTTTCTCTTTTACTTTCAATAATGACAGCCGAAGAAAAAAAATTGGGCCAGCAATTGGTATCTTTAAGCACCAGCAGAAATGGGAAAATGCTTTGATCTAACACACTATCATCCTTTTTTAATAATACCCCTTCCCCCCTTTCTTCTAGACAACTTTTTTTTCAAAACACAAAATTTGTTTTTATATAGGAAGCCATAGCGTTTACCTTACATAAATAACTGACAAAGCTTTTGGCCGAGGCCAAAATCTGTACAGTTCTAGACGATGTTTTTTCCTTTCTAAAAACAATCATCCCCTCTAACAAATTGCAAGTGACTGCATAATCTATGACCAATGTGTATGTGTCTGCTTAATCCATGATCAATCTGCGAGTGTCTGCATATCTATGATCAATGTGTATGTGTCTGCTTTAATCTATGATCAATTGTGATGTGTCTGCATAATCCATGATCAATCTGTGATGTGTCTGCATAATCATGATCAATTGATGCGATACATGACATGTGTATGTGTCTGCATAATCCATGATCAATGTGTATGTGTCTGCATATTCCATGATCAATCTGCAAGTGCCTGCATAATCTATGATCAATGTGCATGTGCATGCATAATCCATGATCAATGTGCACGTGTCTGCATAATCCATGCTCAAAAGCAAGCCATCAACTTGTGCTGACAGCAACAGCAGTCTCCGTTCTTACTGGTTTCCCCCCCTCCAATATCAGACTGATGCCTGGACATGTACATCCATCCCCCCTAGCGCCCCTCTCACCCTTTCCTTCCCTTGCAACAAGACACAGCCTCAACAACAGAGCATGACACTGCAACGGGAACACACACACAACTGGAAGACATCGACCAAGCCAGCCGGCCATCAGCAACTTCTACTACAAGTGATGAACTCCCTTGGCATCTGTGGAGGAAAGAGAGGAGGAGGAGGGGGGGGTTCTCCTCGCGCTATCTGAGGGGGGCAACAGTTTGGGGTAGGAGGAATAAGACGAAGGAAGAGAAGCTGGTTCGGCTTTGGACTTGGAACCCAGCAGATTGCTGAAACTGAATCAAGGTGCAAGAGCATGAGAAAGGCTGTGACCCCGCCCTGTCCAATCTCTACTGTTCAGTTTTACCACCATTCTTTCACATACACCACAACAACAGCAGACAGTATTGTGCTTTCAAAACAACAACAAAAACAAACAAAAACCAAACAAAAACAGACAGGAAAGAGGGTAAAAAGCCTTGAATACAGTAACAGGACTATAGAGACCTTTGACGATAGCTCAGTCTGGAGGCAAAACTCACAGAGTCAGGTTGAACTAAGCTAATAGTCCTTACTGCAAAAAGCATGCCATCAATATGATTTTTTTTTTTAATTTTAAAAAATGCTGGAAATCATTCTTTAATTGAAGGGCTACTTCCACTTGTTTTCCTTAACTATTTTTGGTCATTAATCCACCTGTCTGCCTGCCTGCCTGCCTGCACACGAGTGTGTATGTATATGTGTTTGTGTGTGAACGCTGAAACCGTTCACTGTCATTCCCATCAAAAGCCTCTTAACAGGCACATTTACGATTCATGTTAGAAGGAAAAATGATCAACAAATACCCCCACTCTCTTAACCATTGACTGCACGAGTCAAACACACACACACACACACACACACACACACGTGAAAAAAGAGAGAGAGAGAGAGAGAGAGAGAGAGAGAGAGAGAGAGAGCATGCAATGACCTACTCATCCAAACAGCGGAACAGGTTTTAATATATGCGCAAGATGTTCTGTGTGCATTTGCACACGGGTCCTCGGTTTATAGTCTCATCCAAAGGACTTTCAGAGGAGTGGAGTCGGCACTGATGTTAACTCTGGGACAAAAAATCCCCCTGAATGGGTGGGTGTCTTGGTAGTAGCTCAAACCAGGGATCAAACCCAGGCCATCAGATCGCAAGCCCAACACTCTAGCCACCAGGCTGTCCTTATCTGCAGTCATTTGATAAGCCAAATACTCTTGACCAAGACAGTAATATGGCTTATTTTCTATCTCGTAACTGTAAATGTTTCATCTATTTCATTCTCCAGAGAACAAGCAGATCTGATTAACTCCCATGACAAGCACTTTCACACACTTCCCATAGTGTCTGCTGATAAATGTTAAGTGTAACCACTACAGTAGGACTGGCAGCATTTCAAGAAAAGCTATAGTAGTCTGTTTACGTTTTTGTTCCGCATGATAAAAACCCAGTTCTTCAGCTTCTTCCCACAAACAGGGACAATCCAACACCTCTTTTCTGTCTTGGCAAATATATTCAATTTACAACAGGAAAACTTTTAGCAAACTGAGCCAGATATTCTGAACAATCTTTCTGTTTTCAGCTTCCAAGAATGTGAAACTGCTTACAGTTACCTACCCTTAAACAGTTCTTGACATACAGAAGAAGATTATTCCTATTTTCCAACTCTTATCATACTCAAGTCTCAAGCTTTTAGAGAAATGTTTGTATGTCTTCACATAACTGTATTTATTTCATTCCTGCTGTTCGTGTATTCTGTATATATCTAGATGCATTCAATGTACAGAATATGTACACATGCAGAAAAGAGAAAGAAACAGAAGACGTAAGAACAGAGAAAATACTTGCCTTCTCAGGATGCCTCTACTTTCAAATAAACATTCCTGTCATCTCTCAAACCACTTGAACACAACAACAACAACAACAACAAACGCCAAACCAAATTCCTGCTTTTTCAAAATTTTCTGTCCAAATAACTAAACTCAAACTCAAACCCACCGAAACGAACAACGCATCTTTTAACACCGTAGTACTTACAAGTTCCACACGGAGGACTTTTCTTGCCGGCGCTGAGTTCGGCCGGGTGTTCCCGAGAGGCCCGGATCATCTCCGTCCAGCGCACGGCCTCCTGCAGCTCCATCAGGCGCTCCTTGTACTGGTTCCGCTCCATCAGCACGCGCGCCATCTCCACGCGGGTGAAGCGCTTCCGCTGGGCCATGGGTACGTCGTCCTGAAAATGGGGAGGAGGAGGGCGTGTCCCACACTGCACCTTTTGGTGGCAGTACACGACAGCTGGACTTTGGATTTATTTCTTCTTTTTATTTTTTATTTTTCTTCGTTCCTACACCATACGGTAACTTTATTTGGATTTTTTTGGTTTCCATTCTTCAGCTAGATCTCCCGAGGGTCACCGACTGTGAGATTTTTGCGTATACCACTGGTTTCTCCGCATTCCAATTTCGAGGATATATAGCGGATATGTTTGTATTTCCATCACCCACTGAACGCTGATATGAATAACAGGGCATGTATATTTGATCTTCTGCATGTGTAAATGCATGAAAGGAAGTTAAGGCACTTGCAAGTCTGCACCTGAAGTTGAGCTGGGAGATGGTAAAAATCCCCAGATGATGGGATTTGAGCCCACAGCTTCATGGACCAACAGGATATAAGAGAAACGGTCTTCACCACTTGGCTATAGCAACCGTCTTCAGTTGATCTAAAGCCTTCTAGGCTTAAAGATTGGCCAAGTTACCTCATCTCCTGGCCAAGTTACCTCATCTGATGGCCAAGTTTACCTCATCTACTGGCCAAGTTACCTCATCTACTGGCCAAGTTACCTCATCTACTGGCCAAGTTACCTCATCTACTGGCCAAGTTACCTCATCTACTGGCCAAGTTACCTCATCTACTGGCCAAGTTACCTCATCTACTGGCCAAGTTACCTCATCTACTGGCCAAGTTACCTCATCTACTGGCCAAGTTTCCTCATCTGATGGCCAAGTTTCCTCACCTACTGGCCAAGTTACCTCATCTACCGGCCAAGTTACCTGGCCAAGTTACCTCATCTACTGGCCAAGTTACCTCATCTACTGGCCAAGTTTCCTCATCTGATGGCCAAGTTTCCTCACCTACTGGCCAAGTTACCTCATCTACCGGCCAAGTTACCTCATCTACTGGCCAAGTTACCTGGCCAAGTTACCTGGCCAAGTTACCTCATCTCCTGGCCAAGTTACCTCATCTACCGGCCAAGTTACACCTCACTTACTGGCCAAGTTACCTCGTCTACCGGCCAAGTTACCTCATCTACCAGCCAAGTTACCTCACCTACCGGCCAAGTTACCTCATCTACCGGCCAAGTTACCTGGCCAAGTTACCTCATCTACCGGCCAAGTTACCTCATCTACCGGCCAAGTTACACCTCACTTACTGGCCAAGTTACCTCGTCTACCAGCCAAGTTACCTCATCTACCAGCCAAGTTACCTCACCTACCGGCCAAGTTACCTCATCTACCGGCCAAGTTACCTGGCCAAGTTACCTCATCTACCGGCCAAGTTACCTCATCTACCGGCCAAGTTACCTCATCTCCTGGCCAAGTTACCTCATCTACCGGCCAAGTTACCTCATCTACTGGCCAAGTTACCTGGCCAAGTTACCTCATCTACCGGCCAAGTTACCTCATCTCTGGCCAAGTTACCTCGTCTACCGGCCAAGTTACCTCACCTACTGGCCAAGTTACCTCATCTACTGGCCAAGTTTCCTCATCTGATGGCCAAGTTACCTCATCTACCGGCCAAGTTACCTCATCTCCTGGCCAAGTTACCTCATCTACTGGCCAAGTTACCTCATCTTCTGGCCAAGTAACCTACTGGCCAAGATACCTCACCTACTGACCAAGTTACCTGGCCAAGTTTCCTCATATCTACTGGCCAAGTTACCTCATCTACCGACCAAGTTACACCTCACTTACTGGCCAAGTTACCTCATCTACCGGCCAAGTTACCTCGTCTACCGGCCAAGTTACCTCATCTACCGGCCAAGTTACACCTCACTACCTGGCCAAGTTACCTCATCTACCGGCCAAGTTACCTCATCTACCGGCCAAGTTACCTCATCTACCGGCCAAGTTACCTCATCTACCGGCCAAGTTACCTCGTCTTCTTCCCGGGTGGCCTGGTTCTTTTTCTCGATGTCTTCTTTGGTTTTCTTCAGCTCCTCCTCCAGCTGCGTGATCCGCTGCTGCAGTCTCCCCTTCACCGCCTGCAGAGAGTTGATCTCCTCCCGCAGAATCTCCTGCTCGCTGGTACAGTAACCATGCATGCATGCATGAGAACAGTGTGCATGTGTGTGTGTGTGTGTGTGTGTGAAAGGTGAAGTTTTATTTATTTATTTATTTAATTTTTATTTATTCTTTTATATCGAGGATAATGGAATAAGTACTCATGTGCTTTTTTACATCCAGTCCCCGTGTGTATGCGGTTTTGTCAATTTTGTCATCTGTTCCCACCGGCATACAATGGCCTACTCTTCCGAAAAGCGGAACAGGATTTTGTGAGTGTGTGTGTGTGTGTGTGTGGTGTGTGCGTGTGTGCGTGCGTGGTGTGTTGGAAAGGTGAAGTGGTGTAGTGTGTATGGCTGGTGTGGCTAGCATGGCATGACATGGTGTGGTGTGGTGTGGTGTGATGTGGTGTGGTATGGTGTGGTGTGGTATGTTGGATGTGGTGTGGTGTAGTGATGCGTGGCATGGTGTGCGGTGGTGTGGCTTGGTGTGGTGTGCAAGTATGCATAGTGTGGCATGCATGGCATGGTGTGGCATGGAGTGGTGTGGTGTGGTGTGGTGTGCGAGTATGCGTGGTGTGGTGTGTGTGTGAGTGTGTGCATGTATGAACGAGCATGCTTCATGCTTTGATTTGGGATGTTTTCCCTCTGAACTTCATACACAGAATGTCAAGACAACTGTCACATAACATACAACTCCATGTTTGCTAGTCATCACATGAACAGAAGATATGATATAATATGGTTTTATCACTTAACTATCTGTACTTTCATTCTGCTTACAAAAACTTTACAAAAACTGCAACAATACATCTATGGTATTATCACTCAGACTAACTCTTGCTTCCCTTCCCCTACAAACTTACAAAACTGGCAACAACAAAATATTTACCTGGTTAATTCATCCACTTTGGCAATGAGGTCATCTTTCACAATGTTCAGAGCATTCCTGAAAAAAAAGGAAAAAAAATGACACACATTGTTGTTACACACAACAAATAAGCAGAAATCTAGAACATTCTTTTTAAAAATAAAAAAATTTTAAGCAGAACACCAGCCTGATTTGTCTCAATACTACATAAATACTGTCAAAGCTACTTACCTACCTCTTCTTTCATGAAAAGATTCCACACCAAAAGCTCTATTTCTTTTCTTTTCTTTTTTTCGGATGGGGGGGGGGGGGGGGGGGGGGGGGAGGTGGTGGTGGTTTGTCACAAACATTTGTCCAAATAGGTGGATCAGTTGTAGATCAGGTGATTCTTTAGCCTTCCATAAAATGACTGTCTCTGTCAAAACACAACTCTCTCTGAACTTCAGGCATACAAAGTAAACATGGGCAGAAAAGAATGACTGCACAACAAGTTTCTCTGTTGAATATAACATTACATATAGTACCCTTTTTATGAGAACTGGCACCGGCAATTTCAGAGTGATCGATAGAAAACCATTTCCTTTCATTTCCTCTCCATTCTACTCTCTGCATTAACCACTAGACTGCCTTACCCCGGAAATTTTCCGGGGCTAAACGTGCACCCTATACGCCAACAACCCGGAAAATTTCCGGGGTGTCGAACCGAAGTAAACAAGCCTGCTTCCTTGACTACAGTTAAAGGGAAAGAACTCCAAAATGAATGGAGGTCACTCTCCTGTTGCTTGGCAACATCCAGCTGCAAAAACCGTAGCAAAAACGATCGGTTTTTTAGCTCGTATTTTGTGTTTTTATGCATGACTGCTTGGGAAGTTCGTGTTCAAAATGGCTGACACTTCTTGTTGAAGGCATAAATAACTTTACACAGCTGTAAAAGTGGCAAATAAAACTGTAGATTTACCTAACAGTGATGAAAACAATCGTGTATGATTCAGCTGATCGTGCATTAAAAAAAAAGAAGAGATTTGGCCTAGACTTATGTTTGACGTTATTGAGATCGGGGGTACTCAGAATGACAGTGGTGATAAAGAAATTGTATTTTTGGTCAATTTTTTTACATTTTAAATATATTTTCGCAGTGAAATATCATGCTAACTAATTAATTTTGAGCTCGCCTCAAAGTAATCTACGATATATATACTGTCATTGTGCAGACTATCAGGAATATTCATGTAGTAGTTTCTGAGTAAGAGGGATATGAACATAGCAGTGGTACATACAAATTTTATTCCCCGGCATATAGGGTGCACTTGCACTGGGCACTTAAGAGGTTAACGGTACCCCCACCCTAATCCCCCCTTTTCCCCATTAGTGTCGGTGATCTCCCTTCCCTCCAATCTTGTTTTTAGCCCCACCGACCACCAAGGCTGTCACCTTGTAAAATTTTAATTAATTTTTATTTAGATTTTTAAATCTCTTCCCTCCAATATCAATTACTCCTCACATTGCCCACACTCAAAACAAACACACACAAAAACACAAAAAAACAAAAAAAACAACCACAACCAAAAACTGAAGGAAAGACACACACACATGTAAAGTGGATCAGCTATGCATGCACTCACTTGGTGGCCAAGAGCTCCGTGTTCTCCAGGATCAGGTTTTCAAGCTCCTTGCCCATTCCTGCAAACAGCACAGTACACACACCACCGTCTTCAACATAACTGCAACAACATACTGCAAACCCAAAACACCTTCTCTTCAACACTTCAGTATCACTGCAACCTAAACCACAATCTCAACACCGTTTTCTAACATTTCCTATTGTTTCATCAAGGAATTCCTTGCCCTCTTCTTAATCAACCTGCTGAAACTGCAACAATTTTACAGTACTATCACAAATCTTTCGGAAAGTTACCAAAAACCTGAAAAAGAAAGGTGGACAAGGTGGAGGATGACTGGTTTTTTTCAAATAACGAGTTGTTAACATGCAGGTGAAACAACAGGAGGGCATGATGCCAGTCACAAACAGGTTTTTGTGCAGACATTAATTTTTTTAGTCGGTTTCTTGAAAACGACAGAGTAAATAATCCCAGCCATCATTTAAAACATTTTTTTCTTAAAATCTTCACTTAACAATCCATCCAAAGACACACACACAAACATTCACCTGAAAAATGTTTACAAAATATTCCACACACACTGCAAATGTCATTTTTTCACCGTTTGCGATCCATTACGCATGCATGCACAAACTAAAAACACAATCATGTATGTGTCAATCCATTCACACAGACTGTGTCCTATCAAAACACTCCATTCACTTTCCACTACAATCAACACAAAGCATGCATCCCTAAGTAACAAACTCACCTGAATTTATTTCTTAACAGTATTTGATTCATCCAGAAGAAAAAGATTACAATTTCACATTTTTAATTTTCAATTCCAAGTCTCTCGATCAACTCTTAAGATTACAAATGCATGAGCACACACTAGCGTGTGCACACTTGTATATGCGCGTGCACACACATACACACACACACACACGCAAGTGGACAAACACACACACACAGTCACACACGCCTGCCTGCCAACACACACACACACACTTGCTTGCACACACACACACACACACAAACAACTGCCTGCACACACACACACACACACAAACACAAACACACACACACACACCCTTAACTCTTAACCCCCACCTCTCCAAACTCTCATTCTGCATCTTTCTCTCAATGCGCTTCATCGCCTACACACACACAAAACCACGACACAACACGAACCTTACCAAAGAAATTGTCACTGACTGCAGCCGTGACGCAACCAATCACCGATGGCAATTCAAGGCAAGGAGAGAAACAACACAAGGCAACCAACGATTAGTACACAATCAAACACTAGGTTAATCGTCTGCTGCTACTCAACCCCTCGCACGCTCTCCAACACAGTCTAGCTTTTCTTTCTCTGAGGCGGGTCAGAGTCGTTCCATTGTTCTACAGTTACTCCTCTTTCTCTTACTCTCTTTCTTGCATCATGCATTTTAACATGCATACACACACATGCAACACATACTAGACTTATTTGTCTTCCCTATTCACTGACTTTGAGGTATTGTAGAACAATGTGGGGCGGAGGGGTGTGTGTGGGGGTGTATGTGTGGGTGTGGGTGTATGTGGGGGTGTGTGTGTGGGTGGGTGTATGTGGGGTGTGTGTGTGTGTGTGTGTGTGTGTGTAAGTGTGTGTGTGTGTGCATGTGTATGTGTGTGTGTGTGTGTGTGTGTGTGTGTTGTGTGGTGTGTGTAGAGTGTGTGTGTGTGTGTAAGTTGTGTGTGTGTAAGTGTGTGTGTGTTTGTGTGTGTATGAGTGTGTGTGGAGGGAGTGGAGTGGAGTGAGTGGAGTGAGGGAGTGGATGGTGGAGTGGAGTGGAGTGGAGTGTGTGTGTGTGTGTGTGTGTGTGTGTGTGTGTGTGTGTGTGTGTGTGTGCGTGGGTTTAAGAGAGTTTTGTCTAAAACCATGGATGCATAGCTGTCCATATGCATGCGTATGTGCACGTGTCCACACATACATGTGTAAGTAACTGAGTAAGTGATTTGGGTGTAGGAGGTGTGTGTATATGTGTGTGTGTGTGCGGGTGTGCACACGCAAGGGTAAGAGACAGAATATGAGTGAGTGTGTGAGCGAGCGTGTGAGTGAGTGGTGAGTGAGTGAGTGATGTGAGTGAGTGAGTGAGTGTGTTGTTGTGTGTGTGTGTGTGTGTGCTGTGTGTGTGTGTGTGCGTGTGTGTGTGTGTGTGTGTCTGTCTGTGTCTGTATGTGTGTGTCTGTAAGGTGTGTGTGTGTGTGTCTGTGTCTGTGTGTGTGTGTCTGTGTCTGTGTGTCTATATCTGTGTATGTGTGTCTGTGTTGAGTGTTGTATGTGTGCTTATATGCACATATCTATGCACACATACATGTAATGGTGAAGTATTCTCTATTCTCAAGACACAAAAAATGTTTTCAACAACGAGTTAGCAGCTAAACCGAGGCAACGACACACACTGCCC
Source organism: Rapana venosa (assembly GCA_028751875.1). Lineage (NCBI taxonomy): Eukaryota > Metazoa > Mollusca > Gastropoda > Neogastropoda > Muricidae > Rapana > Rapana venosa. The sequence continues at coordinate 10,389,748 of CM054141.1, read as the reverse complement.
CACTCTCCTCCCTATATCAGCTAGTAACCTCTCAAACACACACTGAGAAAACATGCATCTACACTGACACACCATCATGCAGGCTCACAAAACGAAAACCATCTTGTACATCACATGTGTGTGTGTGTGTGTGTGTGTGTGTGTGTGTGTGTGTGTGTGTGTGTGTGTGTGTGTGTGTGTGTGTGTGTTGCCACTAAAGCCCTTTGCCTAGCCATGACCATAACCTGAAGAGAATCCTTACGATAAATAATAATGCATCCTTACATACAATCGACATACATCTAATCCAAAATGAACAATAAATCATTACTGGAAACTGCTTTACAGGAAAAAAACTCTCTCTCTCTCATTCAAAAACACTTTGGACCTTTTTGTTTATATTGAGTATCAGTCTCAATATTTAGAGATCATGTATGTCTACATTTGCAATATTTTTTTAAGTTTCTTAAATTAAATAACTCACTTGGCCAGGCCAACTTTTCTCCCTTGCTTTTCACCATATCCTGCCCATTTGTAAGGAGCACTTAAAAAAATCATCCCCCCCCCCCCCCCCCCCAAATAAAAAAAATAGTAAAGTTCTGCAAGTTAGTTAATGAAACTTAAAAGAAAACAACTGGTTGTTAAGATATGAAGTTAGCTGATGACAAAGAATAGAGTTTCTTTCTATTATATTTTAGCTTATGGCGATATATCTAGAAAATAAAGATGTCTTTTATGGTAACAAGATGCAAGTACAGACACACACGCGTCCGCCAATCTTTTTGACTGGTTATTTTAGAAAGACATATAGGTCTGTGTAGCTTTTATTCACATTTAACATTACTATAGTGTCTTACTTAAATACCCCCCAAATTCTTCATAAGGAATGTTTGTGCTAAACAGTTGAGTCAAAACCAATCAAAAACGTTCGGATGGAGTGAGTTAATCCTCTCTAAGACTGTGCTTTAGAGAAAAGTTCACTACACCAGTATGAAACCAAGCACCAACGAAAATGAGCAGTACAAATCAGGAAAATGGCAAAAGAATATTCTTCAAATCAAAAGTGAACAGAAAAATGTACATGCCCTATAAATTCTGCGATTTCCAAAACATTCTCCTCAACCCCACCCATAACAGGAGAGCACCAAGCAGGCTTTAAAAAAGATCACTCTACAAATAGAAAAATTATCTGTATATAATAAATTGTGCATGTTTTTCACTGATTTAAAAAAGCATTTGATTCCATTACTTTAAATCGATTGTGGCCAATATCAAGAAAAATGCAGTAACAGGTAAATTGTTTCATTGTATTCAAAGTTTGTATGAAGAAGTCAAATCAAGGATCAGAAGTGGAGCCAAATTCAGTGATTATGTATACTGTACAACAGGTGTAAGACAAGGAGATGTTTACAGCCCAGTACTATTCTCTTTTCATTAATAAGCTAGCTCAGGATATTATTCATAAAGAAAAACTAACACACACGCAGAGTTTATATGAACAATGGATGATGAACTGATGACCACTCAAGCCCTTTTCCAACTATCTCCCTAAACTTAGAAAAACACTGGTCCCATCATCTATTCAAAGAGTCAAGTTTTACAGAAAAAAAAGAGATAATTGACGAAATCAAGCCAGATTCCCCAATGCTAAAGAAAAGAACCAGTGATAACAGACCCCACCACACAAACATGCATGCAAGAAATAAATCAAATGAAATGCCAACCATTCCATGCAAGACCAATTGTCTTCCACTACATTATCACCTTAAAAAAAAACTTTCGGACATGCTTTTTTTTTAACATTTTTTAAAGAGAAAATAGTCTCAAACAACAGTTGAAACCAAAGAAGAAAGAAGGCAACAAAACAAAAGAATAACCACCATTAACATGTGAACATCCCAAAGCTCTGAAATTTTAAGCTATGGCAGCTGTCATCATTTTAACCCAAGGCTAATTACTGCTGTGCCCAATAAGACTGCCCAGCTAGAAATTTCGAAGTATAAACCCCCAATCTCAAGCAGCGGATGCCACACTTACGAGTTTGAGACACATCTAGTCCAGGTCACAGTGAAAGCAAAACAAAACTATGTATGCAACATAAAGCTATAAACACACACACACACTTCTGTTTACATTTTCTTTAAATGCTATTGTGGAAGGAGGTATGACACTTCCATATCATGTTTTAGGAAAAAAAAAAAAGACTTCAGCATGCACGCGCGCGCACACACACACACACACTTATGGCCATGCATGAATGAGTGCAAATTTATACAGACATGTGTACATGTAAAAGCATGCATACACTTGTATGAACTGATTTTATAAGTTGTTTTCTCCTAAAAACCCTTTGCAATCTGTTAATTTTCTATTACTTTCAACTGCATTACAGATGGTTTCCACCCCCCTCCCTCCCATAGAATGCTGTCCATAGTGATGAAATGCACTGCTATATCATTTCAAACGGCATCTTAGAATAAAATCATTAATACATGAAATCAAACCCAACCACACAATACCCAATAAATACAGAAAGCAAAACAGAACAATACAACAACAACAAAAGTATGAAACAGGTGACTGAATAAAGGTGCCCTCTTGTTTGATGAAGAGTATCAAATTTCTCCATACACATATATTTTCCTTCCTTCCTCCCTCTTCTCCCAATACTGACAATCTAGATTATGTGATAGCATGTCTAAAACAGCTGTGTTCAAATCACAAAACCAGCTAAGAGAGAATCTACTAGATTTTTTTCCACTGTAAAAAAAAAAAAAAAATTTTTTTAATTTAAAAGTAATATTGGAGTTCTACTATATCACATCTTCACAAAAACTTGTAATCCATCCCCATTTTACAAAAAGAGTATGCATCAAATTTGACTCTCAACCTAAAATATTCAGAAGGGGAAAGTCAGTTCTCCTGTCTCATCAAGACACGAAATAACTACGGATTATGAAAGAAACTTAAGACTATTCACATTAGCACTTAAAATGCTTTCACTGGCAAGAATCCCCAAATTATTCTGAATGTCCAGCGAAAAGAGTCTCAAAGTACATTGGTAAAGGTAAAAGGTATCCCATAACCTATAAGGTCATAGGAAAGCGAGGCTTCAGAGACTTCACTTCTTCAGGGGCCAGCATATTGAGGGTGGCACCCATCTCCTCTCCCTCACTGCTTTACTTTCACTGACACTAAAGAGGCAGGTACCCATTTACAGCTGGGTGAACTGGGGCACTGTACTGAAGCCAAAGTGCACAAACGGTCACCTATCCAAGTGGTAACCATGCTCGATGCTGCTTAACCTTTTGGGGGGGGGGGGGGGGTGCATACATACTGACAATTTCTTATGAAAAAACGACACCTAGAGAAACATTCACAAACTCATACAAATTGTGCTGTGCAACCTTTCTCCAATGTCTCTCTCTCACACACACACACACACACACACACACACACACACACATCACACAACAACACTTGCACGAAATGATTCAACAACAAAAATAACTTTCCATACAACAACCAACAGTGGCATAAAAAAACCAACAACACTAAACAACGTTACCGAAAAGCCAACACAAGAATCACACAGCAAAAGAGCGGAAGACGAAAACAGACAGACAAAGTCTACACTACAGCCAAGTCTATGAGAAGATATAAAACGAACAAGAGAGCAGCACAAGCATACCAGAGTCTCCATCATTGTCTCTCTCTTTCTCCTCTTCCTCTTCATTCCCATCACTGTCTGCAAGGGCATATGACAACAGGCACATGCACAGTAAAACAAACAAACCAACAAAAGGAACTTAGTCGGGACGACGGCAACCAGGTGGTTGGTTGGAGTGGCTCTACACTAGCGTAGAACACAGAGATGCATGCCGGTGGTGGTGTGCGATAAATGATGTCACAAAATCGTCACACTATGGAGTAGTACATTTTGAGAGTCTCAGAAATCTTCTCCCTTATCTGGACTGGATGTAAAAAAGCACACGAGTGCTTATTCCATTATCCTCAATATAAAAGATTAAATAAATAAAATAAATAAATAAATGTCACTTTTTCCCCCTGAAAACATTCTTGTATAGACAACCACATGACATTAATACCATGATCTATCAATACAATAATCGTTTTTTTTTCTTTCTGTTAAAATATGATTTCTCCAACATCAAGAAACTGTGCACATAAATCTCATGGTCACCACAGAATATAATCTGTGCTTATAAGAATTTACCTTCTGATTTATGAAGTTGAAAATGTTCATTTAGTATTCAGTTTTTTCTGATCTACAATGCTGTAAAGTATTCATGAGTTTCTGAGTCTCTCAAGCATTCCAAATTTTTATCAACACATATGAAGCAGACTGCACAACCAAGTGAAATTAAAGATGAACATTCATAAGTGGTAATAATTCAAACAAGCAGGCAGCAGTACAATTATATTCAAATATGTATACATCAAAGAATTAGTAACATCCATTTGGCAAAGGATCACAAAATGCATAACACATCAGTAACACAAGCCTCTATAACATGCCTGTAAGTTGCAATTATCATTCCTTTGATGTCACTAAGAGCCATGATACCACAAAATTGATGCTTTGATCATACATAAAATTTATCCTGTACCTAACTTGTACATGACATATGAAATCCACAAATTTTAGCTTATCAAATAGTAAAAAGTACACCTTGTGGACAATAAAGATAGCATAGTCAAGTCTACAGCCCCAAAAAGGCCATTTAAGTATTTTCCTTAAAACATAACAAGCACAACAGTTTCAAACATGTAAAGAATCAATCATCATAGTTTTCCCCAGACAATTAAATAATCCAGTCGATTACAACTCTTACCCTAACATCTTTCTATCAAACAACCAAATACTTTTTTTTCCTAAGGACTTTTCCTTCCGTTCCTCAGCTAGAGCTCTGAGGTTCACCACTGGCAAGAATTTTTGCAAATGCAACCATTTTTGCTCATCATTAAGGCAGCCACATTCTGACTTTGCCAATGATGTCTCTACAGCGTGCATGCAGGTTTTTTTCAACTCTATTTTTTGTCAACTGTTCCTACCAGCACGAATCGCCCACCCTTCCAAAAGGCAGAAGTGCTTTTAACGCATGTGCAAGATGTTCTGCGTGGGTTTGCACACAGGGCCTCGGTTTATAGTCTCCTCTGAAGAACATCTGCGGGCAGTGGAGTCAGTACTGAAGTTAACTCCTGGGGAAAAAATCCCCTTGAACAGGGATCCTGGGGGGAAAATCCCCTTGAACAGGGCTCCTGGGGGAAAATCCCCTTGAACAGGGATCCGGGGGGAAAATCCCCTTGAACAGGGATCCGGGGGGGAAATCCCCTTGAACAGGGCTCCTGGGGGAAACCCCCTTGAACAGGGCTCCTGGGAGAAAATCCCCTTGAACAGGGCTCCTGGGGGAAATCCCCTTGAACAGGGCTCCTGGGGGAAACCCCCTTGAACAGGGCTCCTGGGGGAAACCCCCTTGAACAGGGCTCCTGGGGGAAATCCCCTTGAACAGGGCTCCTGGGGGGGAAATCCCCTTGAACAGGGCTCCTGGGGGGAAAATCCCCTTGAACAGGGCTCCTGGGGAGAAAATCCCCTTGAACAGGGCTCCTGGGGAGAAAATCCCCTTGAACAGGGCTCCTGGGGGGAAATCCCCTTGAACAGGGCTCAAACCCTAAGACAATTTTAAAACTAATTGTTTTCCCAAGCAAACATAATTTTTCACATGAACTAAGCAAACATGATTTTTCACATAAACTACATGCTTTACATTCTTTTACCAATCAAATCAGGATCACACAGGAAAGAGGAAATACAATTCATAGCATACAAAGAGCATGCAAAGGGTGAAAATCACAGCGCAAACAACTTTAAAAACTTATCACTATCTCAATTTTATACACACACACACACATATATCCTCCACCCCTTACATACATTTTATATTCACACACACACACACACACACACTCGCAAACACGCGCGCTGGCACACTCTTACACAATCATCCTCTCCTCAGACACACACACACATGCACAGACACACAAATGCACACACACACAGACACATCCCCACACACACACACAGGCTACACACACACACAGGCTATACACACACACAAACTAAACACACCAACTACACACATACACTTTGCACACACACACACAAACTATTTTGTTAGGTGTAGTTTTAAAATACAAAAGAATGCGAGTCATATCATGTAGAAATGTTTAGTTAAATAAATAAATAATGCTCTAGTACACTTATCATTTAAATCCATCTTGCTTGCTAAACAATCCAGAAAATGAGTTATGTACGATTCTTCTTCTTCTTTGTCAAACACTCAGACAGCAACTACTGTTGCCTGTCATATGAGCGATAGATAATCTGCATACGGTTACACAGACAGAGATGACTCAGAACAAACAGAAAATCATAAAACAAAACAAAAGAATGATACAGTTACACAGATACATAACTCACTGCACGCTGACTACACAGAAACATATATCCAATCTGATTTTTTTTTAAAGGATGATACACTTCCACAGATACATAACACACTGCACCCTGGGTATACAAAAACATGTATACATCATATCCAGTGTTCAGGGATGGTCAAAGCAGAGTCTGAGTACAGCAGGTACAAACATAGGCACAAACATACAGACCCATCCTCATAACCACAAGAGAGGGATCTTCCTTTTAGTCTTCACTCTCTTTGTGTTAGGAATGATGGGTGTGTATTTTGGTTTTATGTTGCCAACGATACACAGGGGGTAGAGGATTGTGAACATGGACGAAACTGGGTTCGGGGTAAACTTTTCAACAGCTTTGAAATATTTGCTTTTTTTTTCAGATTTGGTTCAGGATTGTTATCTGTTAATGTTCTACACTTTTCCTGTTATCATGTATCAGCTACAGCAAGGAGGAGAAAAAAATTAATATACAGACATCCTTTTCAGATAATTTAGCACTTTGGAATTCTAATATATCATAGTTTTATGTAAAGAATCTGGGTAATCTCTGTGAAAAGTAGTTCTCCCAACGTTTTTAGGATTTACTTCCATGAATGTATACTATAGTCAACTTTTTGGGGGTGGGAAAAGCTTTTCTTTGAGGAAACACACAAATACCTTTTACATTTCTTTCTGGTCTTTTTTTTTTTTTAAACAAGAAAAAAAGTTTAATATGTTTATATTTTGAACAAAGTAAAAAGAAATCAAATATGTCATGCAGACGATGTCACATCTGCATTGGATTCAAGAGTAGGCCTCTATGAGTGTGAGTGTGTGTGTGTGTATGCGTACGTGTGTGTGTGTGTGTGTGTGTGTGCGCGCGTGTATGTGTGTGCATGTATGCGTACGTGCATGGGTGCATGTGTGTGTGTGTGCGAACGCATGATAGTGAATGTGGTTTCTAGTCTACCTGCTTTCTCTTCATTTTATTTCACTCTTACTTCACTTGTTACTGAGTTTGTTAACCAACTCTTATTTATTCCCCCTTACAGCCTGAAATTGTTTGACCTTAATTTTTGGTAAAAAATTTCTCCAATGTCTTTCCATGCAATGTTCAAAATGTGTACACATGAAGAGGTTCCAACAAACTACCAAAAATCTTAACACTCGTGTTAATTTCATTCTAACTTTTGAAGTAAGCTCTATCAACGGCATTTTGTAAAATAAAACATGAAAAGTGAATGTTCATTAAAAAAAAAAAATTAAGAATCTATTTCATAAAAGGGATTAAAATAAAAGGGGGGTGAAGGGGAAATCAACGGGGGAGGGGGGGGATAAATGGGGATGGAGAATCCAGGGGAAGAGCAAGACGATGGATAAGCAGAGTAGCCGATTTCACCCACCTCTCCTTCTTTTCAAAGTCCTGTTTTTCAAACTTAACAGTAGCCTTGCCGTATACCCTGAACACAACAAGGCAGCAGCTAACAAGCGTCAATGGATTGTGTACAGGGACTGTTAGCTTTCTCAACTGAATAGGAACTGTTTACTGTTAGTTTTCTCAACTGAAAAACTGTTTACTGTTCTCTTAACTGAATATGAACGGTTTACTGTCAGTTTTCAAATATGAACTGTGTACTGTCAGTTTTCAAATATGAACCGGTTTACTGTCAGTTTTCAAATATGAATGGCTTAACTGTTCAACGTTAGTTTTCAGTTTTTTGAAATGTGAACTGTTGTTTTTAAATATGAACTGTTTACTGTTAATTTTCAAATATGAACTGTTTACTGTTAGTTTTTCAAATATGAATGGTTTCCTGTCAGTTCTCAAATATAAACTGTTTACTGTCAGTTTTCAGATATGAACTGTTTACTGTCTGTGTTCAAATATGAACTGTTTACTGTCTGTTTTCAAACATGAACTGTTTACTGTCTGTTTTCAAATATGAACTGTTTACTGTCTGTTTTCAAATATGAACTGTTTACTGTTAGTTTTCAAATATGAACTGTTTACTGTCACTTTTCAAATATGAACCGTTTACTGTCAGTTATCAAATATGAACTCGTTTACTGTCAGTTATCAAATATGAACTGTTTACTGTCTGTTGTCAAATATGAACTGTTTACTGTCTGTTTTCAAATATGAACTGTTTACTGTTAGTTTTCAAATATGAACTGTTTACTGTCACTTTTCAATATGAACCGTTTACTGTCAGTTATCAAATATGAACTGTTTACTGTCAGTTATCAAATATGAACTGCTTACTGTCAGTTTACAAATATGAAGTTTATTGTCAAATTTAAAAATATGAATTGTTTACTGTTAGTTTTCAAATATGAACTGTTTATAATCAATTTTTTTGTTCATTTCAGTTTTTCAAATAGAACTGTTTACTGTTAGTTTTCAAATATGACCTGTTTATTGTTAGTTTTCAACTATGAACTGTTTATTGTTAGTTTTCAAATATGAACTGTTTACTGTTAGTTTTCAAAGTATGAACTGTTTACAGGTACTGTTAGTTTTCAGGTTAATTCTGCAAAGTCTGTACACATAACACTCAAACAAGACACAGTCTCTTTGCCAAACTGAAAGTTGATTTCAATAAAGACACAGGAGCATGCATAAATAAACATACAGTGAACATCGCCACTAAACTCAGACAAAACTAAAGACTCCACAAAGCCGAACAAACAAAACAGTGCAGAACTACACTGTACAAAGAAAACAAAACTAAAAACAAGTTTAGATAAAACACAAGAAGACCTACAAGTTTTCTTCACACTGATAAAAATTACAACAAGACAAAACACACTAGGCTCCGAAAGACGTAACACAACACACTGGCTCTGATACAGCACAGAAATTTAAAGTTACCTGAGGATGCATAATCAGCAGGATTTACTTCTTGCCCTAAGGTGAAAGTGTACAGAGAAGCATAACCCTTCAGTCCAGTATGGATGAGCATGATATTGCTACATCTACAACAACACTACAAAATGCAGGCACTGTGTGGCCAATGCCAGTGAAATATATCCAAGATCCCAGGGCATAAGACTGAATCAGAATTGAGATTCCGTCCAAAATGAACCATCAACGTCAGGAACAAAAAGGGGGGGGCTTTGATTTGTTGCTTTACAAGATTCAGCGCTATATAAATTCCACACATTATTCTTATTATTATTATTATTCTTATTAAAACAGATTCTTTCCAAAACGACCCTATACAATTACGAACAAAAAGGGTTGGGTTCAGGGAGAATATTGTTGTTTGTACTTATTTGTTTGTTTGTTTGCTTGCTTGCTTGTTTCTTCTTCTCCTTCATCGAACGCTCTATACAATGTCAATATATTTTTTTCAAAACAAAAAAAAATGAAAATTTTAGAATTGATGAATGACATCCGATTGCTAAAATGTGCACTCACATGCAAACTTTCTTTTCATTCTGCGTTTTGTTTTTTTGTGGTTGAATATTTCAGAAACTGACACTATCGACAGCAAACCTCGAAACAAAAAGCGCTCACTTCACAAATATCAGTTTCAACGAATACAAGCTCTGAAAGTATCTCAAAACTACCCAAGAAGCATTCTGAAGTATCTCTCACCTAAAAGAAATGTTGCAACGATTGGAATCCAATTTCTGTTCAGTCATGCCCTGCTATCGTCCACAACAGCTGAATGTTTAGTCATGAATATTCATCTACACTAAGTGTCTGATAAATAAATAAATAAATAAATAAATTGGTCCTTAAACCAAGCACCAGTGCCCCCACAGTCACAATAAGCTTTTCGTCCACACCACTGATGGGAGAAAAACATACCTGGCACCGGGTCTTGGTCACGTCATAGACAAATAATGACAATTATTTTCACAATTCTTACTACAGCAAACAAAGAGTGTGCTGTGAATTGTCCACAGATGTTCCACAATTAGGTTATCTTGCTCGTTTCATTTATTCTTATTTTCATAAAGGAAATACAGTACTTTTTGGGGGGTTTGTTTTTTATTGCTTTTTTTTTGTTGTTGTTGTTTTTGGGGGGGGATGGAAATGCTGTACTACTAAGACACTACAGTGCTTTGTTCATTGATGACTAACAATGTAGTTTCTGCCATTCTTTCAACAACAAAAAAGGGAAAAAATCACACCTCCACAAACACAACACTTTCTTTCACACATCCTCTCCTTATACACGACTTCTGTTTCAACAATGGTATTAAAAAACAACATGCTCTAACCTGCTAGAGGAATTCAAGTTTTCATTTCATGTACATTCGGGAAGGAGTGGAGTGATAACAAAGGAGAAATCTTGCCACAACAAATCTCATGATGCACAATAATGCACAAGTACCAGGCTGTCACAATCATTATTTCTTTCAAACGCTAGCACACTTCAAACACTACCAGATAGCAAAGTAGAAATCTGAGAATGAAGACACTGTGGTCCTGTCCTCAGCTTAAAAGATCCCAAACACTTATTTTGTGGGCTCTCATGGTTGAACATACCAGCCAATTTTCTTTTCAATCTGGTTAATTAAGGTTTCTCTTTTACTTTAGAAGTAATGCATGCCATGCTAGCCATTCACATCCCCCCCCCCCCCCCCCCCCCCCCCTCAAAAAAAAAAAAAAGCATGTCACTAGACAGTTAATCTTACCAGTAATGTCCGCACCAAAGTCCACTTCAGTGATCATGTCTGTGTCCTGCACTGAAAGCTCCTGGTAAAGGGAGTCATCGTTTCTCCTGCAATACAAAGTATGGCTCTCTCAACTCGAACAGAAGGTAACAAACCAATAGCACATATATATAATAAGAAAAAAATGGGTTTACAGGTTTCTACTTATAGTGGTATGTACATTAACATTTTAGACAACATTATACACCTTAGCCTTGGCTACAGAATTGCATCAAACATGAAGATTCTGTAGAAATGACAAATAATTTCCTAACAAAAATGGTCATAAAATGAATGGAATAAATATAACCTCCTCCTCCCCATCCCTCTTACACACTAACCAGTACATGTTCCTAGATGCATTCAAGCAAACACCATTTCTGCCGTTTTCTATTCCTTCTCCCTTGCCTCTCTCTCTCTCTCTCTGTCTCTGTCTCTGTCTCTGTCTCCTCTCTCTCTCTTACATAAATCTAAGCACATTCATTCTTGACTCACACCCACTCTGCAACATCCACAGAAAACCACCACGCAAAAAACTCAAAACTAAAAGACAAGACACTCTACATCCACGGAAATCCACACCTGCTTCGCAAATAGTCAAGAGACAAGTATAACCACTGTCCCAAGGCTATCAAATATTTGAACGACAGTGACACATCAACAATAGAACACTGACACTGATTTGCGGTTGGCAGCGCTGCCTTGGGATGCAACGGACTCCTGCGACTCCTCCAACTCTGGCGTCGTTGCAACTATATTGGCCAGCGTTTGAGCCAGTCCTGCAATCATGGTCAAAACCCATCAGCCAACCTCTTGGGTTTGTCCCGTACACAATTCATTTTCTACAAATAATCACCTAGCTTTTGATTTGTCTTTGCAAGATATAGCGCTATATAAGTTTCATTTATTATTATTATTATTATTATCATTATTGTTCCGATTTACTGATAGTTATTGTTATTGCTTTATTGTTTTTTATTACTACTCTCTCTCTCTCTCTCTCTCTCTGACTTATTTTCAACCGAAAGTTTGCACATAAAGTATAGAATGTTCTAGTACTTTGTTTTTCCATGACCCGTTTTATGGTTTATGAATTCATGTGTGTAAGCCTGAGTATATGTGTCTGTGTCTGTTGTGCTTGACCGAGTTAGTGTGGCAGATGAATTTGCACTTAAAAATCTAAATCTTTCAATACACATGACAGAGAAATGGGGGGAAAAAAAGCCAAGATCTTTTCAGACTGCATAATTAGATTCTATTTACACTTGAAAAATATTAATGGAGATGTATAAAAAAAAAAATCAAATAAAGATCATTTTTAAAATATCAAACATTATTCAAACAAAATTTAATTAAAACACACACACACCACTTGCTCGTCCAAACACACATTCTCAAGGATACCCTTATTAACAAAACTAAATAAATGTAAAATATGGACATCATTTTCTCTCATTACAAATACCCTAGTATTGCCAGGATGATCAAGTGCTTCCCCATGATAATTTGCTAACTTCCAGTTTCAGGGGGGGTCTGTTTAGGGATTTTTAGTTTGTTTGGTTGGTTTTGTTTTTTGGTGTGGTTTTTTGTTTGTTTGTTTGGGTTTTTTTGGGGGGTGTTTTTGGTTTGTTTGTTTGGTTTTTTGGGTGGTGGTGGTAGGATGGATGTTTTTGGTTGGTTTGAATTTGTTGGGGGGGGGGGGGGGGGGTTGCTTTTTGTTGTTTTGTGTTGTTGTTTGATGTTGTTATTGGGTTTGGGGATTTTTTTGTTTGTTGTTGTTTTGTTGTTTTTTGCTGTTTCATTGTTCTTGGGGATTTTTTTTTTTTTTTTTTGGGGGGGGGGGGTGAGAAGGGGGGTGTGCGGGGGCAGACATGATAGGAACTTTTTTGTTGTTATTTCCATAACCGCATTCCAGTTACATAATACAACAGTTTTCAAAAAAACAATCCCCATTATGAGAAGGGAAGAAAAAAACAATACATCAACCACCAGCTAGTCTACCATTATACTCATAGATTCAGGTAAGTTAGTCACTGACAAAGAAGACCAAAAAACAAAAAGAGAGAGAAAAAAAGCAAAGCACAGATCACAGTGGACCATCTCACTGCAAAAATTAGCAGAAAACACAAGACCAGCACAGAGTCAAGTCCTACTAACTGATGCACTCCATGGTCAAACAAGCTAAAGATTTCTTCTTCTTTGACCAACACTCAAGACAGCAACTATCGTTTGCCTGTCGTATGAGCGAAAATGCGTTGCGCTGCCGTTAAGCACCTGACTAGTCAGGCCCAGAAAATCTGACTTCAGCATGGCTAAAGATTTAATTACTTGAGCTTAGTTATCATCAGGAAGCTATTGGGTTTTTTCCCCACAAAGAACCTGCCACATTTGTGATGTGCATCATAGCAGTTTCCATAAGCTACTAATTCCTTCCTGGGAATGGGAGTCTTCTTAGCTTCAATCCAGCAAAGTTACACACTCAGCTGTCACATGCTACAAACTTCGTCTTGGTTTGGGAGTCTACTTTGCTTCAATCCAGCAAAGTTACACACTTAGCTGTCACATGCTACAAACTTCTTCTTGGTTTGGGAGTCTACTTTGCTTCAATCCAGCAAAGTTACACACTCAGCTGTCACATGCTACAAACTTCTTCTTGGTTTGGGAGTCTACTTTGCTTCAATCCAGCAAAGTTACACACTCAGCTGTCACATGCTACAAACTTCTTCTTGGTTTGGGAGTCTTCTTTGCATCAATACAGCAAAGTTACACACTCAGCTGTCACATGCTACAAACAGCATTCTTGGGAAAGAAGTCTATTTTTAGCTTCAATCCAGCAAAGTTACAAACTAAGTTGCCGTATGCTACAAACAGCATTCTTGGGAATGGGAGTCTTCTTTGCTTCAATCCAGCAAAGTTACAAACTAAGCTGTCACATGCTACCAACTTCATCTCGGAATATTCTTAGTTTAGATCCAGGGAAGTTATAAACTGTGCTGCCTTCTCTAGCATGCACTGGAGGGTATTCTCAACAAGGAGCAAGTATGACAAGCCAAGTGTCAAAAGCCCTCAATGGGTGGAACATTTCTGTCACAGGCAAATCTTTCATATCCTTCTCTCAATGACCAAAGTGGAAGATTGATACCTTTTAAAAATGACTAAATAATGGAGTTTGTTCCCACTTTTTTTTTTTAATAACAGAAAACATTTTCTGATTTGACTTTAACTCTATTTCTTGATTCAAACTAGCTAAAAAGACTTATTCATCCAGGCGCAAATGGCCTTTTTTTCCTTTTTAAATAATTAGATAAATTTATGAACTTCAGAAAGAAAAAAAACTAAGAAAAGAAAAGATGCATACTGTAAAACAAAACTGTATTCTTCTCGGGGAGGGGGGGGGGGGGTTCTGACATATCTCCTGCTCCTTTTTTTCTTTTTTTTTAGGGGGGGGAGGGGAAGAAGAATGGGGTGAATGCTTCTATGAGAAAGCAACTCTCATCTTCCATGGTTACAATACAAGCAAATTTTAGTACACAAGTCTCAAGACGCAGATGTTAAGTTATTAAGGAATAAGAAGACACTGACAGTTTAAATAACATCCACAAAATTATATCTCAAGACAACCAATAGTTAGGAAATGCACGCAGTTAAAACGAGCACAAAAGTTTCTTTAAAAAAAACTAAAACCTCCATAATACAGGTTAACAAGATAAACAGTTAACAAACAACCCAGTTTCTCAAGTAACACACAAACACTCCATTCCCCGATATGTAACAAAACAAGAATGCAGGAAAATAACGCCCAAAAAGTTCCAGGTCAGTGACGAACAATCCTACATGCATTAACGGCAACCCTCAACAACTCGTACGATGCAGTATCTTGACTTTCAGAACACACACACAACTTAACACTCTTTCAGGGCAAACAGAAACCACCAACGTTTTGTTCACCATCACATGCCGATAAACCCCAGACAACAAAAGGAAGGAAGGTGTACACCGTCTATTGTAATTAGCGAGGAAGTTAACGTTTGGTTTGGGGAATACAAACTTGTGTCTACTCATGCAACAACATTTAAACTCACCAAGTACAACACATCCATTCGGTTGAGGACGAGGTGAGAATGGAAGGGGAACAAAAAATACACAAAACAAAAAGAAGATGTAATTCCTTACCATTCTACTAAAAAAAAATATTTCATCGTGTATACTACTTTAATCCTGAGCAAAAACATTGGCACATTAATGCTTTTTGGCTCTACTCTTTTTTCAGCCTAGCTGTCAAATGTTATCATACATAATTTTTTTATTTTTAAGTTAAGCAAGCTCAGTATTTAGGCTAGCTATCAAAATTTGTTATTGCAATACACTGGCCTATCTCTATGCGTTTCAATAATGTGTTTTGGCCAACTAACAAAGCAAAGACTGTGAAGCATGAGTGCACTATGTAAGTGTGTGTGTGTGTGTTTGTATGTGTGCGCGCGTGCGTGTGTGTGTGTGTGTGTGTGGTGAAAGGGGGGGGGGGGGGGGGGGGGTATGGGTGCCTGCAGGTGAAGAAGTAAGACACAGAGAATAAGTATATGACCTGCATGCACAACAATGCAAGCATACACATGTGCATAATATAAGTATTCCCATGAATGTATGTGAGCACATGTGCTTGTGTAAGCATACATTTATGTGTATATATGTACACAGGTGTTTGTAAGTGTTTGGGTCCACAGGTCATTTATTATATCATTCCTTTTTTTTTACCCCCCAGCAGCTTGTGTATATGACATTGATCAAACTGTGTCAAGAAAACACAGGCAAAAGTGTCAATCAACGGACATATAATGAGTAATGCCCTAACACTTGTAACAGCTGCTCACTAAAAATAGCTGCTACGTTTGCTAAAGTGTGTGCACACAAGTCTGTCTCAAACATCACTGCTTATTATTGCTAGACCTCTTGTAGGGAGGGTGAGCTTACAACACCCAGGGCAGCTGATGTGGTCTCGCTCTCCTGTAGGGTGGCCTATCCATTTGCCATAATCAGATAATTCATTCCTTGTTATCACCATATCTGATGACCATTCCTTTGTTGTTATCGGAACAGTCAACGTATGCTCCCTCGCTTGATGACTCAGGCACTTGTTGTTACCAGAAACAGTCACATTTCCCTTTGTGTGATAGTCATGTTGTTTGACCAAGTCTGGTTTCCTCATAAATCTGATAATAGTCTTGTTTCCTCTTATCTGATACAGTCTTGGTTTCTCTTGATCGATAACCATCGTATTTGCAGTTACCAGAAAAAGTTCTCCCAAGTCTCCTGTGTACTGACACATTTCTCAATGTGACAATAAATAGTCTTGTTTCCTCTTATCTGATACAGTCTTGGTTTCTCTTGTTTGATAACCAGTGTATCTGCAGTTTCCAGAAAAAGTTATCCCATGCATTAACCAATCCATCTAATGCTATCAGAAAGGACACATGTTCCCTTGTCTGTTGATCGTTCCATTTTGTCACTGGAGATGTTATTCTTTCTTCTGTCTGCTGACCAATCCATTCAGGTCACCTGCAGCTCTCTTGTCTGCTGATCATTCCATGTGGTGTTGTTATCAGTGATGGCACCTTTAGTTCTGCTGCTCGTCACCTGTTCCTTTGTTTGTTGTCATAAAGCCTTCCAACTGCTATTATCAGCTGTTATTTTCTCACCTCTCCACCAGTCTATTTGCTGCTATCAAACTACTTCCAGTTCCATTCCATTTGCTGACATTACTCAGTGTCGTCAGTTTCTGTTGTCTTATTGCTGACTATTGGTCCATGACATCAAACATGTTGATATATTGATTCACTACTACACAAGTAGCTAAATCTGTCCATCGCTTTGCAAATTTGTGTAATTCTAATAACTATCATAACTGCTAAAGGAACAACAGTTCGCACACCTGCTACACTATTCACTTCTAAATCTTTACAAAGCAATATGTTCACAGAACTTCCCACCCGCTCTTTAGCAAATAAAACTTCCACACTTTAGATAACACTCAGTCTGGCTGAGCAATACTGGACACTGATATGCAATAGTTCCTTTAATTGCTATCAACCCTCACTTAAAAGCCAAAAAATATACACATTCTAGAGGCAAAACACTACTGAAATGAAAGCCTTTGACATAAAAGGGGATCACTAGGGAATCATACATTAGTTATGACAAGTCTTACAGCATTCCGATGCAAACACTTACCTAAATCATCTGTGGAAACATAAACAGTATACACTTAGCAAAAACGACAAAAAAACAAGACTATAACATGTCATGAGAAAAACAAACAATGCTACATACGTGATAAACAAATCAAACAAGAAAGGATATAAAACAAACACACCAAATAGATCATTCCGTGGACAGTATACAATCATATAACTAAAAAACATCAAACGTAATACATTCAGAGAATACACTAACTCACCAGACACCTTCTCCCGCTCAAACTCATGAAGCTCGACACTGTGATTAAAGGCTGGCAACGAGGTTTTCGAGACATCTCTCAAAACCACAACATCACCCGAATCGGCAGTCTGCCCTGCCTGAGATTTGCTCTGAGCTTTGGCAGCAGCACTAACCGGGGTAGACGTTAGCACAGCGGGCACACTATGTACCTCAGTTACCACCGTCACTACAGGGGAAGGGGGTTCGGAAGTCTTTTCACTTTTGTCAGCATGAGGTAGGGATGGCGGAATGAAGGGGTCAGTAGACTCAGCAGGGGATTCTGGCAAGCAAGCGAAAAGCATAGCAAGAACAAAACCAAAAGGAAAAAAAAAAAAAAATTAACAACCGACCGAAAAAAACTTGAAAATAATGCACATTACAAGGTGGATGAAATTCAAGATCACTCAAAGGGGAGAAAGAAGAGAGATCAAGAATGTGAATACCGAAGATCGTCAACTAAATGTTACAAAACTGGCCACAATGGCAGGTGATCGATCCTGTACCATGGTTCTTGTAATGTCAACAGATACATCAACTTGTTTCTCCCATAAATGCATCCCTATGGGGTTTGGTATATCTGTCAGAATTTTCAGTCTATATGGGGTTCTGTATCTCTGCCAGAATTTTCAGTCTCTATGGGGTTTGGTATCTCTGCCAGAATTTTCAGTCACTATGGGGTTTGGTATTTCTGCCAGAATTTTCAGTCTATATGGGGTTCAGTATCTCTGCCAAAATTTTCAGTCTATATGGGGTTCGGTATCTCTGCCAGAATTTTCAGTCTATATGGGGTTTGGTATCTCTGCCAGAATTTTCAGTCTATATGGGGTTCCGTATCTCTGCCAGAATTTTCAGTCTCTATGGGGTTTGGTATCTCTGCCAGAATTTTCAGTCTCTATGGGGTTTGGTATCTCTGCCAGAATTTTCAGTCTCTATGGGGTTCGGTATCTCTGCCAGAATTTTCAGTCTATATGGGGTTCGGTATCTCTGCCAGAATTTTCAGTCACTATGGGGTTTGGTATCTCTGCCAGAATTTTCAGTCACTATGGGGTTTGGTATCTCTGCCAGAATTTTCAGTCTACCAGTACTTCATGCTGCATGATGAAGAAAAGGAAAAATCACCAACAATGAAGGTGACTGGCGTAGTGTTTTCCTTTGTGATTTGATTATCAACTGTGCACTACGAGGAAGCAAATGCTGTGTTCATGTGTGTGTGTGTGGGAGGAAGGGGGGGGGAGGGGGGGTGAGGGGGTCTGTTGGTCTGCCTCCCTGCATGAATCTGGACTGAATGAGCATAAACAACTTCCTTTCATAGGGCTGATGATCTATGACGTTGAACACCAGTATTTTCAGCAATATTTCTGTAGCCCACACTTTCAAATTAAAAAGAATTTTGGTGACAAAACCGAACATCAGAATACTACTGCTGTCAGACAGCAAACATCAGATAATCGAACACTGAACATAACATATGGATAGGCAGCAATTCACTTGATCTCTCTTCAGGATATGTTAAACAGGTAAATCAAAATCACACTACTTATAATGAAAAAAAAAAAAGTCAGTAGGAAAAAAAGGATGAAGAGAGAGACGGGGGAAAGGGAGGAGAGAAAAGACCAAACAAAAACAATCCACATTGCTTTTACAATAGTTTGTCTGATTATCTGCATTCAAGTAGGGGGGAAAATAATCAAAAAGCCCCACAAGCTTTGCATGCCTGAATGTAATGTCTCTTACTGACTCATAACAGGACCAAATACAGGGTCTTCAGAAAATTCACTACACTACTTAGTGATTGCAGCTTATAAATGAACAGTCAAAAAGCATGTTAACTAGAGAATTAAAAAGGGGAAAAGAAAACAAAATGCAGCAAAATGAAAACAAAATATAAATCTGACAAATCTATACTTTACCCTGCAATTTAAAGAACTCTCTTTAATACTGGTTTATACTTATAGACAAATATGTCGGCATTTTTTGTTAGTCCACGTCTATAAAAAGCACTGTAAGTTTCTGTACAGAAGTAACACCCATCTTTAGTCACCAAATTTTATACTAGTGTATTGATCAACATCTTGACTTAAACACAACTATACACAAACTTTAAAGGTCAAGCTTTCTGAAATCAAACGTAGAAAAAGTAGTACAAAATTGCCAAAATTTAATGATACTTAAGAGCTGGTTGCTGTACATCTGTTCTTGACAAATTGAGTGCAATAAATTGTGAAAAAAATGTATAGTAAAACAACATAAACCTTTTGTTCTTTGAATCAGTTTTCTTTCTTTATTTTTAACAAAGGTTTTGTTTTTTTCTTCCTTTCATTCTAAATGTAATGACACTGTTTTCTTCCATTCATTTTGTAAGTCATTTCACAATCTT
>CM054141.1:10359776-10364776 GCA_028751875.1 Rapana venosa | reverse complement strand
AATCCCCTCTGTCTCACCTCAGTGTAGCGTTCATGAAGCTTTGTGTACTCCTTTTTCATCTCAGCCTCTTTCTCCTCCAGCCTGCTCACTGCAAAATAGAACACAGTAATCTAATTTAAACGTAAAATAAACACACACACACACACACACACACACACACACACACAAACACTTTCAATGAATAGTAATTTTAGTATACAAAACACACGGAGTGACTAACTCCATTTTCAGGTAATCTTTCCTTCAAACTCTTTCTTTAGTTATAGATTATGCATGCCTCATCTACACTTTACTTACAGAACTACTGAATCACAGCTACATGGGAAAAGCGATATAAAACTAAAAGAGAAGTATGGGACACAATGATTGTATGAATATGACAAATATTGAATTTGATATGAATGAATTTTGTAGTTAGTTACAGAAAGTGAGAAAAAAAACCACCCCACTGTTCAACATTACAATATACTTGTAATACTGTTTGATTGGTCTGTTTTGTTATCATACTTGCATTTATGACTCTCTTAAATCTGTTACTGTGAGTGTGTTAATGCTATCAACATCAATAATATCAATATTATTGCTTCAATACTATTCATTCTTAAAGTTTCCTTTACTTCAGTTTCCGCATAGCCTTTCAGTTTCACTGTCTCAGTGCCCTATAATAGCTAAGCTATTGCCACCATGCTGCTTCTGTGTGCCTAAAAAAAAAAAAACCCATGAGGAAAAAAAGGAAACCACAATCATTATCAGGAAACTCCTTTACCTTATCATTCAATCATGATTTTATTTATTTGTTATTATAGTACCTGATATATCTCAGTAGAATACTCTTGAAGAGCAGGATTCAGTCATGATCTACATCTTGGCAGGGTTTTCTTTTTTAATCTTATCTTTTACTGTTCTAGATCTACCCACTGACCAAAAATTCCCATGGTAATAAACAGTTATTAATATTAAAAAATGGGTGCAGTAGCAAAGGGGTTAAAATTACACAGAACCTATTCAACTGCACCCCTCCTCTCCTTCCCCATCCTCTCCACCACCCCCACTACCCCCTTCCTCCATCCACCCCCCTCTCCAACCACCCCCCCCCCCATCCCCACCCCCCCTCCACCCCTACCCCCAAACTTCCTTCACCCCATCAAAGCTATTTGCAGACATGCATGAATGTCAATAAAGTTTCACTGTTTCTTTGCTAGGTGTGTGTGTCTGCCAGCATCCATTTCTTGAAGTAAGTGCTCAGACTCAGACACGTGGAGATTTCCCAGTTTGCCAGATTCCACTAGCTGCTCCATCCCAATTCCATGTAAACACACACACACACACACACACACACACACACACACATAAAAGAGAAAGGAACAAAGAAAGCAAAACAAAACAAAAAGTGGTGAGTAAGGATTGTACAAAAATTACACAGAATGACGAAACAAAGAAGCAAGATGCCAGACAGAAAAAGCTTGGAAGGCAAAAACATGCCAAGAAAAAGGCTGGGCTTCTTGAAAAAATGTCAGACTGTCCCGACTTCTCACGCTGCTGTGTACTGTACTACTACTACTAGTGTATCAATCCCACTAGCTTCCTGGTATGTATGGCTGACTAGATTTCAATCAGGACTATTTATTTGTATGATTCTGTATTTATTTTTATCATGACATGTATACATGATGTATTATTATTACAAATATGACTCATATACCTTAGGCTTTAACTTTTAGAAAACTAGATTCTGAACAAAAGAATTCTCAGCATTTAGCAACTCAACTGACAGTGATACTGATAGTGATAGACTGATACTGATTTATAAACTTCTACTTCTAGAGTTAGCTAGCGCTCGCTCGCTCTCTCTCTCTCTCTCTCTCTCTCTCTCTCTCTCTCTCTCTCCTCTCTCTCTCCCTCCCCTCTCTCTCTCCCTCTCTCTCACACCCATGTATACACACACACTACATGAATTACATACATACATGTATGTATACACACATACACATACGCACACACACAACGCTACACTATACTATACTACACACACACACACACAAAGTGACACACACAGTAACACACACACAGCTTACCATGGTCAGCCGCATTTTTTGACTTCAGCTCCAGCATGCGCACAATGGACTCCAAACTCTCCACTTTCTCCTCAAGGTCTTTCTTCTCTCCCTCCACTGCATCCTCCATTTCCAGGTATTTCTGGACAACATCACATTGTCCACATCAGAGAAAACATCACACACTGACACATCAATGACAACATCACACATTTGCCCATGCCAGTGACAACATCACTTATTTTATTGTCAACGTCACAATTGTACACAAGTCATTAACTTAGGCAGAACACCATTCTAAAAAAAGTAAAACTTTAATTCTCAATCTAATTTCTTAAAGTTCTACAACATTAAACACTGAACTACTGTACATCAAATAACAACATCAGTGTTGGTTCATCCCAGAGCTTTGTTTAAATTTAAATTTTATACAATGTATGCATGTATACATGTACATGATATATTTAGTGATTTACATGATTTCCTAAACTTCATCTGAAGTTCATGCTACATAAAAAGTATATTAGTTAATTTTTTCAACAGAGTAAGACTAAGAGAATGAAGAAAAATTATAATTGCAGACCATACAAACCAACCATCATCATCAATATCATTTAAAAAAGAATGCAAAATTTATTTAGCACAAAGTATCAAACACACGCACATGCACACCACACACACACACACACACAACACACGACACACAACACATGACATATAATGATATCTATTAATATATAACTTTTTACACTCATAATGTGATTTAATAACTTTTCTTTTAATCATACTCCTCAACAGGAGAAAAAAGGAGGGATGAGCTGACCTGCAGGAAGTTAATTTCCTTTTCTCAAATACTATGATTTTCATCAAAGTCATTACAAAATAAACACTTCTGTTCCAAATCAGTTCATAGCATTCTAATTAATTAAAGCTAAGTTCCAGAAAAAAAGATACTGAAATCAAAACAAGATTATCATCACAATTTTTCAGGAAGCTTTTTTTCTTCTATCCTCTACTTGCTAAAAAGTACTTAGTAAGAACTAATTATAAATATTAATTAAAATAAAATTTTAAAAATTTAAGCTACTTAGTCAGAACTATTCATACTAAAAAATTTTTTTAATGTTTTTAAGTTTTTAACTAAATGAACGAATGATTCACTGCATGTACTTTAACTTGATTAAGCACAGCTTCCACACCCACAGTATGATTCATAACTTGGAGCACTAAGGGCTAGTAGGGGAGTAAGGGGCATAAGAAAATTGAAAAAGACTAGTAAAGAGTATCGAAGGGGACACCGGACAGTGAAGGAGTCAGGCTAAAAAAAACAGCAAAAAGTTCACAAGCAGAAACAAATTTTACACATTCATGAGTGCACGCAAATGGATGCATGCCCACATGCATGCACACACACGCATACACATGTATGTTCACACACACGCACACTATAATTCTGTATGCACTATACATTAAGTCTATATCATATGGACCCCAGTGGGGGTGGTAATGTTTTTTTTCTCTTCCAATTTTTATTTTGAGGTAAATGAATGAGCAGCTGCACTCATGTTCTTTTTACATTCACTGACTCAAGTCCCTGTGTGCATGAAGTTTTTTAATTTTGTCATTTGATCCCACTGGCACACAGTGGCCTACTCCTCCCACAAAATGGGAGCGGTTTCAAAATGTGCGCATAATGATAAATAAATGTTCTGCGTGTGCTTGCAGTTGCACTCAAGACCTCATTAAAAAGAAAATCTTCATAACTAGAGTAGTGGCGAGAAGAGCAGTAGAATTATAGAATCTTCCTGCTTAATCTGAATAACATATGATTCTGATAATCTGAATGAAACAAAACCAACTGGCCAAGTGGCTTCGGAATGAGAATAAGCATACAGATATATATATATGGAAAATGAAGACTGTAGAGTAGAATTAATATCAAATTTGTTTAACAAAGACAACTCACAAAGTTTAAACAATCTAATATCAGAGAAAGTGCACTAGTCACCTTGGCTTAATGATCTGATAATGATCTGATAACTGACAATTTAACTTTCCTGCTGAATCTTTTGACCATTCTGTTGAGCTTACTAATTCCTCTTTATTTTCTTACTCTCAACTGACTCAAGGGTTTTCCTAAGGGTTTTTTTATATCCACAACCAGGCTTCTGGCTATGTATTATTATCTTTGGTGATTAAAGTATGTCAAACACTTGTTCCTCTTACCTCTCTCAGTCTCTGTCTCTCTACTTTAGTAAAGTTCTAGTCTGAATCAGTGGATGCTACTTGACTTGCCAATCAGAAAAGTGTATCCATCACTCCATGAGTGTGTGTGTGTGTCAAGTCAATTTTTTATTTCCAGACGGACAATTGAATAAGCAATGCATTTGCTTTTTTTCATCAAGCCGTGTGTGTGTGTGTGTGTGTCAGATTTATTGGCAGGGAGAGGGGGTGGTATAAAAGTGTGTGTGTATCACTGTATACATGTGTGTGTGTGTGTACACATGTGTGTTACTGAGTGTGTCCATCTGTTGTGTGAGTATGGTAACAATATCAAATGTACTGTATGACATGTATACAGCATACAGATCGTGGATCTTTGTTGCCTTATACTTAGTTCTGAAGCATTTTCTGACTCAAGAACTTAGTGTACATTATAATTATATCTAAGCTTTTTGTTTGACATGACTTGTAGATCTATACTTTATAATGTTAAGATTCCCTGTGCTCTTCTAAAACCATATGACATCAGCATGCCCAAGCATATAAACTTTAGATTTTCTTTGGACTAATGCTGCAAATGAATGGGATTTTTTTTTAATTCATGACTCATGTGCACTGCTTCAGGTTGAATAATTATTAAGTTCCAGGATTAAACACTAATGGTCTAATTTCTGCACTAAATAAAAGACTTGAGTATAGAAATCACACTGGGGGCAGGAGTAT
>CM054141.1:10242276-10354776 GCA_028751875.1 Rapana venosa | reverse complement strand
TGGCAAACCAATGTTCTGATCTCCCTGTAGTTGGTCATGACAGCTTTTACAGCAGTACACAAACAGTGTAACAAAACACCAGGGGAAAAAACAAAACATTATGGCCCAAAGTCCATAGTGCTTAATTAATGTCTGTCTATGAAGAAGTTGGAACATACACCTGAAAGCTAAATAATTATCAAGGTCCATAACAGAAGTCAGTATGTGACCGGTCACCAGCAAGGCTTGTGTCTAAGTCAAAGTCAAAGTCACACTTTTATTTTCAGAGGGTACATTGAATAAGCAGTGCATTTGCTTTTTTTCTCTCCATCAAGCCATCTATCTAAAGAAAAAAAAAGAGAGAGAAAAAAGGTAATAATATATATGCAGACATAGAATAAAAACCTAATCAATGATAAGCCATGCAAATCAAACAAGAGAAGACAATAATATATGCATACACGGAATTTAAAAAAACAACACATGAACAATATTAAACCATACAATTCAAATAATTTTTTTAAATCTCCTGAAAACACATCCACTACAATACAAACAAACAAGCAACAAAGAAAAACCAAATCAAAACAAAGAAGACAAAACAAAACAAAAAGACACACCAACTGCTACCGCCCCCCCCCCCCCTCCCACACACACACACACACACACACACACACACACACACACACACAACACACCTTCAAACATACAAACAACTGAAGTTGTGTGTGTGAGTGGGGAGAGGGGGATTTTTATTGTATGGGGGGGGGGGGGGGGTGTTATACTATTTTGTTGTTGTTGTTGTTTTTGTTCCTTGGCTAGAACTTAAGGTTCGCCATAAGTGAGATTTCTGCATAAGCGACATTTTTGGCCCACCATTTAGGTAGCTGTATTCCTGCTTCGGGATGATGCTTAAACACGACACCAATGTGCATACATTTTCAAATTACACACACACACACACACACACACACACACACACACACACACACATACACACACACACACATACATAATATATATATATAATATAATATAATATATATAATATATATATATATATATAATTATATAATATATATATTAATTATATATATATATATATATTTATTTTTTATATATATATATATATATAGTTCTTACCATCACGAATGGCCTACTCCTCCGAAATGTAGAATGGGCCTTAACGTAAGCACAAGATGGTCTGCGAGCGCTTGCACACGGGGCATCGGTTTATTGTACTCGTCCAAAGACTTTGATCAATGGAAGTAGATCAGTATTGATGCTTCTTCTTCGTCGTCAACTATTGTGGTCTGTCATATGAGCAAAAATACTCGTTATGCTGCCGTTAACCGCCTGACAAGTCAGACCCAGGGCATCCGACTGCGGCATGGGAGAGAACTGTTATCTTTTAAGTCTTTCTGGGGTGGGGGGGGGGGGGGGGGGGGGGGGGGGGGGGGGGGGGGGGGGGGGGGGGGGGGGAGGCAAGAGAATGGGCCAAGAAGGCAGAAAATAGACAAAAAGGCGGTAACATGAAGAAACGGAACAAGGTATTCATTTATTTATTTATTCATTCATTCATTCAGTCAGTCAGTCAGTCAGTCATTCTTTCTTTCTTTCTTTCTTTTTTTCTATCTTTTATTTCGAGGATAATGGAATAAGCAATCATGCGCTTTTTTTTCATCCAGTCCCCGCGTGTATGCAGTTTTGTAAATTTTGTCATCCGTTCCCACCGGCACACAATGGCCTACTCTTCTGAAAAGCGGAACGGGTTTTAACGTGTCCGCTAGATGTTCTGTGTGCGTTCGCGAACGGGACCTCGGTGTATAGTCTCATCCGAAGACTTTCATGAAGGGAAGTGGATCAGTACTGATTCTCCAAAGAGAGGGATAAACAAAAGAGGGAATTCATTGCACAATTTTTTCCAGAAGGTGAGGATGTTATTTATACCGACAGGCCCTGGAATCCTCACGGGAGAAAATGTCTATTGACTTCAGGGAGGGGTGGGGGAAGGGGGGTGGGGGGATCCCCTTGAACTGCTTTGAAGATATTCAAATTTGGATGACACAGAACAAATTACAGCTAAATGCAGATAAAACCGAAGCCATGCTTGTAGGGACCAAACACAAACTCTCTTCCATTACAACAGCTTCAATAGAACTTGGCAATGCATCAGTCCCTCTATCCACTGCTGTGAAGTACCTAGGTGTTATTATCGACAACACACTCTCTATGCAAAAATTCATCACCCAGACCTGTCAGTCGTGCTACTATCAATTACGGCGTATTCGTACAATTCGAAAGTACCTGTCCACCGATGCAACAGCCAAACTTGTCACCTCTCTCATTCTTTCACGTCTGGACTATTGCAATTCTCTTTTGTCTGGTCTGCCAGCATCATCTATCCACTCCCTTCAACGTATACAAAACTCCGCAGCTCGACTAGTTCTCAGAATGAAAAAATCGGAGCACATTACCCCCCTCTTGCGATCTCTCCACTGGCTGCCTGTGCCACAGAGAGTAGAATATAAGATCAGTACCCTCTGTTACAAATGTCTCCACAAAACTGCACCCTCCTACCTCTGTGAATGTCTTAACCTGTACACTCCTTCACGTTCCCTCCGCTCTGCTGCAGATACCTTTTGCCTACGAATACCTAGATTCAACCAATCTACTGTTGGCCGCCGCTCTTTCTCTATTTCGGGTCCATCGACCTGGAATGAGCTCCCTCTCTCTCTTCGCCAGAAGCCTAGCTATGACACTTTTAAATCCAGCCTCAAGACACATTATTTATTTCAAACCTAAGATTTCCCCCCTCCTGTCTCATATCAGAACTATCCCACCCTTCACTAACCCATGTCCTATCACCTTGCTAAAGTATATGACCTGTGTGTGTGTGTGTGTGTGTGTGTGTGTGTGTGTGTGTGTGTGTGTGTGTGTGTGTGTGTGTGTGTGTGTGTGTGTGTGTGCTTTTGAAAAACATTTGACTATAGCAATTTTATTTCATAGATTTGGTCTGCAGTACCATGTTTGTAATATCTGTTTGAACTATTGATTATTTGTCATTGGTTGTATGACTGTGTAAGATTAGGTCGAATGCATGCGCTTTGATTTGTCTTTGCAAGATATAGCGCTATATAAGTTCCATTTATTATTATTATTAACGAGTGTCTCTTTGGTGGCTCGAACCCGGGCTCATTCCTGGGCCGTCAAATAGTGAGGGCAACACTGTAATGCTGATGAAGAAAATGGTTTTGTTCAGACATGGTTTTCGCCTCTCTGGTCTTTTTTGTTTTGTTGTTTTTTTTTTGGTTGTGTTTTTTTGTTGTTGTGGTTTTCCCCCTTTTTTATAATCTCTCTCTTTTTTTAAAAAAAAAATCAAAAGGCTGATCCCTGAGATTATATTTAGGCTACAATGGGCAGGACAGAATTTTATGTGTTGAAAAATTATGTGATTGAAATAGGCTTTACTCGGAACTATGGAAACATTGGTTATGATAAGTGTCTGTAAATCCGTGCAAAAATGTCATCAACGATATCAGACTTGACGACAGACTTGAAAGAAACACACAGAAACTTCTTCTTTATTTTGTTTGTTCGTTTGGTTGTTTGTTGTTTTGCAATTGTGAAACTGTTGAGCCTACTACTTAGAGCTCGATTCAATTCTTCCAGACTTTTCTAGAATGTCAATGACTCCATGGACTGAGATAGATTTGTTTATTCTGATAAAGTATTATGCGATTATTGCAATGACCTAAAATTTCACTCAAGTTATAAGCTATGTTTCCGGAAGGTCAGACAGCTTTGTTTCACATTTTGATGGATAATAAATGTTCTTCCAACAACAACAACAACAAAAAGGGAGGGGGGGGGGGGGGGGGGGGGAGAGGCTCAAACTGCCTAGATTGCAGAAAGCGCCTGGTGGAAAATCCAGCACAAGTTTATCTCAGGGTATGGCTGTAGGGGCTACACCCTCCAACATCACCCCCCCCCCCCCCCCCCCCCACCCACCCACCCTTTCAGCCAGTTCGGCACCAACACCGTCTCGACTGTTATCTTCAGTCATCAACAGTTGAGCAGCAGTCCTGTGATGTCCACCCATCCACATCAGGGCAGTCTTTACCAGCTCAACCTCCGGGGCAAATCTTCACCGGCAGTGGCAGACAAGTCAACCGACCAGCAAGATTTCAGGATTTGCACCTGTTGTGTTGTGTGCAGGGCTTGTCTCCAGGAAGGCAACGTGTGGCTAGGTTGCCCCTTTTTTGGTTAGTTAGCTGCCTCTAAGCGACAGTGTAGTTTGGTTGCTTATTTGGCAGGATGAGTGTGTTCTAGTCAGGTAGAGAGCAGCAGACTGCCCTGTATGTGAACAATGAATGACACTAACCCATGGCCTTTTTTCTTCTTTCTTTCTTTCTTTTATTCTTTTATATCGAGGAAAATGGAATAAGCACTTATGTGGGTTTTTTTACATCCAGTCCCCGTGTGTATGCGGTTTTGTAAATTTTGCCATCTGTTCCCACCGGCACACAATGGCACACAATGGCCTACTCTTACGAAAAGCGGAACAGGATTTAACGTGTGCGCAAGATGTTCTGCGTGCGTTCGCACACAGGGCCTCGGATGAGACTATAAACCGAGGCCCCGTGTACGAACACATGCAGAACATCTTGCGCACACGTTACATCCAGTTCCGCTTTTCATAAGAGTAGGCCATTGCGTGCCGGTGGGAACAGATGACACAATTTACAAAACCACATACACACGAGGACTGGATGTAAAAAAGCACATAAGTGCTTATTCCATTATCCTCGATATAAAAGAATAAAATAAAATAAAAAAAAAATTTTTTAAAAAAAGATCGGTTTATAGTCTCATCCAAGGACTGCACAAGTGAGCAGTGTGTAGCCTATGTAGTTAGGCTGTACCACTTGTTCATGAAGTAACCGCGAAGCTGGGTTACCATGCAGGACACCCGAGTAGGATATTTCAGGGATGGTTTTCTTCCAGTACATATTGTTAATGGAAGTGTGTACTTGTTATTTTCAACAAAGACACTTTGCTGAAACATGCATTGAATATTGCAAACTAAGAATGTGACACGGATGCTTTGCTGAAAGTCACATTGCAAACTAACATTTCAACAAAAAGCAGTTTGCTGGAAATTCATTGTTTCTTTAAACTCAGGGGTGAGATGTGCTATGATTTGGGTTCTTTTACTGAATTATGGTAATAAGATTCTGCTGTAATTCCCAATAACTATAGCTGTTAGTAGCCTGTATGAGAAAGTTTATTCTGAATCGTCTTATTTAACAGCAATATTTAAGCCATCACAACCATGACAGTGTCTAAACATTACATAACAAAAATGTGTCATCAGTGCTGCATGCATTCGAATATGGGGCCTCGGTTTATAGTCTCATTCGAAAGACTTCGACATTCAGTTGTGGGTTTTTTTTCGACATTCAGTTATATTTTCTTGTCGAACTGGGAAGAAAGGGCAAGGCTAGGAATCGAACCCAGAACCTCACGGTTTGTTTGTTTGGCAGGTGAACGTCTCAACCAAAACTAAAATTTGGATTGAAATTGTTTTGTTTTTCTAATAATGTTGTATCATCATCATCATCATGCAGATAAAACCGAAGCCATGATTATAGGGACCAAACACAAACTCTCTTCCATCACAACTGATTCAATAGAATTTGGCAGTACATCAGTTCCGCTATCCAGTGAAGTTAAGTATTTAGGTGTTGTTATTGACAACACACTCTCTATGCAAAAGTTCATCACCCAGACCTGCCAGTCCTGCTACTATCATTTACGACGTATAAGTGCAATCCGAAAGTACCTGTCCACTGATGCAACATCCAAACTTGTCACATCTCTTATTCTTTCACGTCTGGACTATTGTAATTCTCTTTTGGCTGGTCTGCCAGCATCATCTATCCACTCCCTTCAACGCATACAAAACTCTGCAGCTCGATTAGTCCTCAAAAAGAAAAATCTGAGCATATTACTCCACTCCTGCAATCTCTCCACTGGTTGCCTGTGCCACAGAGAGTAAAGTACAAGATCAGTACCCTCTGTTACAAATGTCTCCACAAAACAGCACCCTCCTACCTCTGTGAATGTCTTCACCTGTGCACTCCTTCTCGTTCCCTCCGCTCTGCTGCAGATACCTTGTGCTTACGAATACCTAGATTCAACCAATCCACTGTTGGCCGTCGCTCTTTCTCTATTTCTGGTCCATCAATCTGGAATGACCTCCCTCTCTCCCTTTGTGAAAAGCCTACTTACGACAGCTTTAAATCCAGCCTCAAAACATACCTATTTCAAACTTAAGATTTTTCCCTCTTGTTTCATCTCATGTCTGTCCCTGCCTTTGAAAGCCAAAATTCCATCACCCTGCTGAAATGTACAACCTGTGTGTGTGTGTGTGTGTGTGTGTGTGTGTGTGTGTGTGTGTGTGTGTACATTTGAATTTGTTAGAATATTGTTAATCATTGTTGGTTGTTTGTGTGGGAGCGGATTGAATGGAAGCGCTCTGATTTGTAATTGCAAGATATAGCGCTCTATAAATTTCATATATTATCATCATCATCATCATCATCATCATCATCATCATCCACCAACAGAGCTATCAGCATCATTGGTCTTAGGGTGGGAGAAAGCACTGACCTCAGATGGTGAAGGTAGAGTAGAATGCGAAGCTTTGGCGAGGGCAGCAGCAGCAGGAGTGCAGGGCACTGACTGGCCAGACTTCTGAACGTCCACCTGGACTCTCCGCTCCTGCAGCTGCCGTCTGGCATTCTCCGTCATCTTTTGAATCAACAGAAAAAAACCCAAACCGTCCATGACAAAATAGCAACAGTCCACAAGCAGAACCAAAGTCCTCTTCTACCGAAAATAGAGAACATTCCTTCCTAAAAAAAAAAAAAAGTGCATAACTAAGACCAAAAAATAAAATAACCCTATCCCCCCACTTAAAAAACAAACAAACTCAAAACATACCATCCAGAAGACCACAACAGTTGCTCGATTAATTATATGATCAGCAACAACACAAAATCAGAGAGAAACATCTTGACTGTGCTCTAAAAATCAGCTGATGTTACTGAGATAAGCCTTAAAATAAAGCATCCTACATTACAAGTTAACAGAACTTTGCTTGTGGCTCAATCAGCCGCGAAGGCCATTTTAGGACTTACAAAATTAACTTCAAGAAACAGTCTCATCAATCACAACGAAATTGCACACCGAACTTCATAACCTTTGCAAAGGAATAAAGTTCATTGCAAACGGCCTGAATGTTTAAAAGAAATAAGGGTAGGCAATACCCAGTATTTTCATTTCACTAGTTATCCCCAGACTAAAAGAAAAAAAATCTTAATATGATTTCTCAAGCAATCCCTTCACCCACCTTACCCCACCAACAATTTCTTCGTCGTCGTTGTCAAACGCTCAGACATCAACTACTGTCTGTCATATGCGTGAAAATGCGTTGCACTGCCGTTCAGTACCTGACAAATCAGGCCCAGTGCCTCCAACTTTGGCGTGGGAGAGACTGATATCTTTTTAAGTCTTTCTGGGGGGGGGAAAGGCAACAGGAGAATGAACCAAGAAGGCAGAAAATAGACAAGAAAATGGTGACAGTAAGAAAAGGAACAAGGCGTAAACAAAGAGAGGGATAGAAAAGAAGGAATCCCTAGCACATAATTTCCAGAATGTGGGGTTGCTATTTTCACTGAGAGCCGCCACCCCCCCCCCCCCCCCCCCCCCCCCCGTCCCCACGGGCAAACAAACGATTTTGTTCTTCTATGTTTACAAAACAAAAGAAACAGAAGAAGAACATAAAGTTCTACTGGAAACAAAAGGGCACTTGTCTTCCTACGGACTCTGAGAGCAGAGATGTTTCTTCTCATCTACTTCAGCTGTGAGCAACAATGGCCATCTCCAGTCGAACAAGACCAAAAGAAGAAAAAAAGCATGAGAAATGAAAGCTGAGGATGCAAACCTTTTGAGCTGCCAGACCTCCATGACTAGGGGTAGGTCTACAAGGTCCTGGAGTAGCAGTGCCTTCATAGACGTCCAGAAGCCGTCGCTTCTTGACCTTCATCCCTTTGGCCTTCTCCCCTTCTTCCTGTCGACATTAATTAATATTATTATTGTATATGCTACATGTAGGCCTATGTGTGAGACATAAGTTCTTGAGGATTTTCTGTTTCACTTTTCAAAATAATGATGAATTATCAGAATTCGACATTTCTTTCCACACACACACACACACACACACACACACACACACACACACACACACACACACACACACACACACACACACCATGTATGCATATGTTATTGTCTTTACTTGTTTGATTTGTATGGTTTATCATTGATTAGGTTTTTTATTCTATGTCTGTATATATATTACCTTTTTTTTTCGCTCTTTTTTCTCTCTCTAGATAGATGGCTTGATGAAAAAAAGCAAATGCACTGCTTATTCAATGTACCATCTGAAAATAAAAGTTTGACTTTGTTTTTGACTTTGACTTTGACTTTGACTTTGACACACACACACACATACACGCGCGCGCGCGCGGAAGGGGGGGGGGGTCGGAAGGGGGGGGGGGGGGGGGGGGGGGGGGGGGGGGGGGGGGGGGGGGGGGGGGACGGGATAGCCTAGTGGTAAGAACATTGCGCTTGCAATCTGACGACCCGGGTTCGATTCCCGTTCAAGGGGATATTTTCCCCTGGAGTTAACATCAGTGCAGACTCCACTCTCTCCCAAAGTCCTTCGGAAGAGACTATAAACCGAGGTCCCGTGTGCGAACGCACGCAGAACACCTTGCGCACACGTTAAATCCTGTTCCGCTTTTCGTATGAGTAGGCCATCGTGTGCCGGTGGGAACAGATGACAGAATTCACAAATCCGCATACACACGGGGACTAGATGTAAAAAAGCACATAAGTGCTTATTCCATTACCCTCGATTTGATTGGTTTGCTTTGCAAGATTCAGCGCTATACAAATTCCATGTATTATCATTATTATAAAAGAATAAAATACAAATAAAATAAAATAAACACACACACACACACACACACACACACACACACACACACACACACACACACAGGTGACAAAATTTATACAACTTCTTCCACCGGGGACTTGACTAGAAATGGAAACTAGTGCTTCTTCATTATCCTCAAGATAAAAAATAAAAATAAAAAAAAACTTCAATAAGTGAATAAATAAACGTAGCCTACCTTCTTCCTCTTGCGTTTACCAAGTGGATTGGACGAGGCATAGTCCTCATACACAGAGTAGATTTTGTCTGCTAAGAGTGTGGCCTGACCGCTGTCCAGTAGGTCAGACAACTTTTCTAGAGGACAAAATAATAACAGATAAATAAATAAATAAATAAGAACAGCAATGCGACATTTTACAAGAGGCAGTCCATACTATTGTTTTTTAAAGCAAGGGAGACAAATCAATGCCCGAGTGCGCATG
Organism: Rapana venosa; assembly: GCA_028751875.1. NCBI lineage: Eukaryota > Metazoa > Mollusca > Gastropoda > Neogastropoda > Muricidae > Rapana > Rapana venosa. Next base: position 10,345,287 of record CM054141.1, on the reverse strand, counting down.
TATGAGCGAGTATACGTGTGTATTATAACTCTCTCTCTCTCTCTCTCTCTCTCTCTCTCTCTCTCTGTGTGTGTGTGTGTGTTGTGTGTGTACAGAATTAAGCTAGCAAGACTGAGACATTACGGTTGACAATACGAGAAGAGAGAAGACATTTTGTACTACCACAGAGTTGTGTCCAGAGAGAAAAGTGGCTTACTTCTAACATCCCCAATAAAAGCACAGGTAGATAGGCTAGGTAGCTAGCTAGATAGATAGAAAGAAAGAAAGACGACACTCAACAACACACAGTAAAGCATTAAAGAGATCGATTTTGTTTGGTTTCAACTCAAACACATGACACAAAGTTATCAAAACAGAACACGGAACCTTACCAGCCGCTGTCTTCTTGTCATAGCCTTCTGTGACGCAGTGCAGCGCAGCAGAGACTAGGGACGTCTCGTTGAACCCTATGAACGTCTTCACCGTCTCGCCTAACACAGCTTTCATGTCCTGAGAGAGTGCCATTTTTGGACAAAGGGAATCCAAGTATGTTTGTTCAATTTATCACAGACTCCTCCTCCAGTTGTAGATTAACTGAATGGATGCTTTATGGGGGTTTTCCTGGATAACCTTGCTGGAGGTAAAAAATAAATTTATATATGAAGAAAGATATAGAAACAGTACAGCAAAAAGTGTCAGAATAACAGGAAAATAATTGATTTCGATATATCACATGCATGTATGTTGATCTAACCTGGCTGGGTTTTGTTTTGTTTTGTTATTTTGTTCCTCAGCTAGATCTTCGAGGTTTACGAAAGGTTAGAGTATGCGACCGTTTTTGCCCATCATTAAGGTAGCCACATTCCGATTTCGGGGAAGATGTCTAACCACGACACCAGTGTGCGTGCGTTTTTCCACACACAAAAAGTCATCCCATTCCTGCCGGCACACAATGGCCTACTCTTTCAAAAGGCGGAAAGGATATTAACGTTCGCGCAAGGTGTTCAGTGTGCGGTCGCGTCAGTCTTCAATTGATGCATTTAAGTGTTTAAACACTACACCTGGTAATTGTAAACGAATACTGTTTCTCGTCTCTTCCAGTCACAAGTTGTAAGGAATATAAATTAATTGTTTCTGATGTTTTGGGAATAAAAATGTATGGAGAGTAGGAAGAAATAAAAAAAGGGAAAAATGTTTATATGCTCATTCTGCTTTATTCTGAACCTTGTTGAAGGCTTAGAAAAGAAATGTGAAAGTCCGCATCATGAAATACGATTTTAATGAGTGTGCGAGTTCTTTGGTACTGGTATTTCACACGCATGGCCTCAGTTTATAATCATATTTGAAAATACTGAGATGGGATGACAGTCTGCACACATTTTGTCTGTGAAAAAAATATCTTCCAGCCTCGTTGCCAAGAGTGGGATTCAAACCTGTGATTCTTGGCACTGATGTTGTTGTTGTTGTGCGTTCCCCAGCTTAACACTCTGGGGGTCACACAGAAAGTGCATTCTGACTCACTCATCCCACCTAGGAATCACCATGAGATTGAAATTGCACACTGAAGGAGAAGTTTGCGTGTATGACTGTTTTTTCAGTAGCCTACCTTGCATTACAGACTGATGTTAACTCCAGAGGTAAAATTTCCTTGAACGGGTGCCTGGTGGGAGCTTGAACCAGGGATGCCAGATCAAGAGTGCAGCTCTCTAACCACTGAGCTATCCCCCCCCCCCCCCCCAAAAAAAAAAAAAAAAACAACAACAACAAAAAACCCAACAAAAAACCCACCCCCAAAACACCCAACAAAAATGAACAAAAGAATGTTTAACTTGCAACATTTAGTCTGTCTCTACTATATGTAAAATGTTTCGTGACTGCATATAAAATGACAATAAAAATCATTGTTAGGAGTTGATTTAATCCCAATAGTGTTGATCCTATTATTGCTGTCTTGTTACATCTTTGCCATAACGGTTTTATTGTCTGTTAGTGATAACTATGTATTTGTCTGATAAGTGAATGTACAACCGCACTGCCTTCCACTATATTTTTTATGTTTAGTTTGTTTCCTTAGCTAATAACCTCACTGGGGCCAAAGCTGTAATAAGAATTAAAGCTGAAATAAAAACTTTCAAAACTGGAACGAGAACCAGCCATTCTTCTCACTCAGCCAACCAGGCCCAGAATAGCGGAGATGTGGTGGTGGAAAATTTTTATTTGGTTCCTCGACTAGAGCTCCGAGGTTCACTAATGGTGAGATTTTTGCCTATGCGACCGTTTTAGCACACCGTTAAGGTAGCCGCATTCCGAAGATTATGTTTTAACACGACACCAGAGTACATGTAGTTGTTGTTTATACTATATATTTCGTAATCCGTTCCTACTGGCATGCAGGGTTTACCCAGACTTAAGTTTGGAATTAATGAATTTTCAAGAAGCTTTTTAAGAAATTCAAAGGCACAATATTACATTTGTAGTCTACACATGCTAAGCTCTATTTCTAATTGTCACCCAAAACAAAATCGGCAATACGTAATTTCCTTCACTGCCAATTTCTGAGAATCCAGAAACGATTTGAAAAAGCGGGGGTCGAGGGGCTATGGCCCTTTAACAGAAGCTTTTTTTTTTATAGTTAAGGGAGCAAACTGTTAATCTCCTGACATAATGTAGTCAAGAAAGAATAGTGTGCCACGTTATGAAACCAAAGAGCTGTAGATGTAAACCGAAAGTAGAACTATCATTTAACACCATCTGCCTTCATTAAAGCACATCAATTGATAAAAACATTTAGAGACGAACGTTTTACATTAGTTGCACCGATATTCTTTTTTTTCCCCTTTTGGTTTAAAATTGTTTTCTTGAGCTCAGGTCCAAACAAAATGACAAATCTGGGCCCGACTACATCGGTTCTTTGGTAGTTGGCTACAGCTCCACCCACACCTGTCCACTAGGCCTACTGCCTGTAGTTCGGTACCATCTATCACACGCAAAGCAAAAACACTTGTTCTGTATGTTGCTACTTCGGTAATCTAGTCTCTGAACCATGCTTTCACAGGATTAACTGTACCGTTTCTGTCTTAATGTGTCGTTCTGTCTGGCGGACACAAAATATATTATCCACCCAACTTGGCGATCGACACACGACTTCTGGTAACTTTACCGCGCGTGCGCAACATCAGTGGTTACCTCCCATTGACGTTTTGTCGTCTGCTATTCATTGTCTGTTTTGTCCACGCACATGCACGCATTTGAACCATTATTTATCTCGTTTTTCGCACAAAAATATGTGTCTTAAGCTTTTCATCATCCTTAGAATACTTTTTACAGACGTACCTTGATTTTCAAGGTTGACATGGGGGTGGGGGTGTCAAGTTTGTGAAAAGGGGGTCTCAAAATTGAAAGAGGTTCAAGGAGCCTGCAAACCCTGGGCATGAATGACTTAATAATAATAATAATGTATGGAATTTATAAAGCGCTGAATCTTGTAAAGCAACAAATCAAAGCGCTCAGATTTCATTTCATACCACTTTAAGTCACGGCAGATTTCTCTCTGTGAAATTCGGGCTGCTCTCCCCGGGGAGAGCGCGTCGCCACAAGAGCAGCGCCACCCATTTTTTTTCTTTTTCCTGTCTGCAACTGTATTTGTTTCCCTATCAGAGTGGCTTTTTTCTAAGAATTTTGCCAGGGACAACTCTCTTGTTGCCGTGGGTTCTTTTACGTGCGCTAAATAATTACGTGTAACGCAGGGGACCTCGATTTATCGTCTCATCCGAAAGACTAGCGCCCAGACCACCACTCATGGTCTAATGGATGGGGGAAAAGTTTCGGGTCCAAACGGGGTACGAACCGCCGCACACTTCAGACCCGGACTTTTCGCTTTCTAGACAGGCGCGTTACCTCTAGACCACCGATCCACCATACCCCACCAAAAAGGTAGAAAGGGCTTTAAAGTATGTGCAACATGTTTTGCTTGCGTTCACACATACACCTTGGTTATAACTACTAACATCTCATTCAAAAGACTTTTGTTTGGAATGATAACGTCATCATGGAATCCCATACACATTAGGTGTTTTCTGTTTCCTTTCATAATATATCATTATTGATTGTGCTGCAGAGATATAGACAGCTACATTGTTGGTCTGCACTCCGGTGATTTGAGCAACATCGCAAATTTGCATATTAAGCATATGATATTTCTGTGATTCCAGTATTCCCATACAGCATGCTCCACTCAAAACAAGCTGAGTAAGTCTAAAAAGCCAGACCCACAACATATCCTGTCAGTCCACTCCTCAAACCATTGATTATTGTATGGCTCTTACAAGTAAGAAGTTCAACCAAACAAAATCCCAGACTTCTTGCAACAGACCATCTCAAATATTTTTCCAAGACCTATACTTGAAGCAAAATTCTCGTAGCCTGTGCCATCAAATGGAGGAGTCCTCTGTGGGGATGACGGGAGTCTGTCAGTATATATAGCATCCTCACCTTCTGGAAATTCTACGCAAGGAATTCCCTCTTTTCTATCCCTCTCTTTGTTTCTGCCTTGTTCCTTTTCCTCCTGTCACTAGCACCTCCTTCTTATCTTTTTTCTGCCTTCTTGATCCATTCTCCTGCCTTTTTTTCAAGAGAGATTTAAAAGATAACAATTCTCTCCCATGCTGAAGTCGGATGTGCTGGGCCTGACTTGTCAGATGCTTAACGGCAGCACAACAAGCTTTCACTCACAGTCATGACAGACAACAATAGTTGCCACCTGAGCGTCAGACGAAGAAGAAGAAAAGGAAGGGGAGGGAGAGTGTGTGCAGGAGCTGAAAGCTCCATTAAATTACCTGCAAAAATGGAACATTGTGTGCCTCCTGTTCATGGACAGGCTGGTAATGCATGTAAAAGATCGTATGAACATGTTTCTGTCAGGCAGTTCAAGGAAACATGAATAAAACCAGTATCCACAATGATCACTCCTTGAAAAAGTAGGTGCATAGTCAAGCTAGAAATGGCTGTGTGGAGTCCTTTCAACATTAGAACATATTATTCTGAAATCTCTGCTGGGACGTAAATATAATTAAAAACAGAAAATAAAGAGCCCTTTCATTAGAAATGGTGGTTAGAGAACTTAGCGTCTCAAAAGTAAAATAAAGGTAAAGGTAAAGGAGTCCCATAACCTATAAGGTCGTAGGGGAGCGAGGCGTCAGAGACCTCACTTCTCTAGGGCCAGCATATTGAGGGCGGCGCCCATCTCCTCTCCCTCGCTGCTTTACCTTCCCTGACCCTAAAGAGGGCAGGTACCCATTTACAGCTGGGTGAACTGGGGGAACTGTACTGAAGCCAAGGCGCACAAACGGTCACCCATCCAACTGGTAACCACGCTCGACGCTGCTTAACTTGGCTAGGGGAAAGCGAGTGCTCCGACCACTGAGCTATCCCGACTTAAATCTACAACATGCAAAAATAATTATCATCACGCACCACACAACCATGACAATATGTAACAGAAGGCCAAAGTTTTCATCCACAAATTTAATGCAATAAAGTATATATACTACAAATATATACCAAAGTGATGGCTCAAAGAGACCGGTAAATAAAACACAGTTTAAAAAAATGGGAACCCATTAGAATGCAAATGACTGTTCACGTGATAACTGAAAGCAAATTACCATGTACTGTTAATCCTAACTAAAGATCACGTGCAATCCAGTATGCTGCTTTTCTTCTTCTTCTTCTTTTTTTTTTAAACCTAAGTCTGATCACTTTTTCATGACATGCTGTTTTCTTTCCCCCCCCTTCTTTTCAAGCATTCCCCACATGCGTGGATGCTACATCTATCTCAAAGTTAAACTCAACATCGGCCATTCACACGATTTTATGCAGTTTATGATGTATACTTGAGTCTAAAAATAACACATACAGGCTTTCTCTACTACAATGGAGCACATACACATGAATCCACAAATGAAGCGTCCCTCTCTCTGACTCTCTCTCTCTCTAACACACACACTGAGTCTCTCTCTCTTAACACACACACACACACACACACACACACACACACACACACATACACACACACTACACACTGTCCACTATTTTAAAGCAGCATTACTGAACTCCAGACATGCACACACTGTCCATTGTATTTTAAAGCAGCATTATTGAATCAGTATTCCACACATGTTCACTGATGGTGGGGGACCATGGGGTTTCAGCGGTGTAGCTTCCTTTGAACAGTTGACAGATGACAGCACTGGTTCCTCCAAAAGTCTTTCTTTTCTTCCTCCCAGCATTAGATTTGCAGGCCTGCATCTTCCTCCAGGTTCCAGGTCAGGGCTGACTTAGGCATAACTGAGCTGCTCCAACACCCATGGAACTGCAACAAAGCAAGTCAGACTTTCCATTAACACACAGATAGATCATGTTAAGTACTGCCAAATACATGGGTAGTTTCAGTTTGAAAGCCTGAACAACAACTATTTATAATAAAAGAAAACTGGATATGTACTCATGAGTCCATAGTTTAGAAAGCTCTATAGGCATTCAGTTGCAAAATTTACACACCCACACACCTGTGTGTGTGATCTACATTTAATAGCAATCATACATGTGTATATATCACAACATGATCATGATAATGTATACCGTTTTGTTTTAAGATTGTTTCTCTCAGCCCTGCAAGGACTTAGGACTAACCATCACGGCATCAGTCTCAAGAAGACCAATACCCTGTATGGAGCAGGATACAAAAACTATCAGTATCAACCATCACCATCAATGACTACAAGCTCAACATCATTGAACAGTTCATATGTATACCTTGGCTCCACCATCACCAACAACCTCTCTTTGTACATTGAGATCAACAAGATAAAAACCCACGGCAACAAGAGAGTTGTCCCTGGCAAAATTCTTAGAAAAAAGCCACTCTGATAGGGAAACAAATACAGCTGCAGAAAATGAAAAAAAAAAAAAAAAGGGTGAAAGGGTGGCGCAGCGCTAAGTGGCGACGCGTTCTCCCGCTCTCCCCGGGGAGAGCAGCCCGAATTTCAACTTAAAGTGGTATGAAATAAAATCTGAGCGCTTTGATTTGTTGCTTTACAAGATTCAGCGCTATATAAATTCCATACATTATTATTATTATTATTATAATTGGAAAGGCAGCTACATCACTTGCTTGTCTCACTTCAAGAGGGTGGACCAACTCCAAACTGACAGTGAAGACCAAGAGGTCAGTGAACAATGCCTGTGTTGTCAGCACACTGCTGTATCATGTATGGCTGCAAGATGTGGACCTCATATACCTGGCAGGAGAAAGGACTCGGCTCCCTCCACCTAAGAAGCATTCGTCATATCATGGGCATATCCTCACAAGACAGAGTGTCCAACAATGAGGTCCTGTCCCAAGTCAACCTTTCAATCATGTTCACCCTGCCTAGACAGGCAAGCTGCATTGGCTGAGCCATGTCTACTGCATATAGAATGTGCAAACCCAGCATAACTCAGTCAAGGGCCCAGTACCAAAATGAGCCACTTCCATTTAGCAAGTCCAAGTGTGGTCAGTTTCTGCTATAATTAGCACAAGATGGGATGGAATGGATAGAAGCTGTGAGTACCTGAAAGTGGGGGAAACTGATAACTGTGATCCCCAAAGATATTCTCTGTGGAGAGTTGACATCTGGGAGACGAACTAAAGGCTGCCCACAACAGTGCTACAACTACGTAAGGGTCAGGATAGCCTAGTTGTTAGAACATTGCACTCGCAATCTGACAACCCGGGTTCGATTACCGCTTAATTAAGGGGATATTTTCCCCTGGAGTTAACATCAGTGCAGACTCCACTCTCCCCAAAGTCCTTCGGATGAGACTATAAACCGAGGCCCCATGTGCAAATGCACGCAGAAATCTTGCGCACACGTTAAAATCCTGTTCCGCTTTTCGTAAGAGTAGGCCACTGTGTGCCGGTGGGAACAGATGACAGAACTTACAAAACCGCGTACACACAGGGACTAGATGTAAAAAAGCACATAAGTGCTTATTCCATTATCCTCGATATAAAAGAATTAAAAAATATATATTTTAAAGAAAGCATTATAAGGATGCCTGCGAGGGAGACATGAAAGCACTCGACATCAACACTGAGTCCTGGGAGGGCCTTGCAGCCAACCGCACAAGGTGGAGAAGCATTATGGACCTTGTTGTATAATGTAAGAAGACTAAATAGTGTATGCCGCTACATGTAACAATAGAATGGGATGATGTGACGCTGTGAGCATCATCTTTTTTTCTGGCACAACAGCTCACAGATCTTGGCAGAAATTCAAATGGCTGAGAGTTTTATCTAAGAAATCCTTAGTTTCATTATCCATATCATATTATATATAAGCATATAAAGTAGTAAAAAAAGTATGTTCTTTCGAGCCAGAAGGCCCATAGAGCCGGAGCTTATCCCAGTTTCTGTAGCGTTAAGCGAACTGATGGTTTTTCACCACCCCTGTGACAGGACGCTAGTCTGTCGCCAGATACTTCCCCAGCAGAGCTGGTACCCACTTGTACACCTGGGTGGAGTGAGGAAAATAGGAGTAAAGTGTCTTTCCCAAGGACACAACACCGAGCCGAGCGGGGATCGAACCCGCGACCTCTGGATCACGAGTTGACCGCCTAAACCACTCGACCACGGCGCCTCCCACATATAAGCATATATAAGCGTAATATCTTATTTCTGAGTCCTAGGCATACTTCCCTTGTTTGGGAGTTTTGATAAGTGACTTGCCAGTTTTGTCATATATATATTATTTTAGTATTGCAACACCTGGAGAACCTTTGAGTTATTTGAGAATGCTAGGAAACACAGAACAACGCGTTCAAAATGTTGGCACAAATTTTGGATATTAGAATATAAATTGTTTCCTTACTACTGTCTGTTCCAGGAATACGAAAAAGTGGTGGATGGGGCAACCACTTTTTTAAGACATCAGAGAACAGGCAGTGCAGACAACAAAGGCTGTCTGTAACACTTCAGTGTTGCTGTGGCAAAGATCTCCACATCCGACCCCCAAGAACTGTCTTGATGAGTGTTTTCTGAGATGTACTGTCCAAGATCTTGCCTATCGATGGCACCATGGGCAGTAAAAGACTTGATTCTGGCACATAAAAATCAACTAGTAGTAGTATCAAAGCTCTTAACTGCTCACTATCAAAGCTCTTAAGACTTAACTGCTCATGGCAGCCCTATGTTCCACTTAAAAAAAAAAGAGTGCCCTATACACTAATACAGACAATTTCCATCTTCAATGATAATATTGACTTTGATGGGTTTTCCCAGTTCTTTTCTGCTTTTCCATTCCGTTAGATCTAGAGGGGTTTGAAGACCAAGTCTTTGACACTGCCGCACACGCCAAGCTGCATTCGTCATTTGAAGTTTGACAAAATTCTGGTTCTGTCCCTACAAATCAAATATCCTCATCCTGTTCCTATCCTTCTTTCTCTCTCTCCATCTCCTCCACTTTCCTTCCTTCCATCTCTGCAACCTTTCCCATTTTCTCTGGTTTCATTTCCTTTTCTTTCAATCTTTTCCCTGCAACCATCCCTTCTGTATCCCCTCCTTTCACCCTCCCTCCCTTCCATTCTCTGTGTCCTTCCCAGCTTCCTCCATTACTTTCTCTTTGTACACACCTCCATTTTCTCTCCAACTGCATTCTTCCTTCCTTCCCTCCTTCTATCTCTTCCTTTCTGCCTGCTTTCAATGTCAAAGTCACTCTATCATTCCAAGAAGGGCAATTGCAATACTGACACTGTGACAGGCACATTGACAAAAAGACACAAGAAAACTATATTTCATATCATTGATTTACATTCCAAGATAACTTAAACACACCTTTGTTGTCTACACTGCCTGTTTTCTAATGTAATAGCCACAGTCTCTCGTATTTACTACAGACTGTGGCAATTACAGAATAATTGCCTTGATCATACAAAAATCCTCTGCTCAGGAGACTCCTCCTCAACAGAATGAAAAAATAATGCAGAAAAAGAACTATGACATATTCAAATTTTCAATACACTGTGCTTTTAAAATAAGAAAGTCATGGGGACACTTTAAAAAAAAAAGATCAGAGGTTTCTATATTATATATATAGTTTTATGAAGGTTCATAATATTGACCATTATTTAAATTGATACATTTGTTAGTCAATTAATGGTTATTACACTTACAGTTGTAACAACTTGTAATTTTACACTATGTGTGTGTGTGTGTGTGTGTGTGTGTGTGTGTGTGTGTGTGTGTGTGTGTGTCCTACCCTTGTGGAGCATGACAAATCCTTGTTGAGCACTTTCATTTGCTGGGCCATTGGCAGGTCTCTAAAAATATTTCAAATATACTTTTGCAGTGAAATATCATGCTAACTAATTTGAGCTTGCCTTGAAGCAATCTAAGCAATCTATAAGTATAATATATATACTGTCATTGGGTAGACTATCTGGATTATTCATGTAGTAATTTCTGAGTAAGACTAAGAGAGATATGAACATAGCAAGTGGTACATAAGAATTTTATTCCCATATAGGGTGCACTTGCACTGGGCAGTTAAGAGGTTAAACTAAAGTTTTCCCACCTGACCTTTGTCATTTACTAAGTTTAGCCATAGGTTTTGATTTTGAAATGACAGGATACTTCCTTCTAATAGTTCTATTCATGTTTTATATGTAATTCGCTGGAATTCTCTGAGCATAAAATTTGCATGATCACTCATTTATTGTCAATTGTCATCATGTTATTACTGAGCATTTTATAACCATAACCCCCCCCCCCCCCCCCAAAACAAAAAAAAACACAAAAAAATCCATAGCCATGAAGCTCAGGGCAGAAAGCAAGCACACAGACACACGTTCAAAAGAGTCACTCACTCACTATAGAGTAAATCTACAAACAGAGACACACACCTGCACGATAAATGCCAATGCAAATGCCGAAGAGAACGACATTCTGGACTGTGACCATTCGGGCCTGTTGTTTCTCCGTTTCAGTGCGCCTTCTCTCCAATTCTGGATCACCACCTCCACTAGCTCCACGGGATGCTGACAAGCGTATCATTTTCACTGTTTTAAGTTTCTTTGTAGAAGATCTGCAAACTGGAGGTCGAATGCGTTTGGCTTCACTCTGCAAGTAGTCTAGCGGAAGTTACATCCGAAGCACGTTGGCCGCAACAGGAAGTAAAGTCATACTTAACAAAAGTGACAGTAGTAAAAAATAAATTCCCCCCCCCACCCCCCCCACCCCTTCAATCTTGGGTGGTCTGTAGTAATGTTTCTGTGTCTCTTAGCATTACTTAATATTATTAGATTTAACTCCCTCCCCCTTCCGAATCATATTTTAGCATGAACGATAATGTAAAGACTTTCAAAACACAACACATCACAACCAACACCCCATTTTATTCTTCTTCTTCATGTGCCAGGTCTTTTGCAGACATCGGCGATCATGGCCTTCCATTCCTCTCTGTTGTCAGTTCTCCTGATGAGTTCATTGTTGGGGGATTCTTTCCTCGTTGCGTAGCTATTCAGACTGTCTGTGTATTTTGTGCGTTGTCTTCCTCTGTCTTTGGTACCACAAATCTTTCCACACAATATTTGCTTTTCTATTCCATCAGCTCTGTTTATGTGCCCAAAAAATTGTAGTTGTCTTTTTCTGATGGTTTTGAGTAGGGATCTTTTGTACCCGGCCATTTCCATTACTTCTTCGTTTGACTTCTTTTCAGTCCATGATATTCTCATAATTCTTCTGATAGACAACATTTCTGCTGCTTCAAGTCTTCTTTCGAGGTCTTTTGTCCCCATTTTATATCTTTATGAAATGCTATATATCTCAGCAGGGCATCACATTCCATTTACTTACTTGTTGAAATGTGCCTCTTTTCTAGTTAGTTTTAAAGAAAGCACTTGATATGTTGTGAGGAAACGGGCAATTTCTTTAGACCCCAGTAAAATTAAAGAAATCAAAAGTAGTTATGAGCAAGAAAATATTTCTGGAACAGTTTATCTATCTACAGTGTAAAGTACTCTATATGAATACTGATCAATGGCTTTTTTACGGGTGTCCTAGTTTATCACTATTGCATACCTTTTAGTCACCCAAGGCAGATATCAACACAGTACACGGAGACTGGAATGCCAAGATTAACACCAGTACATACCAACATTGGGCCTGAATGGTGGGGCAAGTTTGGCGTAGTAGAAATACTATGCCTTCTGGAGTTTTGCCAATAGATGAAGACTCACCCACAAACTCTCAAGAATAACATCCTGGCATGACCCTATTCGGCTGGTTAACAACCAGATATATCACATTCTGGCATAACGGCGCTTCCAGTCCAGCATCAACAAGGTCCAGACAAGAACATTCCTGTGCAGCTGACATCGACAGGCAGTGATCATGACTTAGTGCTTAACGCAATAAAATAAAAACTGAAGAAAAGCCGTCATATAGTCAACCAACCCTTGCATCAAGTTCAATCTGGAGAAGCTAAAAGACACCTAAAACAGCCACAACCTTTTGAGCTCAGATTTCAGGGCTTTGCGTTGTGTACAACAAAGTTAGTACTCTTGCAAATGAATTTGTGTGTGTGTGTGTGTGTGTGTGTGTGTGATTTTTTTCCTCGGCTAGAGCTCCGAGGCTCACCAATTGTGGTATTTTTGCCTATGCAACCGTTTTCGCCAACCATGAAGGTAGCCGCATTCTGACTTCGGGGATGCTAATGGATTCAAGCAAGCCATATTATTAGAACAGCAGGGAAAAAATACTGGGAAGACAGAAAGAAGATACAGCCATGGGTCTCTCACAGCATCTTGGACCTTTTCCATGAGAGGAGAAAACTCAAACCTTAAAAGCAGCAAATTACTAGGAGGACCACAGAACCAAGAGTCAGTGAGGCAAGAGGTGATTGTGAAAGCTGAGCTACAGGCTGTTGTAAAGAGGAGGACCCTGACATAGTTTGTTCACTTCACACGTCATAGCTCTCTTGCCAAGACAATCCTATGGGGATCATGTGAGGGAAGAAGACAACTGGGGCTGACAGATGAAAAACTGGATGCAGAACATCCAAAATTGAACCGGCCTTGACATGGCTTTGTTGCTGCCAAAAGCTGAAGACAGATCATCCTGGAGAAAATTGTCGACCAACGCGTCTCTTGTGTTTTCCTGGTTACTATCTTGGTTAAGGGATTGCAACTGCTGCCGCCGCCGCCGCTTCTTCTACAGCATATTCTGCATTGTTTTTTTGATATAAAGAGATAACCATATGCAGTTTCACTTGTAATGCTAACTTTGGCGTGAGGCAAAATTATCTAAGGGAGGTCATTCTTAACGTTAAACAAACTGACCAATCAAATTGGCTTGAATCATCAATGGAGGAAGTTTCAAACAATAATTTTATTCTAAAGACTGTATTGTAAGCTGGCTGAATCGATACGTCAACAACATCTGGTAAGACGTACACATTTGCAATAATTTATTTTGTAGCAGATATCCTGGTTAGTTTCTGCAACTTACAAAATCAAAGAAAGGCATTGCCATTTTCTAAGGTAAAATTCAAGCTGTGTGTTAAAATTAATACCTGAATCATTGGTTGGCTAATGACTTAAGTCGTTAAGACAAGAGTGATACACCCACCGAATAGAATACCAGTTGGCGGATGCTGTGATTGCAGAGAACGGAATCAGTGAGTGCCACGATATTAGGAACGATTATAGGCATACGTTTATTATACTTTTTGTGGTTAGTAATACTAATAGTATTCATGACAGTTCATCACTGATATCATTATCAGTCATGGCATTGGCAGCTCAACAAACCCAGAAACTGGTTTCTAAAGATAGGCCTAATTGAAATTGTGAAAATCATATAAGTGATCAGCACATTTGACAACAGATTGATAGAATTTGAAATAACAAATTTGAGTTTATTAATTCAGCAAAGTAGTTTAATCACAATATGTGTGTGTGTGTGTGTGTGTGTGTGTGTGTGTGTGTGTGTGTCAAATATATATAAAACTTACTAGGTAATTATAGAAAACGTGGACTACACAGTGAAATCGATTTTTGCTCAATTATCAAGCTGACTATTGAACATTCTATAGGAACATGAAACTGAAATGCAAAATGTTTGTAATTCTTATGAATTATAATTTGAATACTGCTGCCCCAGTCTAACCTACTGAGCTACTCTACCTCTAAGTAATGTTCCTTGTGACTTGCAGACTTTACACACCCACCCACCCACACAGTTGAAACACACAAACAGTTGAAACACACAGAGAAAGGAAGTCATTCCTTTAATCATGATATATATTATTAATATTATGTCTTATGTGACTGTAGTTTGATTTATTAGTATTAATCTGAGTGAATTTGATACTTTGTTCTAAAAAACCCACAACAACTGATGAAGAATACAAATTACAAAGCATGCAGAATATGCAGTAATTCTGAGGCACGCAAGTTTATTTCCAAGAATTGTGGTGGAAGCAAGTTTATTTCCAAGAAACTTATTTTGCATATATGTGGAATTGTGTTGTGTATAATAATATTCTTCTTCTTCATCAAATGCTCAGTATAATATTAATAATTTATAATAATTAAGATTAAGACAAAGAGTATCATTACTATTAATCTGGTGATTTGACAATGACAGTAAGTATTATGTGAGGATGTGATTCAAATCTCCATTCAAGTACATCTGTTCAAGGGATTTTTCCCCCCTGAAGTAAACATTGGTTTGAGACTCCACTCTTCTAAGAGTCCTTTGGATAAAACTGTAGACCAAGGTCCTATGGAGGAATGCATGCAAAACATCTTGTGCACAGGTTTTTTTGTTTGCTTTTTTTTTCTCAGCTGGAGCTCAGAGGTTCACAAATGATGAGGTTTTTGCTTATATTCTTCTTCTTCCTTTTTTTGTCATGTTTCTCCCAGGGGAGGTTTGACATAGATGAGCCATCTCCATCTCTCACTGTTTTGAGTTTCCTCCTTATTTATGCCCCATTCTCTAAGATCATCTGCAATACAGGCAGCCCAGGTTTTGTTAGGTCTTCCCTTTGGTCTCTTTCCATCCACTACGAAGTTCATTGCTCTTTTTACGATGTGGTGGTCTGCTTTCCGTTGAACGTGCCCAAACCAGCGCAGTCTGTTGGTACTAGCTACAGATTTCAGATCATCAACTTTGCACATTCTCCATAGTTCTTCATTTGTGATCCTGTCTTCCCAGCTTTTTGCTTATATTGTAAATTAAAAATGATTTTTTCCCCACTATTAAGGTAGCCGCATTCTATTTCTAACCATGGCAATGATGTCTAAACCACACCAGTGAGCATGCATTCATTTTTAAAAATATATTTTTTGTCATCTGTTCTTATCAGCAGGAAATGGCCTACTCTTCCAAAAGGCAGAATGGGCATGGTGTGTGCAAGATGTTGTGCATGTGTATATTATACTTATAGGGCCTTGGTTTATAATCTCATCCAGAAGAAAGGTGGCAGGATGGTTTAGAACTAGAAGTTCACCTGCCTAGCAAGTAAACGATGAGGTTTGGGTTTGATTCCCAGTCTTGCCCTTTTTTCCCCCCAGCCTTGCCCTTTCTTAGTTTCTTCCCAGTTTGACACTGGGGCTATGGCCTTTCTTGAATAAATATCGTTATCATTCCCAGTTTGACAGGAAAAGAGAACACATTGTCAAGTCTTTCAGAGGAGACGCTAAACTGGTCCTACCTACGTTCTTACGGACTTGTGCACTTCAAAAGAACCCACAACAGTTAAGAATTGAAAAGAGCAGAGAAGTTCAGGGCATCATATCTGTAATACTAATAGTAGGGTTTATCACCCTCTAAATTCAGACAAATGAGGGAAAAGGATTACAGTGAATACTGAATAGAGAGTGAAGAAAAGATATAGCTATGTCCAGAAATGCAGAAAAAATAAACTTGCTGCTTATATTGGTAAGATGGGGAGAGGGGGCACTAAATAGTAAAGGAGTAGACAGACATGTGCTACTGCACCTGGGTAAAAAGTCACTATACTGTACTATACTGTAAAATGTAATGTGCCTTCTAGTATACCATACCCACCACACCTTACCTTACCCTACCCTACCCACCCCACCCTACCCTACCCTACCCCACCCTACCCCACCCCACCCCACCCTACCCCACCCCACCCTACCCCACCCTACCCCACCCCACCCCACCCCACCCTACCACCACCCTACCCCACCCCACCCCACCCCACCCTACCCCACCCTACCCTACCCACCCCACCCACCCACCCCACCCACCCCACCCACCCACCCCCTACCCTACCCTACCCACCCCCACCCACCCTACCCCACCCCACCCCACCCCACCCTACCCCACCCCACCCTACCCTACCCCACCCCACCCTACCCCACCCCACCCTACCCTACCCAACCCCACCCTACCCAACCCCACACCACCCTACCCTACCCAACCCTACCCTTCCCTAATCATTTAAAAAAAACAACCCAACTCATTCGTATCCATGTACGTGTATGTGTACAGGGATGTCGGATCAGCAAGTCATTCCCGTGAAGGTGGCCCTGAGAGCGCGGCCTCTGATCCCCAGGGAAGAGAACGAAGGCTGTCAGACCTGCTTGTGGTTCCACCCTCAGGAGCCCCAGGTGATCCTGGGCAAGGACAAAGCCTTCACCTTCGACTACGTCTTCTCTCCCAGCCACAACCAGGTGGACGTGTACCAGACAGCCGCGCAGAGTCTGGTGGCCAGTACCTTTGAAGGTGGGTGTTCAAGTACTCTTACTAACAGATGACAAAAGTGACAAAACTGCATGCACACGGGGACTGGATGTCAAAAAAGCACATGAGTGCTTATTCCATTATCCTCGATATAAAAAAAAAAAAAAAAGAAGTCATCTGAGCGCTTTGATTTGTTGCTTTACAAAGATTCAGCGCTAGATAAATTCTATACATTATTATTATTATTATTATTATTACTAGTGGGTGGCGCTGCTCTTTGTGGCGACGCGCTCTCTCCTCGGGGAGAGCAGCCCGAATTTCATGTAGAGAAATCTGCCGTGACTTAATTTGGTATAAAATATAAAAAAATAAAATAAATAAATAGTGTTAGTTAGCACATTGTGAGTATAGTTTCAGTGCAGCAGTGTGAGAATCATCACTTTGTTAAAGGTTTGTTGTTGTTGTTGTTGTTGCTCTTCTTCTTCTTCTTCTTCTTCTTTCTTCTTCTTTTCTGTTCTGTTTTGTTCTGTTCTGTTCTTCTCTTCTTCTTCTTCTTCTTCTTCTTCTTCTATTTTGAGATGCTGGCACCACTTCCACTCACACTGACCCATTTTGAGGCCAAACTAGCAAAAGGAATCCCCCCCAAAAAATCCAAAAACTAGGAAAAGTTTTGCCTTAGACTGAGGATCCAAATACAAGCGGTTTGAAAGACCAAAAAAGAGAAATAAGAAAAACATATATATATATAAATTCTGAGCAACTGCCGGTACAAGATCATTGGATTGGTGACAAACAGTGCGACTGTTGCAGGGTACAATGCGACAGTCCTTGCCTATGGCCAGACAGGCAGCGGGAAGACCTTTTCCATGGGAGGCTGCTATGAGGCGTCTCTCAGTCAGGATGAGGAGGCCATGGGCATCATCCCCAGAATCCTCAGGGATCTCTTCAAGGGCATCGCGGACAGGCCTGAGTACAGCTTCAAAGTTACTGTGTCCTATCTAGAAGTAAGTGGTCAAAACAAGAAGAAAACAGTTGTTAGCATGTGTTCGTTTCTTTAGGAGAGGGAGTAGTGTACAGGTATATATATACTTCTTCAGGCTATGTCAGGAGTTAGTGAACAGCTGTGATGAATCATGATGGTTGCTCTTGTTAATGAGTGTTTGGTAAACAATTATGGTTTTAATCAAAGTTATTAATGGGTGTTAGATAACATATTGTTTTAAATAGATAACATATTGTTTATACTTAATAGTGATGCTAATGACCATTGCTTTGTATTCATTATTATATGATAGATGGAATGCAAGTGACTCATTTATTTCAATGTCGCCCACAGCTTCTTCTATAAAGTTTAATAAACTGGACACAGAAGTTTAGAACTAGTCATGAAATGAGATGAATCCTTAGAAAAGTTGAAAGATACGTGAGCATTTATCTAGGTGAATGAACAGGATCATACATTACTTTAACAAAGTAAGGTGTTATTAGCAAACACACAAATTATCTAATGAATTCCTTGGAGCAGGATTTGACTCAAGTGATTTGACAGTGATTTGAAAATTATAGGATTCAGTTTTAAAGACAGTATCTGTTTAAACAAAAAATCCCCAGTTTGTGTCTTTATGAGATTACAAGGTTTGTTGTATATTTTCTGTCACTGTAACCTATATTCCACGTTTGTGCAGATTTACAATGAAGAACTGTTGGACCTGCTTTGCCCACTAGCACAGAGACAAGCGTTAACAATCCGGGAGGAGATGAATGGAGAAATCAAGGTATAATGTCTGGATTAATAAAAACTTACTTTATGTACATCTTGATATGTGCATTGATACTATCTCTGTGGTGCTGCTATTAGCCTTTGTATCATAACGAAGAAAATAAGAAGGAGGGTGGCAGGACGGTTAAGACGTTCACCTGCCTAACAAGTAAACCCTGAGGTTCTGGGTTTGATTCCCAGCCTCCCTTTCTTCCCAGTTTGACGAGAAAATCAAACTGAATGTCAAAGTCCTTCAGATGAGACTATAAATCAAGGCCCTGTGTGCAAATGCATGCAGAACATCCGGTGCATTTGTTAAAAAACCTGTTCCACCTTTTTCGGAAGAGTAGGCCATTTCGTGCCGGTGAGAAAGGATGACAAAATTTTAAAAAGCATGCACGCAGGTGTCATGTTTAGACAGAATCCATGAAGTCAAGATGCGGTTACCTGACTGGTTGGGGGGGGGGGGGGGGGGACGTTGCACATGCAAAAATCTCACCATTTGTGAACCTCGGAGCTCTAGCCAAGGAAACAAAAAAATAAAAAAAAGGAAGAAATGTCTGAACAAAACTTCAAAAAGCAGGTTTTTTAAAAATATCAAACATTTATTTTGTGTGTGTCATTTTTTCCCCCACACAGATCAAAGGCATGAAAGAGGAAGCAGTGGGCTCTTTTGAAGACACGCTCCAGTGCCTGACGCGAGGGGCGCAGTCACGCACCACCGGAGCGACAGCCATGAACGACACGTCCAGTCGATCCCACGCGATCTTCACCGTCTACATTGAGAAAAGCAAGAAGGATGACCTGTAAGGTTCAGTCCGTGCCGAGTACTGCTCCGTGATATTGGCTGCATGTTAAGGCACAAAAAAGAGGCCGTGTTGGGCTGACTGACTGATTTATAAAGGAAATCGGTTCTTTCAGTCTGTTAACGTAAAGGAAATCGGTTCTTTCAGTCTGTTAACGTAAAGGAAATCGGTTCTTTCAGTCTGTTAAAATAACAAGAAATGTTTCTTTGTTGAGTCCTGCTTTAATACTATACTGGTACAGGATGTTATGTTTTGTTTTGATGATAGAATATTTTCTTCTTATTTGCAGGAAAAGAAATAAAAACGTAGATTAGAAACTTGTATGCTTGCTTATATCCATATACATACTGGCAGACATGCTACTTTCTCCATACATAATGATGCGCATAACGGTAATCCCCGAAGCATCTTTCACCTCAGTACATGTTAATACTGGTTTTGTAAGGGTGGCTGTTGGAGAAAATCACTACCAGCTTTTGTTAATACCCCCATCCCTCTTTCTTGTAGAAAAAATCACAATGAATTTTACTCTAAAATCCCGAGTTTTGAGCCAAGTGACAGAAAACAAAAATTTGATGGGTAAGTTCCGCATTGTTGTTTCCTAACATCAACACTGAAAAACTCTGTGCAAAAAACTTATATTTTGATAATATTAAAACAACAAACGTTAATTAATGAAAAGACTTTTTGTTTGCTTGTTTGTATTTTTGTTTTGTTTTGGTTAATTCCAATTTTTTACCCTATATAACCTAGAACTGACAAATGACAATTTTAAAAATGAATATTTGTAGGATTATGTAAAACATAGCCGTACATACTCTATTATCTTTCATTAAGGGCTTGCATTCCAAAGACTTTCAGATCTCAGATGTTTTTTACGGTTACTTATTCTTGACTCCTTGGGGGTGGGATAGCCCAGTGGTCAGAGCACTCACTTTCCCCAAGCTAAGGTGAAGCAGCATGGAGCGTGGTTACCATTGGATGGATGACCGTTTCCACCTTGGCTTCAGTATAGTCCCCCAGTTCACCCAGCTGTAAATGAGTACCTGCTCTCTTTAAGAGTCGGGGAAGGTAAAGCAGCGAGGGAGAGGAGATGGGCGCCGCCCTCAATATGCTGGCCCCTAGAGAAGCTGAGGTCTCGGACACCTCGTCTCCCAATGACTGTGTAGGTTATGGAAACACCTTTACCACCACCTTTTTATCCTTGATTATAAACCAACAAAAAAAGAGACACGAAGTAGAGTGTAGTGTACTGTGAATGACTTCCTACAGGGACGATCACTGCGTGGCCAAGTTTCACCTGGTGGACCTAGCGGGATCGGAAAGAGCCAAGAGGACCAGAGCAGAGGGAGAGCGGTTCAAGGAAGGTGAGTGAGTCAGGCCTTGTAGCTGGGGTTGTGCTGCTGCTGCTGTTTTCAGGGGTGGTTCGCGTTTGTGCGGCTGTCAATGTCAGTATCTCACATGCGGCTTTAGTTTTCATGATAAGAATGTGTGAATATTGGTGTGATTGTTTGGATTATGATAATGGAATGAATTTTTTCTATGTTGCCTAGGACAGCGAAAGAGTTAAAGGAGAAAAAAATTATCTGAAGTCAAGTATGGTTGTCCATGTGGCGAGATACTTGAAAACGGACACGTTTAAAATTTCTCGTCTAGTGTGTATTATGGTTTTCTCAATGACTCCCAGGTATAATGAGTGTGTGCTTGGCCCAGGCCAAAAGCTGTGTCAGTTATTGATGTCAGCTAATTGCGAAGGCCTACACTAAAATGTTGTTAAGTTGTAAAATGTTGTGTTGAGATTGCCTTCAGCCATGACAAGCTCTTAACATAACAACGTGCACTCTTCTTTTAAAGGAGAAAAAAATCCTCTGAAGTCGGAGTATGGCTGCCTATTTGGCGAGGTACTTGAAAATAGTCATACACGCAAACTTCCATCCGGTGTGCTTCCTATCTCACAGTGATTCCCAGGTGGGATGAGTGAGGCAGAGTGCACGTTCTGGGTCACCCCCAGAGTGTAAAGCTGGGGAACGCACAACAACAACAACAACAACAACAACAACATGAGTGCGTGCTCTGGGTGACTCCCAGGGGAAATGTTAAGCTGTGGAGTGCCAACAGCAACCCCTGCACTGTGCCGGGACGGTTGGTGTACTGGCTGTTGACCGTTTGCAGGCGTCAACATCAACCGTGGCCTGCTGTCGTTGGGCAATGTCATCAGCGCTCTGGGGGAAGACGGCCACAAGAGGGGACACATTCCCTACAGGGACTCCAAACTCACCCGGCTGTTGCAAGGTACTGCAGTAAAACAACAACAAAGGGTTTGGTTTTGTTTTTTAATTGATCTTTGTTTGAAATTGATGGATGAGATTTGAGTAAATCGGTGAATATTATTGTCCTAGTTATTTATGCTTCCTAACTTACATGAAAAAGAACTAATCTTTCTCTGCCCTCCCTCCTTTCAACACCCTTCCTCCCTGAAAAAAAAACCCAACAAACCATCAGGATTTTCATCTAGACTGTTGGGGGCACCAGTGAAGATTTTACAATCAGCCTTCTCCACTCTTCATGGTTCTCAGATTTCCATAGTATGTTGTGCCACTCCAGGCAGTCCACTCTCTAAAGTTGTCTTCCCATCGTTTTATCTGTCTGCCTCTTCGTCTCCCTCTTTGCACGCTTCCCTGTAGGGAACCAACTAACCAACCAAACAAACCCTAAAACAAAACAAAATAACCCTGCGACCCTGTCCCTCAAAAACCAAAAAGATGCCTTGATGTAAAACAATGTTGCTTTCTATATTTTGACAGATGGGGATGGGATAGGTCAGTGGTCAGAGCGCTTGCTCTCCCCTAGCTATTAAGGTCAAGCAGCGTTGAGTGTGGTTACCTCTTCGATGGGTGACTGTTCATGTGCCTTGGCTTCAGTACAGTCCCCTAATTCACCTAGCTGTAAATGGGTACCTGTCTCTTTAGGTTCAGGGAAGGTAAAGCAGCAAGGGAGAGGAGATGGGCGCCACTCTCAATATGCAGGGCCCAAGAGAAGCTAAGGTCTTTGATGCCTTGCTTCCCAATGACCAGTTAAGTTAAGGGAACACTGTTACTGTTTTCTTTTTATTTTGACAAATAATTGAAGAACATGAACATGTCACTGAAACTGAACCCAAACATCTTCCATTGTTCCAGTTTTTCGGTATTTCAGAGCTTTTGGAGCTTTTGCAGTTGCATGGTGCTTTTTATATTTTCGAAAAGCAGGACTCTCTGTACAAGGATAAGAAAACACACACACACACACGCGCGCATGCACACTTGCATGCATATATACACACTGTCTTGTATTGTTTTTGCTAAGGTCCCCCCCCCCCCCCGGTCTAATATCACTTATAATGAACAGATGTTAAATATAAGAACAAACGATATACACACAGAGATGTACACAGCACTCACAAATACACAGAGATGATCACAGACACACACGCACACATACAGGCATTATCAGACACACATACACACATGAATGAAGTACAGGGCCACAGCCAGTCAGACGTAAAAGCAGGGGGCTACAATCTGCCCCAAAGCTACCAAGCAGATTCAAATGATCTCACCTTTGGCAAAATGATTGGAAAGAAACTGTATCAGGATTGTAATCTTAATGTGATCACAATAACAACAGCACTGAAATAATTTATTTCCAACCATTTTAATCAATAAAGTGAGGTTCTGGGTTCGATTCCCAGCCAGGTTTTTTTTATATTATTATTTATTTTATTTATTACCCTTTCTACCCAGTTTGACTCAAGTCCTTTGGATGAGACTACAAACCGAGGCCATGTATGCGAACACACGCAGGCCGACATCTCGCGTACATGATAAAAACCTGTTCTGCCTTTTGGAAGAGTAGGCCATTTCATACCGGTAGGAACAGATGACAAAATTTCAAAAAGCACATGCACACAGGTGTCGTGTTTAAACGCCATCCCCGAAGTTGGAATGCAGCTACCTGAATGGTGGGAAGGGGGAAAAAATGGTCGCGCACGCAAAAATCTCACCATTGATGAACCTCGGAGCTCTAGTCAAAGAACAGGGGAGGTAAAGGAGTCCCATAACCTATAAGGTCGTAGGGGAGCGAGGCGTCAGAGACCTCACTTCTCTAGGGCCAGCATATTGAGGGCAGTGGCGCCCATCTCCTCTCCCTCGCTGCTTTACCTTCCCTGACCCTAAAGAGGGCAGGTACCCATTTACAGCTGGGTGAACTGGGGGAACTGTACTGAAGCCAAGGCGCGCAAACAGGTCACCCATCCAACTTGGTAGCCACGCTCGACGCTGCTTAACTTGGCTGGGGGAAAAGCGAGTGCTCCGACCACCGAGCTATCCCGTCCCCTGAACAGGGGAGGGGGGAAGGGAAACAAAAAGCAGTGAAGTGACAGTGTTGAAACAGCATTGGTGTGAGTACCGTTCCCATGTGGTCAGATTCGCTGGGGGGCAACAGCCACACGCTGATGGTGGCCTGCGTCAGCCCGGCCGACTCCAACATGGAGGAGACGCTCAACACCCTGCGCTACGCTGACCGCGCCAGGAAGATCAAGAACAAGCCCGTCATCAACAGGGACCCCCAGAGTGACGAAATCATGCGCCTCAGACACGTGGTGAGTAGCCCGCTTCGCTGTGTCGTGTGGGGCTGTTTTGTTTTGTTTTGTGTGTTTGTTAGTTTTGTTTTGTTTGTTGGTAAGTTTTGTTTTGTCTTGTCTTTCGTGAGCTGTTCTCAAGTCGGAATGTGTTTGCTAAGGCGAGTGGGCAGACCTCATGCAAAATTACAAGCACCGAAGACGAGGCAGTACACATTCCACTCAATGCAGTGACCTTGGAAAACATGTTTTTGTTGTTGGTGCTGGTTCATCATGTGCAATACTGCGACTCCCATGCTGCTTGTTCTGATCTTACCACCCTCCGTCAGAGTGTGGTATTCGGTGAGAACTAAGAGCCACCATGGTCAGTGGCACTAGTCATTTACTTGTAGTTTTGGATGTATGGATTATAGGCAAACTGTGAATGAGCATTGTTACTGTGGTGAAAATCAATGTATCAGTTGTTTGTTTCTGTAGTCTTCATCTGCTTGTTAGGTGACCCCATATGTTTTTGAGCTGGGGTATGTAAAAAAACAAACTTGCAGTTTTAGTTGATTTCATTTATCCCTTAGACATCAGTGATCAGTTGTTTTTATTTTTTAATTTTTTAGTGGGGTTAACAAGAGCGGGAAAATTAAAGCAATGTATTAAGGGAAAAGTATAGAATGTTTTTTGAGTGTAAAGTTAATGGAGTACAAACAAAAAGTCTGTTATTATCAGATTCACGCGGTGTTGATTCTATGTGAATGAAAGTCAATATTTTTAATGATGTTAAATTTTCAGAAACCCTGACCACATTGGATACTCCCAGAAATAGACAAATAAAGAATGACATTTTATTATCATATATATTATATCTTTTAAAATACATACGTACATGAAGAAAAGCAACCGATAGCAACAACACTAAAAATGTTCAATCTCAAACTACATGTGTGTGTGTCACTGTGTGTGTGTGTGTGTATTTGGGGTTGGTTTTTGGTGCTAATTTTGTCTGGCTTTTTATGGTAGAGTCTCCAGAAAGCAACGGAAAGTAAGAATATTGGAAGTCAGTTTTTGTTCACAAACTTTAGATTTTTAGTGTTTTATGTTTTTTGGCTTTGAATTGTGTCTGGTTTATTTCAGGTGGAGTCTCTGCAGATGCAGCTGCTACAGCAAGGCGGTGGTTCAGGGGACACAGTTTTAAAGTGAGCAGTCATCATTGCATTGTGTTGTGTTGTATTGTATTATATTATATATCACTTTCAGTCTGTTTTGTATTGTACTATATTGTATAGTATTATATACCACTTTCATTCAGTCTGTATTGCATAGCTGCCAACCCTTATGGATTTTCCGGAACTCTTCCGGATTCGAATCTCAGTTCCAATTTTCCATTTTACAAGAAAATATCCCGGTTTCAAAATTTTCTTCTTCTCTCATAGTTTTTGGTGTGTTGTGTCGTCCGCTGCCCCAGGGCCAGAGGAGCCAGTCCAAGTGAACTGTTAACAAAGTGTTAACTTTAGTACATAGAAGAAATCTCCATTCTCATATTGGCAATGTGTAGACCAGAATTGTTACTCCAACTTCAGTCTGGTTGAATCTGTTAATATGTTTGCTTAATGGATGGTATATTTCTTAATGTGTGTGTGTGTTGTTTAAAATTTAGTGTGGTTTTCATTTCAGGAGATGAGAAATTTGCTTGTCTAAATATAAAAAGTGCTTTAGCTTCAGGGGGTGCAGCCCCCTGACCCCCCGCTTTTACCACCCCCAACCAGGATTCCTATTTTTGAGTCTCAGAGGTTGGCAGCTGTGGTATTGTATGTGCTGTATTGTATATCACTTTCAGTGACAGGAAGGGGGCGGGACAGTTTAGATATTCACCTGCCTACAAATAAACTGTGAGGTCTTGGGTTTGATTCCCAGCCTTGACTTTTCTTCCCAGTTTGATGGGAAAAAAGTCAACTGAATGTCAAAGTCCTTTGGATGAGACTATAAACCGAACCCCTATGTGCGAATGCATGCAAAACATCATGTGCATGTGTTAAAAAACCTGTTCCACCGTGGAAGAGTATGCTATTTCTTGCTAGTAGGAACTGATGACAATATTTTGGGGAAAAAACCCTCATGCACACAGGTGTAGTGTTTAGACACCGTTCTTGAAGATAGAAGGTGGCTACCTAAACGGTGGGAAGGAAGAAAACGGTCGCATGCACAAAAATCTCACCATAGCTGACCCTTGGAGCTCTAGCTGAGGAACAAACAAGCAAAACAAAAAGATTGTTGTTTTGAATTTTGTGTTGAGATTGCCTTCACTGTTCAGCCATGACAAGCTCTTAGCAGAAGAAACAACGCTCCTTTGGTGAGGAAAAAAAAATCCTCTGAAGTCAGAGTATGGCGACATACTTGAAAACAGTCATACATGCAAACTTCTCATCCAGTGTGTACTCACAGTCTCGCAGTGATTCCCAGGTGGGATGAGTGAGTCAGAGTGCATGTTGTGGGTGACCCCTAGGCTGTTAAGCTGGGGAATGTCCAATGACAACAAGTGACATGACATTGCTACTCCCACCTTTTATTACTTAAGCAACGGTATTTGATCTGGCCTTCTCCTGTGGAAGTCTGCCAGCGTCTTTGGAATGGAGAGGTCTATCTATAAAGATAGTTGTGTTTGTGAGATTGTGATTGTGAGTGTATGTGCACATGTGCGTGTGTGTGCAGGTATGCCTGCATGTGTGTGTGTGTGTGTGTGTGTGTAAATAAAAGTATGCTAAAAATGTTCTAAAAAACCCCCATCTTGTTAACATCATCTCCTAATTAGTCGAAATGCTTTAGAATGGTTTTCGGTTAAGGAAAAAAGTGTCACTGTATTCACGTTATAAACTTACATATTGGCTGCAGGGGTGCCATGGATGACTTGACAACCAGCCCTGTCCGTCTTTTTCTTCTTCTCTCGGCCCTATACTTGTCCAGTCTGAGATGTATTGCCAGTGTTGATTCTAGGGTGCCCCCTTGCAGGATTCCAGCATTTTTTTTCAAAACTGTATTGCTGTCTTGATAATGATTCCTTAACATACTTTCAAACAAACTTTGAAACAAATGTTATCTCTCTGTGCTAAGTCTGTTTCTGGAGTATGTCAGTGAAAGAAGGAAAGATTTCTGGCTGTAGAAATAGTGTTGTATAATGCTGTTTATACTGCACATCATGTCTAATGGAAAAAAGAGATATGTAAATAATAATGAAAAATAAGTTCCCTCACTTCCACACTGAATTGTAAGTTAAGTTAAGGTATACAGGCAAATTACAGAATTTTTGTCAGCTTTCTTTATACGCCTCTGTGTACTTTTACGTCTGCTGATTTCCGTTAGCTCTTTTAACACATCTCTGTGTACTTGTGCATCTGCTAATTTCTGTTAGCTCTTTTAACACATCTCTGTGTACTTGTGCATCTGCTAATTTCTGTTAGCTCTTTTAACACATCTCTGTGTACTTGTGCATCTGCTAATTTCTGTTAGCTTTCTTAACACATCTCTGTGTACTTGTGCATCTGCTAATTTCTGTTAGCTTTCTTAACACATCTCTGTGTACTTGTGCATCTGCTAATTTCTGTTAGCTTTCTTAACACATCTCTGTATACTTGAGCATCTGCTAATTTATCTTACCTTTCTTAACACACCTCTGTGTACTTGAGCATCTGCTAATTTACGTTTCCTTTCTTAACACACCTCTGTGTACTTGCGCCTCTACTTTGCCTCTATAAAAATTTTCTGGTTCAGGACACAACTTTCCCTTCAACAAACAAAAGCAGCACACAACAGCAACAGTAGCACAAAAGTCGTTGATTCTCCCTGGAAAACGATCTGCTGCTGCTGCAGAAACACCACCAGCAAGAGCGCAGCCAGTGCTAACACGCCTCAGGACGTGCAGCGCCTGACGCAGCGCACAAGCCTGCTGGAGAGGGAGAACGCGGAGCTGACTCGGGAGCTGGAGCGCGCCATCGAGCAGAACACCCGCATGTGTCAGACCATCATCCAGCTGGAGGCCTCCAGAGACCATCTGGAGTCCAGGCTGGCCTCCTTCAAGGACAGCGCAGGGTAACCTTGATGAGTGTGCAACTGTTGCAACAACACAGAGAAAAGAAAGAAAAGATTGTGCAACTATTGCAACAACACAAAGAAAAGATTGTGCAACTATTGCAACAACACAAAGAAAAGATCAAGCAACTATTGCAACAACACAAAGAAAAGATCAAGCAACTATTGCAACAACACAAAGAAAAGATCAAGCAACTATTGCAACAACACAAAGAAAAGATTAAGCAACTATTGCAACAACACAAAGAAAAGATTGTGAACTATTGCAACAACACAAAGAAAAGAAAGAAAAGATTATGAACTATTGCAACAACACAAAGAAAAGGAAGAAAAGATTGTGCAACTATTGCAACAACACAAAGAAAAGGAAGAAAAGATCAAGCAACTATTGCAACAACACAAAGAAAAGATCAAGCAACTATTGCAACAACACAAAGAAAAGATCAAGCAACTATTGCAACAACACAAAGAAAAGATTGTGCAACTATTGCAACAACACAAAGAAAAGATTGTGAACTATTGCAACAACACAAAGAAAAGGAAGAAAAGATTGTGCAACTATTGCAACAACACAGAGAAAAGAAAGAAAAGATTGTGCAACTATTGCAACAACACAGAGAAAAGAAAGAAAAGATTGCAACTATTGCAACAACACAAAGAAAAGAAAGAAAAGATTGTGCAACTATTGCAACAACACAAAGAAAAGACAGAAAAGATTGTGCAACTATTGCAACAACACAGAGAAAAGATTGTAAACTGTTGTAGCTTGGGGATAAGGATCTTTGGAAAAAAGGGTAAATAATAATAATAATGAATAATAATAAATGGAACTTATATAGCGCTATATCTTGCAAAGACAAAAGGTTAAGTCGTTATCATGAAGAGTTATTACAGGAAATGACATGTTGACTCTGATTGTAGAACACAAAACTGAATCTTTGGAGTTTTAGCCAAGGAAAGGGAGGAAAATCACATTTGTAAAGCATTTTATAATTCGAAAGAAAACATTGCTGAATGTGTAAGATTAAGATGTCCCATAATCTATGTGGTCGTTGTGGAGCGAGGTGTCGGAGATCTCAGCTTCTCTGGGGGCCAATATCTCAAGGGTGGCATCATCTCCTCTCCTTGGTTGCTTTACCTTCCCTGACCCTAAAGAGGGCAGGTACCCATTTACAGCTGGGTGAACTTGGGGACTGTACTGAAGCCAAGGCGCACAAACGGTCACCCATCTGCTAGGCATCCGCACTGCTTAACCTTAGAGAGAGCAAGTGCTCTGACCAGGGAGCGAGTCCATCTCCCTTGGTGCAGTAATGTCAAAGAATGAAGAAAATGGCAGTGTAACCTTCAAAACCCTAGGGCTTGGGTGTAGAAGGGTTATATAAGAGCAGAAGTGTGAGTGCTGTAGTAACAGTAAAAAGTGAAGACAAAGAAATGGCAATGCACAGCTGTCAGTCTCCCCCACTCTCAGCTGCTATTCATTCCATCCCATCCCAGCCCAACTGGGACCAGCTGGTGCTAATTATAGCAGGAACTGACCACACTTGGACTAGGTGAGAGGAAGGGGCGCACTGATTTTTGCACTCTCGACTCGAGTGAAGTGGGATTTGTGCGTTGTAAATGCAACATCCAAAACCTTAGGACATGGGTGTAGAACTAGATGTGGTGTGTGAGTGTAGTGGAACAGTCTGATCGTCAGGGTGGACTTGGACTTGCTGAGCTCCAGCCTGGCTGTGGACGGCAACCAGCAGCTGAAGGAGGAGCTGGACAAACTGAAGAAAGTCATGGAGGCCGTGAAGGAGCCTGAGCAGGATGAGGTCAGCCCTGTCATGTTGTGTTGTGTGTGTGGAATGATGGGTTGTGTATGTGTATGTGCTGAGGAGGTTGATCTGTTTCGTTGGGAAGGAAGGTTCCTCAACAGGATGAGGTTAGTCACGCTTGCGTTTTGTGTGTGTGCGGAATGATGTGTTGTGTATGTGCTGAGGAGGTTGATCTGTTTCGTTGGGAAGGAAGGTTCCTCAACAGGATGAGGTTAGTCACGCTTGCGTTTTGTGTGTGTGCGGAATGATGTGTTGTGTATGTGCTGAGGAGGTTGATCTGGTTCGTTGGGAAGGAAGGTTCCTCAACAGGATGAGGTTAGTCACGCTTGCGTGGAACGATGGTTGGTTTGTGTTCAGGCTGATTTGTCTTATGGGAAGTATCGTTATTATAAGTATTCTTATCAGGATGAAACCTGCTGTGTTTTCATTAAATGGTGTTTGGTATTTGGTAAAGTTGATGCCTTTTTTTGTAAGTGGTTGTTCTTGGCTTTTGTGGAATTACAGTGGTTCATGGGTTTTTTTGGGTTTTTTGCATGTTTTTTGTGTGGTGTTTTGAGTAGGGTTTTTGGGGGTAGACTTTGGTGGAATAACAGTGATTGATGTTTTTGTTGTTTGTATTTTGTTGTTGACTTAAATGGAATTACAGGGGTTGGTTATTTTTTGTGGGTTTTTTGGGGACGTGGTTTGCTTTTTGTTCATGTTAATAGTTAGGAAGGTTTGACTGTGTGTTAAAATAGAAGAAAAACCTCATTGAAAACAGGATCTAAATAAATGAATGAACATAGCTGAAAGAAAGGTTATCTGAATGAACATAGCTGAAAGAAAGGTTATCTGAATGAACATAGCTGAAAGAAAGGTTATCTGAATGAACATAGCTGAAAGAAAGCTTATCTGAATGAACATAGCTGAAAGAAAGCTTATCTGAATGAACATAGCTGAAAGAAAGCTTATCTGAATGAACATAGCTGAAAGAAAGCTTATCTGAATGAACATAGCTGAAAGAAAGCTTATCTGAATGAACATAGCTGAAAGAAAGCTTATCTGAATGAACATAGCTGAAAGAAAAGCTATCTGAATGAACATAGCTGAAAGAAAGCTTATCCGAATGAACATAGCTGAAAGAAAAGTTATCTGAATGAACATAGCTGGAAGAAAAGTTATCTGAATGAACATAGCTGAAAGAAAAGTTATCTGAATGAACATAGCTGAAAGAAAAGTTATTTGAATGAACATAGCTCAAAGAAAGGTTATCTGAATGAACATAGCTCAAACAAAGGTTATTTGAATGAACATAGCTCAAAGAAAAGTTATCTGAATGAACATAGCTCAAAGAAAAGTTATTTGAATGAACATAGCTCAAAGAAAAGTTATCTGAATGAACATAGCTCAAAGAAAAGTTATCTGAATGAACATAGCTCAAAGAAAAGTTAGTTGAATGAACATTGCTGAAAGAAAAGTTAACTGAATGAACATAGCTGAAAGAAAAGTTAGTTGAATGAACATAGCTGAAAGAAAAGTTATCTGAATGAACATAGCTGACAGAAAAGTTAGTTGAATGAACATAGCTGAAAGAAAAGTTATTTCACACTCAGGCTGTGTGAAAAGCTAGGGTGTGTGTAGTACATAATAGTTTTCAAACGGAAGAGATAGCGTGACAGTTGAATGGATGTGTTCTGTTTGCATTGTCGCAGGAGGAGCAGACCTCAACATCCATGGAAGATGAGGAAGAGATGAAAGAAGAGGATGCTGAGAATCAAGTAAGGTTTACAATGGTTTTAGCAGTACTGCAGTACTGTTGTAGTTAATCGATTATGCTGACTATTATCTGAGAATCAAGTAAGGTTCATAATGGTTTTAGCAGTACTGCAGTACTGTTGTAGTTAATCGATTATGCTGACTATTATCATCTTTATGATTTGTGAAACCTCATCGTAGAATGAATATTGATGTTAGGTGCTGTGCAGTCGATTTATTTTTGTTGGTTTGTAATTGATATCTTATGTCATGTTAGACTTTGAATGGTAGACACAAACAACTATGGATTTGTCGTAAAGTTTTCGTCTTTGACATTTTGTATCATTTAATGAAACCACCAATGTAGGTTACTTACAATTTGTCGTCGGCATAAAGGGTTTTTTCAGTGAATGGAGACAGTCTAAAGAGAGATGTTTTCTGAAACCAACTTTTCACATGCATTGTAAAGTTTATCATAAAAAATCAACAAAAAACCAAAAAGTTTATCATTGAGCCTGTTTGAAAGGACAATAAGTAATTTTATTTATATTTCTGACATACACTATAGCAGAGTGGTTAAGACCATTTGACGTCAGGTCCATGAAGTCTTGGGTTTGAATCCTGGCAGCGTTCGGTGAATTGAGGGTGGGGATTTTAACATCTCCCAGGTCAATTTCAGTACCTTAATTGCCTCTGTTTACTATACTCATGCAGAAGATCAAAAAATGCACGTGAAAGATCCTGTAATTCATGTCGGCATTCAGCGGGTTACAGAAACACGAACATACCCAGCATACATCCCTGAAATCAGAATGTGGCTGCCTTCATGGTGGACAAAAAACGGTCGCATAAGCAAAATTTCACATTCTAGCCAAGGAATGAAAAAAAAAGAAGAAAAAAGATAGGAGCTAATCCAGACTCACACAAAACCCTCAGTGATTCTTTAATAATAATGTATGGAATTTATATAGTTCTGAATCTTGTAAAGCAACAAATCAAAGCGCTTTTTTTTTTTATATCGAGGATAATGGAATAAGCACTCAGGTGCTTTTTTACGTCCAGTCCCTGTGTGTATGCGGTTTTGTCAATTTTGGCATCTGTTCCCACCGGGCACACGACGGCCTACTCTTTCGAACAGCGGAACAGGATTTAACGTGTGCGCAAGATAGTTCTGCACGCGTTCAAACACACCGGGGCCCTCGGTTTATAGCCTCATCCGAAGGACATTCTTCAACAAAGCGTTGCTTGATTTTTGTGTGTTCATCGATGTTCGACCCCCTCACGAACCCAACCGTGCGCGTCTTCTGCAATCTCTTTGTGATTTGTCTCTGCAAGATACAGCGCTATATAAATTCCATTTATTATTATTATGATGATGATGATCTCCCCCTTTCTCTCCCAGGAGGACCCCTCCAGTCCAGATTCCCGGGCGCAGTCGACAGAGCACGTGCTGCGCCAGGCCAAGATGTCGAGAGAGCTGCAGGAGCTGAACCAGATCCTGGCCAAGAAACAGGAGCTGGCCAGTCAGATGAACCGCTCCGAGGGAGAGATCACCGCCCTGCGTTCCCACTACGAGGTAGTAGGCCTCTGTGGGTGTGGGGGGTGGCCAGTTTTGTGGTTTCCAGTAGGCCTCTGTGGGTGTGTGGGGCCAGTTTTGTGGTTTCCAGTAGGCCTCTGTGTGGGTGTGGGGGGCCAGTTTTGTGGTTTCCTTTGTTGTGGTGGTGTGGTGGGTTTTTGTTGTTGTTGCCAGATGAACTGCTCCGAGGGAGAGATCACCGCCCTGCGTTCCCACTACGAGATAGTAGGCCTCTGTGGGTGGGTGTGGGGGGCCAGTTTTGTGGTTTCCAGTAGGCCTGTGTGGGTGTGTGGGGGTGTGGGGGGCCAGTTTTGTGGTTTCCAGTAGGCCTCTGTGTGGGTGTGGGTGGCCAGTTTTGTGGTTTCCTTTGTTGTGGTGGTGTGGTGGGTTTTTGTTGTTGTTGCCAGATGAACCGCTCCAAGGGAGAGATTACCGCCCTGCGTTCGCATTACGAGGTAGTAGGCCTCTGTGGGTGTGGGTGTGGGGGGCCAGTTTTGTGGTTTCCTGTAGGCCTGTGTGGGTGTGGGTGGCCAGTTTTGTGGTTTCCTTTGTTGTTGTGGTGTGGTGGGGTTTTTTGTTGTTGTTGTTGGTGTGTTTGTGCTGTTGTCTTCTGTGGTTCTTTAGAAAGCAGCAGAGGCTAGGTAGGGACGGAGAGTTGGTGAGAGATGAGCTGTTTGTGAGAATCTTTATATATATATGATATTGATATTGTACACCCTCTGTTGTGTGTGTGTGTGTGTGTGTGTGAGTGCGCGCGCATGTGTGTATGTGTGTGAGTGTACGTGTGTGTGTGTGCATGTGTGTGTGCATGCTATACGTGTGAGAGAGTGTGTGTGGTTCAAACAAAATTTTTATTCAGAAAAGGAAAAACCACATTGTACACAAATCCATCCAGAACAACAACAAGCTAATAGCTTATAGTGTACTCCACCATCAAACAAAACATGTTATTTGGCAGCTGAAAAAATATTGTCATGACAAATCAATCCTATTGAAAAGTGTAAGTGGTAAGTTAAAGGCGTCATTTCTAAACTTGCTGCCTTTACGCTTGTGAAAACTTAGAAACCTCATATTTGCGTAGTGTGTGTATGTGTGTGTGCGTGCGCACATGCATGCATGTTGTTGTTGCTTCGATTTTACACGTGCATGTGTGGATGTGTGTGTGTGTGCCAATGGTATCAATATATCTTTATGGTATTGTCGTTGCACATTTTGTATGTGTGCATGTGTCTGTGAATGTGTGTGTGTGAATGTATGTGTGTGTGTGTCTATGAATGTGTGTTTGTGTGTGTGTATGAATGTGTGTGTGTGTGCATGTGTGTGCGTGTGTGTCTGTTTGTCTGTCTGTCTGTGCTACCTACAGACGATGATGAAGGAGTGGGAGGTGAAGGTGGCACAGCTGGAGAAGGAGAAGAACGAACTCAGCGGGAAACTGAACGACAACCGCGCCAACGCCAATACCAACAAGTCAGTTCTGCCTGTTAATTAATTAATTGATGAATCAACATTCTCGTTTCACAGCTGTTTTGGGGGGAGTGAGGACCACTTGCCTTGGTGCAGGGGTTGGTAAGATAGACTTTCTCACTAGGATGATGTGAATATGATCCCTACCAAATATGTGTGCGACGAAAGGTATAGAATGAATGGTACTTTAATAATAATTTCAAACTCAGGAAAATCCCTGATTTCTTTGGAAACCTGCATTTCATTTCATATACTGTATCATGCCTCACTAATGCAATAAGCGACAGCAGTTTACTGTTCCTACCTCGTAAACAGTAAAGTCTGAAAGGACTGATCATTATGACTTTTTTTTAGCCTCTGTTTATCCACAGACACATACAGTATTGTCTTGTTAACTATTTTATGTACCCCTTTTACCTTTTCTGCTTAGCTAAAGAACATCATTTAGCTTTGCCAATATCATAGGTTGCTGTCACATTGTCTGACACAGTAAGTAGTTTAGCCAAAATGAAAGTTTGATAAAAATTATATTTTTGTACAGTAAGTCTAGCCATAGGAAAATTTGGCAAAAATAATATTTTGGCACAGTAAATAATCTGCTCCGGCCCAGGTTCGAATCTTGTTCGGAGGAGTTAACATCAGTACTGACTCCACTCCCCCTGAAAGTTCTTCAGATGAGACTATAAATTGAGGCCCTGTGTACGAATGCACACAGAACATCTTGCGCACACGTGAAAACCTGTTCTGCTTTTGGGAAGAGTAGGCCATTGTGTGCTGGTGGGAACGGAATACAAAACTGCATACACATGGGTACTGCATGTAAAATAAGCACATGAGTGCTTATTCCATTATCCTCAAAATAAAAGAATGTCATTTTTGGCAGGATCAGTGAACAGCGCCGGAAGCGCTTGCAGGAACTGGAGACGGAGATGTCGACCCTGAGACGCAAGATGGCCGAACAGGCCAAGGCCGTGAAACTGAAGGAACAGGCACAGAAGCAAGTCAATCACCTCAACACTGAAATTTTGGTATGTCTTGCTTTTTATGGCTCGTAGAAATTGTTCAGTTTTTATGTTTAGCATTTAGCAAGTTTGGATTTTTTTCCCCCTCCAAAGTCAAAATAGCTGGTGGAAGAACGGCAGATGTGGTTTGAAACATTGACAGGCACGTGAAGTCAAAATCTTGAAGAGACTGTTGATTGGTATTCATATCAATATTCCAATATTATCTCAAGACATATTGTTGAAAATGATTCATTTGTTGTATGAATTCTTGTGTATCTTGTAATGTTGCCTGCGTTATCTTTACTCTTGTTTTAAAAAAAAAAAGAAAAGGTTCTCTGTTATCAAACCATTTGAACTCACAGTTGCTGCGGCTATGTGTTCATCACTTTATCTGTCCATCTGGAAAACAACTTGCGTTTATGTCACAGTGTCCTAAACGCCTCCTACAAAATCTTGTGCTTGTTAAAAAGCACATGGAATCTCAGAACTTAAAACATATTTTCCAGAAATTTCAGATCATATACAGTAGAAAATAAAGAAATGTTTTTGTGGCATGGTATGGTTGTAGATTCACAATTTCATTTCTAAATAAGTAGATTTTTGTGGCACTAGATTCACATTTTCACTTCTAAATGGATAGACGTTTTTGAAGCACTAGATTAACATTTTCACTTCTAAATGGATAGACGTTTTTGTGGCACTAGACTCACATTTTCACTTCTAAATGGATACATGTGTTTGTGGCATGGCATGATTGTAGATTCACATTTTCACTTCTAAATAGGTAGACATTTTGTGGTACTAGATTGACAATTTTATTCTAAATAGGTAGACATTTTGTGGCACTAGACTCACATTTTCACTTCAAAATGGATAGATGTTTTTGTGGCACTAGACTCACATTTTCACTTCAAAATGGATAGGTGTTTTTGTGGCATGGTATGGTTGTAGATTCACATTCTGACTTCTGAATGGATAGACGGTTTTTGTGGCTTGGCATGGATGTAGATCCACATGTTCACTCCTGTATGGACAGGCTCTGAAGCAGCAGAGGGTGAAGCTGATGAAGCAGATGAAGGAAGAGAGCGACCACTGGCGCAAGTGGAAGCAGCAGAAAGACAAAGAAGTCCTGCAGCTGATGCAAAAGGTCTGTGTGTGTGTGTGTTACTGTGTGTGTTGCTGTGTGTACATGTGTGTGTGTGTGTGTGTGATGTAGAGTGTTGTCAGCTTTTATTTATTTTTTTATTTTATTCTTTTATTTGTGTGTGTGTGTGATGTAGAGTGTTGTCGGCTTTTATTTAATTAATTAATTTTATTCTTTTATTTCGAGGATAATGGAATAAGTACTCATGTACTTTTTTTCGTCCAGTCCCCATGTGTATGCACTTTTGTCAGTTTTGTTATCCGTCCCCACTGGCACACAATGGCCTACTCTTCCGAAAAGTGGAACGGGTTTTAACGTGTGCAAGATGTTCTGCGTGTGTTCGCACATGGGACCCTAGTTTATAGTCGCCTCCAAAGGAGGATTTTAAGATATTGTGTTACTTCTTAATCTGTTTTTCTTTAATAATGCATGCTATGTAATTGTAATTTTAAAATGCCACTTCTTTTATATCAAGGAGAATGGAAGAAGCACTCACGCCCAGGACCTTCAGATATAGTCTCATCTGAAGGACTTTCAGGGGAACTGAATGAATACCAATATCAATTTCAGGGGGAAAAGTTATCTCAAATGGATATCTGAGGGGTAGGAAAGCCTAGTGGTTAGAGCATTGCGCTTGCGATTTGATGATCCAGGATTGAGCCTGGGTTCAGTCCTCTTCTAAGACACCCATTCAAGGGGATTTTCCCCTCTGAAATTAACACCAGTACTGACTGACTCTACTGTGTTCAGATGAGACAACCAAGGCCCCATGAGCTAACGTGGGCAAAACAATTTGCGCAAACGTTTAAACCTGTTCCGATTTTCAGAAGAGCAGGCCATTCATGCTGGTAGGAACAGATGACCCACAACAACAACAAAATGTATGCACAATGATGTCATGTGTAGGGTGGCGCTGCTCTTGTGGTGACACGCTCTCCCTGGGGGAGAGCAGCCCGAATTTCACGCAAAGAAATCTCGTGACTTAAAGGGGTATAAATAAAATAAATAAATAAATCATTCCCAAAGTTGGAATACGGCTACCTTAATGGTGGGCAAAAAATAGTCACATATGCCAAAAAAAAAAAAATCTCACCTTTGATAAACCTCAAAGCTCTTGCTGAGGTATGCCCCCCCCCCCCCCCCCCCCCTGTCTAAAATACCCCCCCCAAAATAATCAGACATTATTGATGTTTGTTGTTCAGGATCGCAAACGTCAAGCGGAAGTGGCCAAACTTCAGCAGGCCAACGCCAAACAGCAGAACGTCCTGAAACGCAAAGTGGAGGAGGTAACGTTTCGTTTCTTTCTTCGTCGTCGTCGTCGTCGTCGAACGCTCAGACAGGATCTCAGCCGTTGCTCTTTCTCTATTTCTGGTCCATCAATCTGGAATGACCTCCCTCTCTCTCTCTCTCTCTCTCCGCCAAAAGCCTTCTTATGACACTTTTAAATCCAGTCTCAAGACATATTTATTTCAAACCTAAGATTTTTCTCTCCTGCTTCATCTCATAGTTTTTCCCTGCCTTCTACAGCCAAGATTCTACTGCCCTGCCAGCGTGTGTGGCTTGTGTGTGTGCGTGCACATTTGGACTTGATGGAACTGTTACTTGTTACTGGTTGTATGACTGTGTAAGATTGAGTTGAGTGCAAGCGCTTTGATTTGTCTCTGCAAGATATAGCGCTATATAAATTCCATTTATTATTATTATTATTGTTGTCTGTCATATTTATAAGTGAGAATACGTTGCACTGCCATTAAGCGCCTGACAAGTCAGGCCCAGCACATCTGACTTCGGCATGGGAGAGAATTGTTAAGTCTTTTTTGGCAAAAAAAGGCGGGAGAGTGGACCCAAAAAGGCAGAAAATAGACCAGAAAGAAATGACAGGAAGAAAAGGAACAAGGCAGAAACAAAGAGAAGGATAGAAAAGAGGGGAGTTCCTAGCACAGAATTTCCAGAAGGTGGGGGATGCTGTTTATACTGACAGACCCCTGGCATCCCCACTGGGGGACGTTTTATTTTAGTGTTCACATTTGCTGTTCTAGCTTGGTGGGCTTTATGTGTGTACACGAAGATGGTGTTTTCATTTATTTGGGCCCAGGGTAGGGGTGTATGTTTTTCAAAGAAAATTGTGAGGAATGGGGCTGGAGGTAGGTATTGCTTGCCATACTGGTGTTTTGTTGTCGTCATACGTTCGCACAGCAACTGTTGTTGTCTGACATGTGAGCGAAAATGCATTGAGCTGCCGTAAAACACCTCACAAGTCAGGCCCAGCGCATCCGACTTCGGCGTACTGGTGTTTCTGTTCAGCCAGCTTGGGCGAGGTGTGACTCGTACATTCTTGGATGAGAACGTAAACCAAGGCCCCATGTGTGAACACACGCAAAACATGTTGCGCACATGATCTACTGTGAATGTGGTTGGAAATACTCTCTGGTTTCCTGGTTTTTAAAAAAATAAGTCATCAAAACTTCTGCAATATGCTTACAGTTTTTGTGTGTGTTTTTTTTTTAAAGTTTGGTTGTTTTGTGTGTGTGTGTTTTGGTGGGGGGGGGGTTGGAAAAGGGGAGGGGGTAGGGGTAAAGTGGGGTCTTTAGTGATTTTTAAGATTTCTATAGTCACTAGTGGAAACCCTTTGTGTGTGTGTGCGTATCCTCGATATAAAAGAATTAAATAAATAAAGAAATAAAATGCGTGCATGCATGCGTATGTGTGTGTATGTGCGTGTGAGCAAGGTGTGGAGTGTGTGTGTGTGTGCATGTGTGTCATACATACATGTATGCATATAATGTGCATGCATGAGAGAGTTACATGGGTCCACAAAAAACCTGCTCCTTTCTCTCAAGCTTCATGTCATGTCATGTCGTGTTGTGTGTGTGTTATTTCAGGCAGCGGCTGCCAACAAACGCCTGAAGGAGGCGCTGGCCCGACAGAAAATGGTGGCGGAGGAGCGAGCTGCCAACTCCGACACCACCTCCATTGCCAGCCGTGTCAGGGTCAGTGCAGCAGACAGAGACAAATGTCTGCCAAAAAACCAAAATCTGTACATTGGCGTTTGGCTATAATGCATTGTGACGAGAGACATACACACATGTGTGTCTGGTTAGGGCATGTGTCTTCTTCTTCTTATTCCTTATAGCTCCTAGCGGAGCATAGGGCCTCAACAGCGTCCCTCCACCTTCTCCTGTCTCTGGCAAGGGTCTTGGCCTCTTCCCATGTCAGGCTGGAGTCTCTCAGCTCACTATGCAGGCTTCTCCTCCAGGTCTGTTTGGGGCGCCCTCTCTTCCTTTTCCCCTGCGGGTTCCACTCGAGCGCTTGTCTGATGTTAGGGCATGTGTGGGTAGAAAGAAAAA
Organism: Rapana venosa; assembly: GCA_028751875.1. NCBI lineage: Eukaryota > Metazoa > Mollusca > Gastropoda > Neogastropoda > Muricidae > Rapana > Rapana venosa. Next base: position 10,305,215 of record CM054141.1, on the reverse strand, counting down.
AAGTAGAGAGGTACCAGTAAAGGGTGGGGCTGTAGGAGTGTTGGTAAGTCAGCGTGGGTTTCGTTTTTGTGCCTGTAGTCGTGTCTATGGACTAGGGATTCTAGACTGCGCTGGTTTGGGCACGTTCAACGGAAGGCAGACCACCACATCATGGGAAGAGCGGTGAACTTCGTAGTGGATGGAAAGAGACCAAAGGGAAGACCTAGCAAAACCTGGGCTGCCTGTATTGCAGATGATCTTAGAGAAAGGGGCATAAATAAGGAGGAGGAAGCTCAAAACAGAGAGAGATAGAGAAGGCTCATCAATGTCAAACCTCCCCTGGGAGTAACATGACATTTTATATAGAGGATAATGGAATAAGCACTTATGTGCTTTTCTACAGCCAGTCCCCGTGTGTATGCAGTTTTGTAAATTCTGTCATCTGTTAACATATCCATCTAGCCTATATATTGGGATTTAACATATACATCTATTCTATATATTGGGATTTAACATAATAGTGAAAAAGAAAGGTAAAGGTTAGTGCTCCACATCTGACCTGTGTGTTTCAGAAATGGCTGAGCCATGAGCTGGAGGTGCGTGTCAGCCTGCGGGAAGCCCGCTACCACATGATGTCGCTCATCACAGACCGCAAAGACCTCAGTCAGCAGAGGAGAGAGCTGCAGGACAAACTGGAGGCCTCTCTCCCCAAGGTCAGTGCGGATGCTGCCGTTCTGGCCCGCGCCACAAGCTGTGTCTGTCGGTTATTGATGTGAGCCGAGTGCCAAGCTCGACATTAAAATATTGTTATGCTTCATGTTGAGATTGCCAAGTGCCAAGCTCGACATTAACCCTAGTGGCGCGGTTCCCGGAATATTCCGGGAAAGGTGGGTCTAGGCTGTGTGGCGGATCCCGGAATATTCCGGGATGACGTGGGTGGTCATAGTTGAAAGCTTACTTTCGCTTTCAAAGGTCAGCCAATGAATGTTAAGGCTGCTGTAGGCCCGCAGAAAGGGGTGAAGGTCGTTTGACACACAAGCAACGAAGAATCTGATTGGTTAAGAGTGTATTTTAATTTTTTTTCGGACCAGCCGAGATCGTCTTCAACAAAAATGGCGGCCAGCGTTTGCACTGGAATTTCTTCAAGCGTTTTTCGAGCTTTTTTACAAAATTGACAGCAAGGAGGAGTTTTAGAGGCTGGATTTGGTTGAAATAAACAATGAGAGAGACGATGAGGTAAGGATTGTGGAATATTTTTGAAAAACTTGGTAAAAATCGATCGCGATCGGACTGAATCGAGCGGTGCTAGTTTTGCTGGATGGACTTTTTCGCTACTCGGCGATTTCGACGTCACAGATTGTTTTACTTTATTTTGACGCAACGAGGCTTCGAAATAACTGTTGTTGAGTCAAATCACTATGCTGCTGAGTACTTTGCATCACATGAAATCAAGCGATCTTTGTATTTTTGTCATAGAAAGCCACCACTTCGCACATTCCGCCATGACGGTCGCGATGGCGTCGATCCTGTCGCTGAACTTTTCCGAGTATTTGGTGACCGATAAAGCATACAAACTCCTTATTTTTTGAAAACTAATGTCAAGAAATAGTGTTTACCTAATCATGACATTTATGCACCGCAAGAACTTTGCTTATCGTGTTAAAATCGATCCGGGGCCCTGACAGTGGAACAGTGATCGGTAGTGCGAACATGATTTTTTTTTTTGATTTTTTTTTTACATAATCATAAACACTACACACTATTATAAAATTATACTCATTTAAAAGCATATTATCTCTTCTTTCCAGTGATCTATAGCTTAACACATTTAATTCAGTTTTATATATCAATATCAAGGGTTGTTTGAGCCCACCCTGCTCCAAAACAATGCTAGCCAATGTTAATTCAGCCAATAGAAGTGAGGCTTGTTGCTGTTTATTTAGCGCTACTAGGGTTAAAATATTGTTATGCTTTAGAATGTTATGTTGAGATTGCCAAGCGCCAAGTATGTTCTTTCGAGCCAGAAGGCCCATAGAGCCGGAGCATCCCGGTTTCTGTAGCGTTAAGCGAACTGATGGTTTTTTCACCACCCCTGTGACAGGACGCTAGTCTGTCGCCAGATACTTCCCCAGCAGAGCTGGTACCCACTTGTACACCTGGGTGGAGTGAGGAAAATAGGAGTAAAGTGTCTTTCCCAAGGACACAGCACCGAGCCGAGCGGGGATCGAACCCGCGACCTCTGGATCACGAGTTGACCGCCTAAACCACTCGACCACGGTGCCTCCCGCCAAGCGCCAAGCTCTACATTAAAATATTGTTATGCTTTAGAATGTTATGTTGAGATTGCCAAGTGTCAAGATGATCTGGTGGATCGGTGGTCTAGAGGTAACGCACCCGCCTAGAAAGCGAATAGTTCGGTTCGAAGTGTGCAGTGGTTCGATCCCCGTTTGGTCCCAAAACTTTTCCCCCATCCACTAGGCCATGAGTGGTAGTCTGTGTGCTAGTCTTTTGGACGAGGCAATAAACGGAGGTCCCGTGTGCTGCACAAATTTAGTGCACATAAAAAGCACCCGCAGCAAGAATAGAGTTACTCCTGGCAAAATTCTGTAGAAAAAAAGCCACACTGATAGGGAAACAAAAACATATGCAGACAGGAAAAGAAAAAAGAAAAAGATGGTTGGCGCTGCTCTTGTGGCGATGAGCTCTCCCTAGGGAGAGCAGCCCGAATTTCATGCAGAGAAATCTGCCGTGACTTTAAGTGGTATACAATACAGTACAATACATTAAAGTGTTGTTATGATTCGGAATGTTATGTTGAGATTATCTTCAGCCATGACAAACTTTTAGCAGAACAACATATACTGTCCTTTGATTAAAGGAGAAAAAGTCCTCTGAAGTCAGATTATGGCTGCCTATATGGCGAAATCCTTGAACAGAGTCCAATGGCGAAGTCCTTGAACAGAGTCCTAACATGCAAACGTCTCATCCACTGTGTACTTAACAGTCTCACAGTGATTCCCTGGTGTAATGTGTGTCAGAGTTCATATCATGGGGGTGACCCTCAGGATTTCGAGCTGGGAAATGTGCAAAACAACAACAACAACAGTAACAGTAACAACAGTTACTGTGTTTCACAATGTAGTGTGGCAGTGTCTGTCTGTTGGTGCTGAGCTCCTGATGCTGTTGTTCTTGTTTGGTCGTTGAGAGTGTGTCTAACCCAGCAAACTAAGCTGTACGGCCCACGAGAGGAGCTGGAAAGGACTTGCCATTGTTTCTCCGAAACACGTCTGACAGTGTAAAAAGCGAACGAGAGAAGAAGATTGTGTCCAAAAATCTAAAAAATTTGTGCAGTCCATTTTTAATCAGAAACATTGATCTAATCAATTTTCATAAACAATTGCCTGCTTATAAAAAAATCAAAGTTGTCTTCATTTTTATTGCTCAGGAATTTGATTGTGATTAGTAAATTTCTGACTTGCAAAGATTAGGCCTACACTATCCACACGTTAAGGGAGAGAACCCCTCTTTCCCAGTACACGTGCACTGTGCACATGTGTATGCTACCATAACCCAGTAGTGGGTGGTACAGAGGGAAGGGCTAGTAGATGGTTGGTTACCCTGTAGCGGGTTACCCGTAGGGACAAGGTTCAGATGAAATGAGTGTTGTGTTTCCTTGTGTGCCTCAGAGCTATTCCTGTCAGGAGGAGAGTGGAGCCAGTGCAGAGAAAAGCTGTGAAGAGGAAGCTGTCAGAAAACAGATTGAAGCCCTGTCCACTGATATTGAACTCCGGTAACAGGATCTTTTTTCTTTTGTCTATCTGTCTATCTATGTATCTATCTATGTATCTGTTTTTGTATGTATGTATATGTGTGTGTGTGGGTGTCTATCTGTCTGTTTCTGTCTCTGTCTGTTTGTCTATTTATCTATCTATCTATCTATCTATCTATCTATCTATCTCTGTCTCTCTCTGTCTCTGTCTGTCTCTCTGTTTCTGTCTTTCTTTCCACAAAGACAAACACACATAATATATATAAAACACATACACACATGTGCACACACACATACATGCACATTTGTACATGCGCATACACTCATGCATGCACACATACACTTATGCACGCAGGCACACACTCACACACAATTTTAAAGAAATCAATGTTGATAATCTATTAACAAAACAAAAAAAAACCCTTGGTAAATGCTCGCTTTTTTTTGTACATATGATAGAAAAATCTTATATCAACCCTGTGGCTTTTTCGTGATTGCAGAAACGTGCAGATTCAGGATTTGCAGCAGAAAATCTGCGATGCTGATCAAGGTAAGAGACACTGCGCTTTGATTTGTTTCTTTTACAAGATTCAGTGCTATATAAATTCTGTATATTATTATTATTAATGCAGACAGAGCGCTGAGAATGTTTGTTTTTACAGATGTTAACGCCGCATATGTAATTGACATTAGCAAGGCAGAAAGGTTTTTAATTTGCGCACAAGATGTCCTGATGCGTTCGGATAACAAAAGATAATAGAACAAATTGTATGGACACTGGCGTCATATTTAGATATCATCCCCGAAGTTGCAATGCAGCTACCTTAATGGTGAGCAGAAAGGGCTGTACATGCAAATATCTCACCATTGGTAAGCACTGGAGGCACCGTGGTCGAGTGGTTTAGGCGGTCAACTCGTGATCCAGAGGTCGCGGGTTCGATCCCTGCTCGGCTCGGTGTTGTGTCCTTGGGAAAGACACTTTACTCCTATTTTCCTCACTCCACCCAGGTGTACAAGTGGGTACCAGCTCTGCTGGGGAAGTATCTGGCGACAGACTAGCGTCCTGTCACAAGGGTGGTGAAAAACCATCAGTTCGCTTAACACTACAGAAACCGGGATAAGCTCTGGCTCTATGGGCCTTCTGGCTCGAAAGAACTTACTGGTAAGCACTAGAGCTGTAGTTGAGGACTGAAGAAAAATGTGCTATTGTGTCTGTCTCTTCAAGTGTGGGTATGTTTATGTACGTTTCTTGTCCTGTCAGTTCTGTGTGGACACCAGTGAAGTCAGTATCATGCTTGTGTGTATGTGTGTGTGTGTGTGTGTGCTGTGTGTGTGCTCTGTGTGGCTCTGTGTGTGCTGTGTGTGTGTGTGCTGTGTGTGTGTATGTTCTGTGTGTGGTGTGTGTGTGTGTGTGTGTGTGCTGTGTGTGCTGTGTGTGTGTGTGTTTTGTGTGTGGGTTGTGTGTGTGTGCTGTGTGTGTGTGTGTGTGTATCTGTGTGTGCTGTGTGTGTGTGTGTTGTCAGAAAACAAGGGCAAGTCCATGTGGGAGAGCCTGCACACCATGATGGAGGCCAAGTGTGCTCTCAAGTGGCTGCTGGAACAGGTATACATGCACACACACTCCTTTCTCCTCTCTTGCCACGCTCTCACTCATAGCTCCACTGGGCATTGTCTCACATGGTGCAAGTCACATATGTGATGCTCCACCACATAATGAGTCGCATTGCACCAGAGGTAAATTTTCACTTATTGACACGTTATTAATCTGCTATAAAAAGGCTATTCAATACAAAAAACAGATTGAAAATTGGACATATCTATGAAAAGTTATTACACATTGAAATGATAGACGGCGGGAGGTGACAAAATGAGAAATCTTGGTTTATGTCAGTCTGGATAAAAACAGTAAACATTGTATGTCATTCCTTTACACAGGTTTTTTTTCAGACATAGATGTTGTAGGTGTAGCGTCAGAATATGAGTGATTTTTATGACAATAAAATCAGCACTTACTATAGTCTTAGTTTCATTTGATCTAGGTCTTGCATCCAACAAAAAAACCCCAAAACAAAGCAAAAAAAAGGGTCTTGCACCCAACAGTTCATTGCTGTTGTACACATGGACATGAACCCAGACTTAACATATTATTGTTGTTGAAAGCTACATAGTAACTGTATGAAATTGCTCATTTTAGAATTTGGGGAATGACAGTGTTGATGCAGGTATGTGTGTGTGTGGCCAGAGGTGTCTAACAGTAAGCTGCAGGTATGTGCATGGTCTTCAAGCCTTTAGAAAGCATACCACAATGAAGAAATCTTTCGGAACTGAACAAGCAGGGAAAACTGTCTCACTACTCTATTTGTCTTTTTTGCAGCCATAAACTGGTGTTTGCTATACTCTTATTTGCCAAAGGATGAAATCTACAGGAGGGCTGAAGACAGAAGGGGATGAAGACAGCTGTCAGAGCATGCATTGGTGGCTACCATCAATGGTGATGGCTCTGACAGATGAACAGGCTGTACGAGCGCTTTGATTTGTTGCTTTACAAGATTCAGCGCTATATAAATTCCATACATTATTATTATTATTACTATATTTAGTCTGCAGAAATGGTGCCAGTTTGGGATCATGTATGTGGGGGCAGGGTAGCCCAGTTGTTAGAGCGTTGTGCTTGTGATCTGACGGCCTGGATTGAAGCCACCACCACGGCACCCGTTCAGGAGGATTTTCCCCCTGGAGTTTACATCAGTACCGACTCCACTCCCCCCAAATCCTTCAGATGAGACTATAAACTGAGGTCCCATGTCTGAACGCACGCAGAACATCTTGCGCACATGTTAAAACCTGTTCCGCCTTTCAGAAGAATAGGCCATATCAGACCAGCAGGACCAGATGACACAACATTAAAATTAAGAAGCAAAAAAACACAGTCACACAGGAGTCATGTTTAGACATCAGAAGGCGGAATACAGCTACCTTAATAGCAGACAAGAATGGATGCAGACACAAAATCTCACCATTGTAGCTCTAGCCGAGGATGGAAAAAAAACAAAAAATGAAAATGTGGCGCTGCATGCGAAAATCATACACAAGGGTCAAAATTCAGAAAATGAGATTGAAGTGTAATCTAAAAGAAGAAATCATTCTGAACAAGACACAAGAAACAGATTTCTATTTTCTTTTTTTTGAGATACACACGTTTAAGTCTCCAGGTGATTAGTGACCACAGCTTTAGCTTTATTTATGTTTTAAAAAAAATAATTTTATTCTTTTATATCGAGGATAATGCAATAAGCACCTATGTGCTTTTTTTACATCCAGTCCCTGTGTGTATGCGGTTTTGTAAATTCTGTCATCTGTTCCCACCGGCGTGCAGCAGGAAACTCCAGCTGCCGACTTACCATGATTTTTTAGCGAGCAGCATCACACACATGGTGTGTATGGTGTACAGGCGGTGGACGGAAAAGCTGACCGGTCAGCGCTGCAAGAGGAGCTGAAGGCAGCCAAGGAGGCGAGCAAGGAGAACAAAGAGGTGGAGCAGGAGCTGGAGGAGAAGATCCAGCGCATGCAGAAGATCCACGAGGAGGAGCTGCTGCAGCTGAAGAAGGAACACCAGCAGAAGGTCAGCAAGTTTTGGAAGGGGGGTCTCTGTGTCTGCTTAACCTCTTCTTCTTCTTCTTCTTCTTCGTCTTCTTCTTCTTCTTCTTCTTCTTCCTCTACTTCTTCTTCTACTTCTTCTTCTTCTTCTTTTTCGTCTTCGTCTTCTCTTTTCTTTTCTCTTCTTCTCTTCTTCTTCGTCTTCTTCATCTTCTTCTTCTTCTTCCATTCTTCAATTCTTCTTCTTCTTCGCTTCTTCTCTTCTTCTTTTTTTTCTTCTTCTTCTTCCTTCTCTTTTTTTTTTGTTTTCTTCTTCTTTCTTGTCTTCTTTCTTCTTCTTTTCTTCTTCCTTTTTTGTTATGTTTCTTCCCAGGGGAGGTTTGACATTGATGAGCCTTCTCCATCTCTCTCTGTTTTGAGCTTCCTCCTTATTTATGCCCCTTTCTCTAAGATCATCTGCAACACAGGAAGCCCAGGTTTTGCTAGGTCTTCCCTTTGGTCTCTTTCCATCCACTATGAAGTTCATTGCTTCTTTTTATGATGTGGTCTGCTTTCCGTTGAACGTGCCCAAACCAGCGCAGTCTATTGGTACTATCTACAGACTTCAGATCATCAACTTTGCACATTCTCTAAAGTTCTTCATTCGTGATCCTGTCTTCCCATTTGATCTTTGTCATGTAGCGTAGCATTTGGTTTTCACAGCTCTTCAACAAACGTTCAACGGTTTTTGTGAAAACCCACGTCTCTGAGCCATACAGGAGAGCATGTCTGATGCAGGCCTTATATATCAGACAGCGTCTCTCCAGTGGGATTTTCTGATTTCCGAGCAGACTTGCCAATTCTTTCCATTTCTTCCAGGCAACCTTTTCCCGATGGGTAACCCGCCTCAGGGTAACTAACCATCTACTGACCCTTCCCTGCATATCACCCACTACTGGGTGACAGAAGCGTACAAATGTGCACAGTGCACGTGTACTGGGAAAGAGGGGTTCGTTCCCTTAACGTAGGGATCTATCTATCTATCTGTCCCGTAGTCTGACGACCGTGGGGGCACCCTCAAAGACTCAGCAACCAGTTCCCTCCATTCCTCTCTCTGTTCTGCCTTTCTCAGGGTTTTGTTGAGTTCTAGGCCTGTCCATTCACTGATGTTATCCTCCCAGCTCTTCCTTGGTCTGCCTCTTCTTCTTCCTCCTTGGACAGTGCCTTGCAAAACTGTCTTTGTAATTCCTTGGGATCTTGTGACATGCCCATACCACTTAAGTTTACGCTTTTTCACGATCGTTAGAAGGTTCTCATAGGGTCCAATGGTTTGCTGGATTCTGTTATGCACGCTTTCGTTGCTTATGTGGTCTTTGTAGGAGATGCCAAGGAGTCTCCGAAAGCATCTCATCTCCACTGCCTGTACTCTTCTCTCCAAATCTGCAGTCAGGGTCCATGATTCACAGCATACAGAAATATGGATATGACAAGGGAGCGCATTAGTCTGATCTTGGAGATAAGTGAGATATTCTTATCTCTCCAGATGGTGTTTAGTTTTGACAAAGCTGTTATTGTCTGTGCAGTCCTGCATACTACTTCTGGCTTGGATCCCTGGTCGGATACAATGGCTCCCAGGTACTTGAAGCTTTGAACTGTTTCCAGCTTCTGGTCATTAACCCTGATATCAGTGCTAATGCCGTTGGTGTTATTAGTCATCAGTTTGGTCTTCTCTGCACTGATTTCCATGCCGTATGTTTTGGAGGCCTTATCCAAGTGTTCTGTTAGGCTGGCAAGCTCTTTTTCTGATCCTGCTATTCCATCAATGTCATCTGCGAAGCGGAGGTTTGTGATCGTTCTGCCACCAATGCTGACTGATCCTTCATGATGTTCCAGTGCATCAGCCATGATTCTCTCAAGGAAGATGTTGAAAAGAGTAGGTGAGAGTAGACAGCCCTGCCTTACTCCAACTGTTGTTTGAAACCATTCTCCAATGTTGTTGTTGTAGTACACTGCACTGGTGGCCTCGCTGTACAGCTGTTTGATGACTCTGATCAGGTTTGCATTGATGCTGTACAAATTCATGGTTGCCCACAAAGCTGCATGCCACACCCTGTCAAATGCCTTCTTAAAATCAATAAATACGTGGTAAAGGTCTTGTTGATGTTGAAGGTACCGCTCACATAGTATTCTGAGGTTGAATATCTGTTCTGTTGTGCTGCGCCCTGCTCTGAAACCTGCTTGTTCCTCAGCAATGATGGTCTCTGCTTGTGGCTTCAGTCTATTCAATATTATCTGCAGCATGACCTTGCTTGGGTGACATATGAGGCTGATTGTGCGGTAATTATGGCATTGTTGTAGATTTCCTTTCTTGGGGAGGGTGATAATGAGTGACTGCGTCCATGGTGAAGGACCCAGAGGTATTAGAAATTTTTCAAGCAAGGATAGGTGGAAAGTTTGCAGCACTCACTGTGATAGACTCAGACATAGATACACTGACGAATAGTTTCAATACAGCGGTGACTGAAACAGCAAACGAGCTTCTTGGCAAACGCCAACCAGTCAAAAACCATGGGTCACACCTAACATCCTACAACTATGCGACAAGCGTAGAGAGTTGAAGAAAAAGAAAAATGAAACAAAAGAAAGAGCAGAACAATATAGGGCAGTCAACAAAAGAATCAGGAAGTCCATGACGGAGGCAAAAGAGAAATGGATCGGTGAACAGTGCCAAGACATTGAAGAGAACATCAAGAAAAACAATAGCAAGAAAGCATATCAGCTGGTAAAAGACCTGACTAGCACGAAACAGAGACAAGGTTTAACAATCCAAGACAAAAATGGGAAGTGTCTCACTGACGACCAGGATATTCTGAACAGATGGACAGAATACTGCTCCGACCTGTATAACTATAGAACCGCAGGAGATCCAGAAGTCCTTAATGTACCCGAAAGCAAAGACACAGACAGTCACCCTATCCTCCGAGAAGAAGTGGAAACAGCAGTCAGATCGCTGAAAAAGGGGAAGTCAGCAGGGGCTGACAACATTCCAGCTGAGTTGGTCCAAGCTGGAGGGGAAGCCATGATCAGCGCCCTACTAAGAATCTGCAACAAGATCTGGCAGACAGGAAACGTAGGGATAGTGTTTTTAAAAAAAACAGCAGGTCCAAGTCAATTTATCATGAAGCTTTGTTCTTGCTGGGTTGGATATGAGGCTTTTTTTAGATTTGGGAGAGTGTCATGTCAACTTTGTTCTGTATTGAGTATAAAGATTCAATATTCAAAAAGATTAAACAAGAATTGCATTTCTGCATTTTACTATCACCAAGGAATAGAGTTGGTATGGATGATAAGCCCCCATCCCCCACCCCCCTTTGTATTTCATATGTCCCAGCCACCCGCCCCCCTTCAAATAAAGGTGGGAAGGGGGTGATAGGATGAGAGCTAATGAAGAATTATCATTCTTAAAGTCGGTTAATGGTTCATACTATGTTTAGAAAAGTCATTAAGTGTGCAAATCACATATTCAGAAAAAAACCAGTTATCTCTGGATGAAAGCTTCAGGTTTGTGTGTAGACATGTGGTGGGTGATTCGACATACCGATTTCTTTACCAAATCTTGTTTTCCTTTTCAGACGCTGTTTTTGCTGGGGATGGAAAAGACGAAGAAGACTGAAAATACGTCGGGCGATGAAACGTTACGCAAGAAACTGAACATTCAGGTTGAACAATATTTCTACTCCGCTACCACGTTTGTGTATTCTGTGCTAATTATTCATATCTGTTGGCGTTGTTCTCTTGTGTGGTGATCAGTTCTTAATGACAGATGCTCAGATGCTATACTGAGGGGGTTTGACTTTCATCCCATGTGTTCATAAGATTGTGGGCTCGAATCTTGGCTGTGGCATCTGATGAACCAAGGGAAGGGATAATCACTATCTGCCGGGTTAACTTAAAGTGTAGGCCTGCCAGTGTCTTAGTTCTGTTTGTGTACACATACTCATGCAGAAGATCAACATGAATTTGCATGTCACGGACCCCATAATAGTTCATGTCAGCATTTGGTGGGTTTTAAAAACAGGACAAGGTAGCTCGGCAGTCAGAGCAATCACTTTCCCCAAGCTAAGATTAAGCAGCATTGAGCGTGGTTGCCAAGTGGATGGGTGACTGCTTGCATGCATTGGCTTCAATACAGTCCCCCCAGTTCACCCAGCTGTAAATGGGTACCTGCCCTCTTTAGGGTCAGGGAAGGTAAAGCAGCGAGGGAGAGGAGATGGGCGCCGCCCTCAATAAATATGGAGGGGCCTGTTTGTGTAAGTAAGGGAAGTCAGTACCTTAGTTATGAATGCATTATCAGTCATGCTGGAATTTTTTTCTTTGGAAAATGTAAACTTGCTTTTGTTGTTCTCTATGTCATCTTTCGTGATAAATCTAAAACGATGGATAAAATTGTGTAAAAAGTGTGTGTTTGTGTGTGTTGATTGCATGTGTGCATGTGCTTGTTTGTCTGTAATCAGTCTGTAGGTGACTGAACTAGGTATATCTCATTGAAATATTCATTTTGATTTTTTTAAAATCTGTGCAGTCATCTGAACTGAGCAAGATGTCTTCTGTGGTTGAAGAACTGGAGAAGAAAACAGCCGAGTGTGAGGAATTAAGACGGGTGAGTTGTTTGTGAATTTATAGCTGAAAAAAACAAAACAAAACAAAAAAATCCACCCCATACATATGTCAGATTTACTTATTCAAGTTCACATTAAGTGCAAAATTTTTACCTTTTGCCATTACTGGCAACTAGACTATAATCTTATGACAGAAAAAAACACCCTGGGCAATTTAACTCTCAGCTACTGAGCTTTGGATCAGAATAGAAACTAAGGTCCTGTGTGTGAACGCACGCAGAATGTCTTGCGCATACGTAAAAACCCGTTCTGCCTTTTAGAAGAGTAGGCCATTGTGTGGTGGTGAGAATGGATGACAACATGTACAAACTGCATGCACATATAGACTGGATGTAACAAAAAAAAAGCACATGAGTGCTTATTCCATTATCCTCGAAATAATAGATTTTTTTTAAAAAGTATTTAAGAATGTGAAAATTCTGTATATTTATTATCATTCCTTCAGCAGTACTTGATATGAAAAAAACCATCCTTGTTTAGCTGCATTTTGCTTGTCTGGGTATTTCAGATAATTTTTCCACATCATCCTTACAACAATTCATGAGTTGATTCTATACAACTCCCTAAGAACAAGGGTGGCAGAATGGTTCAGACATTCACCTGCCAACAAGTAAACCATGAGGTTCTGGGTTTGATTCCCAGCCTCGCCCTATCTTCCCAGTTTGACGGGGAAAAAATAAACTGCACACAGGTTAAAAACATGTACTGCCTTTCTGAAGAATTGGCCATTGTGTGCTGGTAGGAGTGGATGACCAGAAAACCCCCCAAACAAACCCCAAACCCCAGCATGTACACAGGTGTCGTTTTTAGACACCCTCCCTGAAGTCAGAATCTTCTTCTTTTTCTTCTTCCTTTTTTGTCATGTTTCTCCCAGGGGAGGTTTGACATTGATGAGCCTTCTCCATCTCTCTCTGTTTTGAGCTTCCTCCTTATTTATGCCCCTTTCTCTAAGATCATCTGCACTATACAGGCAGCCCAGGTTTTGCTAGGTCTTCCCTGTTGGTCTCTTTCCATCCACTACGAAGTTCATTGCTCTTTTTATGAAGTTGGAATACCGCTACCTAAATGGTGATTGGGGGGGGGGGGGGGGGGGGGGGGGGGGGGGGGGGGGGGGGGGGGGGGGGTGACTGGCTGCTTATGCAAAGATCGGATGAGACTATAAACCGAGGCCCCGTGTTCAAACGCACGCAGAACATCTTGCAGACACTTTAAATCCTGTTCCGCTTTTTGGAAGAGTAGGCCATTGTGTGCTGGTGGAAACAGATGACAAAATTTACAAAACCGCATACACACGGGGACTGGATGTAAAAAAGCACATGAGTGCTTATTCCATTATCCTCGATATAAAAGAATAAGTATTAAATAAATAAATAAGATCTCACCATCAATGAACCTCAGAGCTCTCGCTGAGGAACAGAAGAAGAAAAAACAAACCAACTCCAAAATCATGACCAACAGCCTTTGAATACATCTGAACATTTTTGTCCAGTTCAAACAGAAGCAATTTGTTTGCTTAAATTTGTTTTTCGTATGTAGGGGTGTTTTTTTTGCGCGTTGTCATGAATCATCGAAAAAAATGAACGTGCAGTAGAAATGTCCTCACGTCTTTGCTTTGCTTTATCAGGAGTGTATACATACATGTGTATGCTGGTTTTAACGTGGGAGGGTTCTGTGTGTTGCAGAAGATGACGGGGATGATGATGATTGAAGGCAAGGTGGCTCTGATGCCCAGCATCCACGACCCGGAAAGCTCACCATTCCGCACTCCGAGACTGAAACCTCAGGTACTTTTCTCTCTCTGTTTATCTAGCTGCTTTTCAGTCTTCTTGATGTTGGGCATTCCCCAGCTAAACACCCTGGGGGCCATACAGATTATGCAGGCGGGTGGGGGTGGGGGTGGGTAGCCTAATGGTTAGAGCATTACACTCATGATCTGATGGCCTGGTATTGAGCCAAGCCACCGTGGAGGTGCCCGTTTGAGGGGATTTTCCTGTGGAGGTAAGGTCAGTACTGCCTCCACTACCCCGAAAGTCCTTTGAATGAGACTGTAAATGGAGGCCCTGTGTTGCAAACGCATACAGAACATCTTACACACACACACACACACACGTCAAAAACCAGTTGTGCCTTTCAGAGGAGTAGGCCAATGCGTGCCGGTAGAAGAAATGACAAAACTTTTTAAAAACCATAAGCACACAGGTGTCGTGTTTAGACACCATCCTCAAAGTCGGATACAAACGGTTGCATATGCAAAATTTCAACATAGGTGAACCAGAGCTCTAGCTAAGTAATGAAAAAAACAACAACTCAATAGAGTATTCAGTCTGCCTCACTCATCTTGGCTGGGAATCGCTTTGGGACCGTAAACACACACTGGATGAGAAGTGTGCATGGTTGGCTGTTTGAAAGTACATTGCCATATAGGTAGCCGTACTCTGACTTTAGAGGAATTTATCCCTTGAAGGAGACTGCAGCTTGTGCCGAGAGCTTGTCACACACTCTCAGCGTGACATTTTTAAAGCATAACCCCACTTTGATGTAGTCTTTGGCATTTAGCTGACATCGATAACTGACAACAGCTTTTGGCCTGGACCAGTTTACACACTTGCTTGACTTGACTCGACTTGTATGATCTAGAGTGCTTTGAGAACCATCAATAGTTCTTCATTTCTTTTGGAGAAACTACATCCATCCTGGTATGCCATTCTTCTTCTTCTTCATTGAAGGCTCAGACAGCAATGACTGTTGTCTGACACATGAACAAAAATGCGTTGCGCTGCCATTAAGTGCCTGACAAATCAGGCCCAGTACATCCGACTTTGATGTGGAAGAGAACTGTTACTTTGTAAGTCTTTCTGGAAAAAAGGCAGGAGAATGGACCAAGAAGGCAGAAAATAGACAAGAAGGAGGCGACAAGAAGAAAAAAGGAGCAAGGCAGAAACAAAGAGAGTGATAGAAAAGAGGGAATTCCTAGCACAGAATTTCCAGACGGTGGAGATGCTACTTATATTGACAGGCCCCCAGGCATCCCCATGAGGAAATTATGGTATTATGTTGATTTTTTTTTTTTTACATAGATTTGCGACGTGATTCATTACTGTATTCATATGATTGTGATTTCAGATGAAAGCTGAAAGCATGAGGAAATTGCCGCCGATATCCCACATGCCTGAGACACCGGGCGGCTTTAACGTAGAAACAGACGACGACTGGGACGATGATGAAAACGATGACCCAGACTGGAGGCTTACTCCCTACTTGAAACAGCACAAGGTGGAGAAGGGTTTTCCTTATCAAGTTTATATACATTTTTTAAATTCTTTTATTTAGAGGATCATGGAATAAACACTCATGTGCTTTTTTTTTTTTACATCCAGTCCCTGTGTGTATGCAGTTTTGTAAATTTTGTCATCCGTTCCCACCGGCACACAGTGCCCAACTCTTCTGAATAGCGGAACGGGTTTTAATGTGTGCGCAAGATGTTCTGCGTGCGTTTGCACACGGGACCTAGGTTTATAGTCTCATTGATTTGTGTGCAATATCCAACTCTGAAACAAACTGCTTTCATTGCAATTCATGGACACGCCTCAAAACAAAACAAAACAAAAAATGAAAGGCTAGGGTGACAGTTTTCCTTTGATTTTGATGCTGTTTCTGTGTGATAGCATAGTTAATTCACTAAGTCGTTCATAGCGTTTTTCAGGATAGCCCTGTTGTCTTTTTGGTTGTTAAATTTGAAATGTATTTGCATGTAAAGGAGATGGTTATACCACAGTTGTAGCTTAGTTGTAAGATCTGCTCATAACTACCTAATAAAAGGTAAAGGTGTCCCATAACCTATATGGTCATAGGAAAGGGAGGCATCAGAGACCTCATTCTCCAGGGGCCAGAATATTGAGGACGGTGCCCATCTCCTCTCCCTCGCTGCTTTACCTTCCCTGACCCTAAAGAGGGCAGGTACCCATTTACAGCTGGGTGAACTAGGGGACTGTGCAGAACCCAAGGCGTGCAAACGGTCACCCATCCAATTGGTAATCACACTTGATGCTGCTTAACACTGGCTGGGGGGAAGAGAGTGCTCTGACCATTGAGCTATCCTGTCCCCTACCTAATAAAATCAGGATAAATCAAAGATGATGGGAGCAAAAGCATTCCCTGGTCTTTTGTTTTTAAGTATCAAGGACTTTGGTTTTGTAAGTAAACTCTGTTGTATGTATGAAATCTATGAATTAAAACAAATCAGATTTCCATGATCCACAAACCTTTCTTTGTCCTTTCTGTTTGCCCTATCTTGAGCTTATTATGTAAAGTCTTAGTGTTATAGATAGGAAAGGAGAATGTGTTAGTATTCTCACTCGTAGACCAGAAATCATTGATATTGCTGAGGTTATTTTTAGGTCTGCTTCTAATCTTCTGTTAAAAGGGTTTTTTTGTTGTATGTTAATTTTTTTAATTTATTTAACTCTTCAGTTCTTGTTTAAATCTAATATCACCATGAGCGAACAAACTTAAAATGAAACTCCCCCCTTTTCTTTTCCACCCTAAAAATTTGATGAGTATGTGCAAGATGTTCTGCATGCGTTCGCAACCTGGGCCTCTGTTTATAATCTCATTCAAAGGACTTTGGGGGGGGGGAGGGGGGAGTGGAGTCGGCACTGATGCTAACTCCAGAGGAAAAAATCCTCTTAAACGAGATTTGAACCCGGGTCAGCAGATCACGAGCACAATGCGCATCGCTGTAACCACCATGCTATCCCGTTCCCCTGAAAAAACAGTGTGTGTGGTGTTCGTGACATTTTTTTAAGCACCGAGGGAGAGGAGATGGGCGCCGCCCTCAATATGCTGGCCCTAGAGAAGTGAGGTCTCTGATGCCTCGCTCCCCTACGACCTTATAGGTTATGGGACTCCTTTACCGTTACCTTTTTTTGACCAAAGTCATTCTCGTCATAATCGTCTGTTATGGACATTGCAGCAGCAGCAGCAGCAGCAGCAGCAGCAGAGGCAGTCGTCAGGCTCTCAGTGCGGGTGCAAGAGTGACTGCAGCACCAGGAGGTGTTCGTGCACCAGGAGCGGTCGTCACTGCGCCGTGGAGTGTGGCTGTGACATCGCCGTCTGCCAGAACAAACAGCCCGACACGGTGAGTGCAGTCCGTGGATCTGAGCTCTGCGGGTAACGCATCCGCCAAGATAGTAGCACTTGCTTGTTCAAACCTGTGTTCGAGCCAAAACTGTTTCCTCCAGTCCACTAGACCTTTGAGCCAATCCATCCCCCCCCCTCCCCTCTGTCTAGTAGGCCTCGATCCAAAACTTTTCCCCCTGTCCACTTGAGCCAACCTCCCCACTGTCTAGTAGGCCTCGATCCAAAACTTTTCCCCCTGTCCACTTGAGCCAACCTCCCCTCTGTCTAGTAGGCCTCGATCCAAAACTTTTCCCCCTGTCCACTTGAGCCAACCTCCCCACTGTCTAGTAGGCCTCGAGCCAAAACTTTTCCCCCTGTCCACCTGAGCCAACCTCCCCACTGTCTAGTAGGCCTCGAGCCAAAACTTTTCCCCCTGTCCACCTGAGCCAACCTCCCCACTGTCTAGTAGGCCTCGAGCCAAAACTTTTCCCCCTGTCCACCTGAGCCAACCTCCCCTCTGTCTAGTAGGCCTCGATCCAAAACTTTTCCCCCTGTCCACCTGAGCCAACCTCCCCACTGTCTAGTAGGCCTCGAGCCAAAACTTTTCCCCCTGTCCACCTGAGCCAACCTCCCCACTGTCTAGTAGGCCTCGAGCCAAAACTTTTCCCCCTGTCCACCTGAGCCAACCTCCCCTCTGTCTAGTAGGCCTCGATCCAAAACTTTTCCCCCTGTCCACCTGAGCCAACCTCCCCTCTGTCTAGTAGGCCTCGATCCAAAACTTTTCCCCCTGTCCACCTGAGCCAACCTCCCCACTGTCTAGTAGGCCTCGAGCCAAAACTTTTCCCCCTGTCCACCTGAGCCAACCTCCCCACTGTCTAGTAGGCCTCGAGCCAAAACTTTTCCCCCTGTCCACCTGAGCCAACCTCCCCTCTGTCTAGTAGGCCTCGAGCCAAAACTTTTCCCCCTGTCCACCTGAGCCAACACCCAGCCCCCTCCCCTCCCCCCCCAATGTCTAGTAGGCCGTGAGGCAAAACTTTTCCCCCTCTTCCTCTAGACCTCGAGCCAAAACTTTTCCACTGTGCGCACATGTGTGTGTGTGCGTGTTGATATATGTGTGCGTGTTGCGTATATGCGTGCGTAAATAATAAGTTTGATATGTCTTTTCTAGTCAAAAGTTTTTATAACATTGTATTCCCAATTGGTGTGTGAGAGTGAGTGAGTGAGTTTGTGTGTGTGTGAGAGTGAGTGAGTGTGTGAGAGTGAGTGAGTGAGTGTGTGTGTGAGTGAGTGTGTGTGTGTGAGTGGCATTTTTTATTTGAAGTTACCTTGGAATGTTTTAACCAATATGAAATGTAGCTCTTTTGTGTCTTTTCCAGATTATGATACGTATCCATCTGCCTGTCAGTATTGTGATTGCCCTTCATGGGATGATTAAAGTGGTTTTGACTTGACTTTGACTTAACTTGAATAGACCTTGAGGCAGAACTTTCCCCCTCCATCCAATAGACCTTGAGGCAGAACTTTCCCCCACCATCCAATAGACCTTGAGGCAGAACTTTCCCCCTCCATCCAATAGACCTTGAGGCAGAACTTTCCCCCACCATCCAATAGACCTTGAGGCAGAACTTTCCCCCACCATCCAATAGACCTTGAGGCAGAACTTTCCCCATCCAATAGACCTTGAGGCAGAACTTTCCCCATCCAACAGACCTTGAGGCAGAACTTTCCCCCACCATCCAATAGACCCTCAGTGATGGTCTGGGTGCTAGCCTTTACGATGAGAGGATACACAGAGGTCCTATCAGGACACTTAAAAGAACCCAAGGCAACAAGAGAGTCGTCCCTGGCAAAATTCTGTAGAAAAAAACCCAAAGCCACTCTTCAAGGGAAACAAACAAACATACAGAAAGGAACATTCTCAAGTGCACGCTGCTCCACCAGTGTCTTGTTACTGAGGCAGCCAAGAGGGCACAGCAATTTTACAGTTTTTCTCTTGTGTGTGTGTGTACACGCATGCATGTATGTGGACGGGATAGCCTAGTGGTCAGAACATTGCGTTCGCAATCTGACGACCTGGGTTCGATTCCCGTTCAAGGGGATATTTTCCTCTGGAGTTAACATCAGTGCAGACTCCACTCTCCCCAAAAGTCCTTCGGATGAGACTATAAACTGAGGCCCCATGTGCTAACGCACGCAGAACATCTTGCGCACACGTTAAATCCTGTTCCGCTTTTCGTAAGAGTAGGCCATTGTGTGCCGGTGGGAACAGATGACAGAATTCACAAATCTGCATACACACGGGGACTGGGTGTAAAAAAAGCACATAAATGCTTATTCCATTATCCTGGATATAAAAGAATAAATAATAATACCAATAATAATAAATACCCACATCCTACCCTCTGTCTCCAGACGGTCAGCAGCAGCAGCGGTAGCAGCAGCGTCCTGAACAGCACATTCAACATAGAGTCAGCCGACGACGATCACCATCCAGTCGCAAAGCCGCAGTCCAGACTACAGCGCTCCCTCACCACCACCACCAACAGAAGGACGACCACCAGAACCTCCAGGACCAAGCTGCTGGATCTCATCCAGTCGGACGAAGCTCGCAGCTCCGACGAGTTTGAGAAGCCGGCAGCCCCCATGGCGGCGAAGCCCAGCAAGCGGAGTGGGGAATGGCCTTCATCGAGTCTGAGGAGTTCAAGAGTGAGAACTCCAAGCGCAGGCGCACCATTCTGAGCACCAAGAACCTCAGCTATTTCAGCCCGGTCAGTGAGCAAGTTTGAGATGTGCGCTCAGTGTGTATGAAAGTTAGTGACAATGTCATGGTTTGGGGTTTTTTTTTTCATTTTTTAAAATTAGGAGAGAATCGGTGGTTGAGAAATAGAGATCAAAAAGATGAACCAGTATAGTGGATTTTGATCTGGCCAGTTTGATTATGCGTGGGTTTTTACACATAAGGTTAGTATTTTTTTGGTTTGTATTTAGTGTGTAAAAAATGGTGCTTCAAGTTCCTGACTAGTTTCCACTCTTGAATGTCGCGTTGCTGTCAGATTATAGTCTCATGACATGAAAGATTTCCCTCTTTCGCTATCTTTTGCATATGTGTGCAATAACATGTTTGTGTTCATTGTCAAAGAAACCTACGTTTTTATGTTTTATACGGAAATGTAAGTACAGGTACCTTTTTCTGTGTGTGTGTCACATGTTGTGAGATTTTGAAGGGACACATGGATGATAATTCAGAGATTTATCTTAAACCAAGTCAGTGTGTAGCAATAGCCTGGACAACCAGAAAAAATCCTAAAGGTCAAATCATTTTTTTGTCATCTTTAATATCGTCTCTGGTTTACTTTTTAGGTTGTGGTATGTGTGTCATGGTCAGTGACACAAATTGTCTGGTCCATCCGTACTTGCTTCAGAACTCAGTTATCCAAGTGAGAAAGGTCAACCACATTGTCATTGAAATTCCACAAACCCACCAGCAGTGGCCTTGTTGCCAGCAAAGTTCTGGCCAATGATTGTGATCTCGATTGTGTCACCAGCTCAGCTCCAGTGTGCATTGTCACTATGGTTTATCTTCTGATGTATCACTTGTGTAGTGGTTCTGACCTCTGTATTGTGTAGCTCAAGAGTGTTTCATGCTTTGTAGTTTTCTTGGTAGGCTACATTGCTCACCCCAAATTGTAGACTTAATTTAAAAAGTGATTGTACAAAGCTTTTGTAAAAGGTGTACAAATGTATGAATTGAGAGATTTTTTTTTTTTTGAATTGTAGAATTTCCAAAACAAATGTTAAAAAGCTGTACAAATTTATGAATCGAAATTTTTTTTTTTTCATTATAAAATTTCAAATTGGAGAGAAATAGCTATAGTTTGTTTTGTACTTATGCTTTCATCTTCTCTTGTCTCTCTCTCTCTCTCTCTCTCTTTTTTTTTTAAAAAGTGTTGCACAGTATGTTTTACTGATTTATCATACCAGCAATGGGGGACGGCAGGAAGGAGAGAGCTCAGTGCTGACTGTCCCCAAGATCAGGTTAAGCAGTGCTGAGCATGGTTGCCTCGTGGATGGATGACCGTTCATTCATCTTGGCTTCAGTACAGTCCCCCAGCTGTAAATGGGTACCTGCCCTCTTTAGGGACAGGGAAAATAAGGCAGCAAGGGAGAGGAGATGGGTGCCACCCTCAATATGCTGGCCCCTAGAGAAGCTGAGGTCTCTGACACCTTCTCCCCACAACTGCATAGGTTATGGGGACACACACGCCATAAAGATAATAAATCTGTAGTTACAGTGTTGATTGTGTACACTTCACTTTTTCCACATAGAAAATGGTCATTCTCATGGTTAGGTTTCAGAAAGGTTTCTTTCACTTCACTTCACTCCACCCTGATCCCATCATCTCTTGTCAGTACAAAGTGCCATCAGCACTAGGAATCTAGCTAATAAAGGCTATATTCTGTGCTCAACCAAGTTGGAATTTTTTTTAAATTAGCTTTTGCGTAGATACAAGTTTGTTTTTTTTGTATGAGTTTTCTGTTTATTGTGACTCCTGTCTCAGCAGAGTGGTGGTCATGGTTTCATAACCTGATAGCAGTAGTTTGAGTTTTCAAACATCTCGGCTGCTTTTCCTGGACCAGAAGATAACAAGAGCTTTGAGATTACCCCTGTATTCTGATTTCCCAGTCTGTATTTGGATTCCCCGGTCTGTATTTGGATTGGCCAGCAGAACCTTCCAGACTTATTGTTTCAACAAATGGGCTTTCTGTCCCTGGCACACACAAAAAATCGGTGTCTACAAAGTACCAAGGCCCACATTAATAATACATGGAATTTATATAGCGCCATATCTTGAAAAAAACAAATCAAAGCACTTTCGTTCATCCCACTCATTCACATGCAGCCAGTTACAATTAATATTTTTTACAAATTCAAATGTATACACACACATACGCACGCACACACATAAAGGTTATACACTTCGGCAGGGTGATGGGGTTTTTACAATGGTGTTATGCTTTAAAATGTTGTGTTGAGATTGTCTTCAGCCATGACAAGCTCTTGGCGTTATAACCCGCACTCTCCTTTAAAAACTCATCTCAACTGTCCCCATCTCTGATATCGTTGGTAGGATGATGATAATACTCCTAAGCAAGGTACTTGAAAACATACGCACAAACTTCTCCTCCTTCGGATGAGACTATAAACCGAGGCCCAGTGTGCGAATGCATGTAGAACATCTTGTGCACACGTTAAATCCTGTTCCGCTGTTCGAAAGAGTAGGCCATTGTATGCCAGTGGGAACAGATAACAAAATTTACAAAACCGGATACACACGCATTTAAAAAAAAAAAAAAAAAAAAAAAAATTTTAAATTAAAAAATGTCATCTGAGCGCTTTGATTTGTTGCTTTACAAGATTCATCGCTATATAAATTCCATACGTTATTAGTATTATTATTATTACAGTCTTAACAGTAATTCCCAGGTGGGATGAACTAGTCAGAGCGCATATTCTGGATGACCCCAGGGTGTTAAACTCGATATCACACAAGCGACCAGGCTTTCACATGTACCCGTATCTTACCACGAAGTCTTGCAGCTCTGGTTGTTGCAGCCATGGGTGTTAACTTGGGATGCAGAGGAAAAGTGTGGAACAATGGATGCATGTATGACCCACACAAGAGAGTTGTCCTGGTAAAATTCTGTAGAACAGAAGCCACGCTCGTAGGGTAACAAATACAAAACTTAAAACGGACAGAAAAAAAAAATCTACCTGCAAAAATTGGGTCGCACATCTCTTGTGAGGATGTTCCTTCCCCAAGGAAAGCAGCTGGACTTTCACACAGAGAAATCTGCCAAGGCTAAAAGTGGTGTTCAAGAAAAAAAACCGATATACAATATACACTACGATATAATGCAACACAGGGCAATATAAGTTTTCATTTAATTCTAGACGAAGGAACATAACTTCAAGTTAGCAATCATTAAAAAAAAACAGTGTGTGTACAGGTAATTAAAACGTAATGGACGGGGAAAAAAACCTCAAACGAAAAGAATCCCTAGGCAGTTCAGGTTTTGGGGTTTTTGTTGTTGTTTTTTGTTTCTTTTCTTTTTCCGTTCCTCGGCTAGAGCTCCAGGGTTCACCAATGGCGAGATTTTGCGTATGCGACCGTTTCATCCTTCAGTTTCATTTTCATTTATACCACTTTTAAGTCACGAGATTTCTCTGCGTGAAATTTGGGCTGCTCTCCCCGGAGAGAGCGAGTCGCCACAAGAGCAGCGCCACCGTTTTTGTTTGTTTGGTTTTTTGTCTGCAACTGTGTTTCCCTATAAGAGTGGCTTTTTTTTCTAAGAATTTTGCCAGGGACAACTCCCTTGTTGCCGTGGGTTCTTTTACGTGTGCTGAATAATTTTGTGTAACACACGGGACCTCGGTTTATCGTCTCATCCGAAAGACTAGCGCCCAGACCGATAATGCTCACACAGGTGTTGGAGCAGTGTTGCCCACCATAACCGAAATCACAGACAAGCATGCCAAAGTGAAATTATACACGCTGATCTCATTTATTAATTTAATGCTCACACAGTAAACCCTTGCTTTCAGAGGTATGTTGTGTTGACAGTCCATTTGTGACAGAGTAGAGAATCAAACCAACTGTCCCTGATGGGAGGAAGGAAAGGCCTATGTACACAAACCAACTGGAGGAAAGCCTCCACTCTGCCAGTATGTTTGTGTGTGTGTGTTCATTCACAACAGCTCTTGACAGAATAAAGAATCAAACCAACAGTCCTACCAGAAGGAAAGCTCTGTGTACATACTCTTCACTCTGCCAGTGTGTTTTTGTGAGTGTGTTGTATTGTATTGTATTGCATACCACTTTTAAGTCACGGCAGATTTCCCTGCGTGAAATTCAGGCCGCTCTCCCAGGGGAGAGAGCGCATCGCTACAAGAACAGCGCTACCCACTTTTTTTTTCTTTTTTCCTGTCTGCAACTGTATTTGTGTCCCTATCAGAGTGTTCGTTCACAATAGCTCACTGATAAAGCTGTTCATGCAATCCACAGGTGGTGGAGCAGTGTTGCCCACCATATACCGAAATCACAGACAAGCATGCCAAAGTGAAATTATACACACTGATCTCATTTATTAATCACTTTTAAATTTCTTTGACACGGTCCCCAGAAAATGTAGTTTGAACCAAAAACTTCATGCATTTTTATTAATTGTATATAGTTTGCGTGTCTCGTCCTGTCTTTTTTGTGTGTGTTATGTATTTTGAAACAGTTTTTTTGATGCGGTAGGAATCATTTTAAAAAGAATAAAAGGCCCCCTTCTCCTTTGGAAAAAAAAAGATTTCTATCATCTTTTACCGGGTGTAACAATTGTGTAACCCCCCTCCCCCTCCAACTGAAATATCCCCCCCCCCCCCCCCCCCCCCTAACTTTTAGTGAACATAACTGTACTTGTGTGGTGGGGCCGAACACTCAATATTCAGAGCTTGATCATGACATTGTTCCTATCGGTCAATTGGCACAGTGCAGGTGAAGAAGTCAAGAGTAGCGATTGCAAAGAGTGTCTGTGAGACTAGTTGTATCTGTAAGACTAGTTGTGGTTGTGTCTGTGTGTGAGACTGGTTGTCTGTGAAACTAGTTGTGGTTGTGTCTGCGAGACTAGTAGTGGTTGTGTCTGCGAGATTAGTGGTGATTGCAAAGGGTGTCTGTGAGATTAGTGATGATTGCAAAGGGTGTCTGTGAGATTAGTGATGATTGCAAAGTGTCTGCGAGATTAGTGGTGATTGCAAAGAGTGTCTGTGAGACCAGTGGTGATTGCAAAGAGTGTCTGCAAGGCGGGTGGGGATTGCAAAGAGTGCCTGCTAGACTGGTGGTGATTGCAAAGAGTGCCTGCAAGACAGGTGGTGATTGCAGAGTGCCTGCAAGACAGGTGGTGATTGCAGAGTGCCTGCAAGACAGGTGGTGATTGCAAAGAGTGCCTGCAAGACAGGTGGTGATTGCAAAGAGTGCCTGCGAGATGGGTGGTGATTGCAAAGAGTGTCTGCAAGGCGGGTGGTGATTGCAAAGAGTGTCCGCAAGGCGGGTGGTGATTGCAGAGTGCCTGCAAGACAGGTGGTGATTGCAAAGAGTGTCTGCAAGACAGGTGGTGATTGCAGAGTGCCTGCAAGACAGGTGGTGATTGCAAAGAGTGTCTGCAAGGCGGGTGGTGATTGCAAAGAGTGTCTGCAAGGCGGGTGGCGATTGCAAAGAGTGTCTGTGAG
Organism: Rapana venosa; assembly: GCA_028751875.1. Classification (NCBI taxonomy): domain Eukaryota; kingdom Metazoa; phylum Mollusca; class Gastropoda; order Neogastropoda; family Muricidae; genus Rapana; species Rapana venosa. The sequence goes on along the minus strand of CM054141.1, from coordinate 10,279,822 downwards.
ACTAGTGATGATTGTGTCTGTGAGATTAGTGGTGATTGCAAAGAGTGTCTGTGAGACCAGTGGTGGTTGTGTCTGTGAGACTAGTGATTGCAAAGAGTGTCTGTGGGACTAGTGGTGATTGCAAGAGATGTCTGTGTAACTAGTACTAATTAAAGATGTAAAGAGTGTATGTGAGACTAGTTCCAGTATGCTGCAGTTCTGGAAAAACAAATATATTGTTGGCCATTGTGTGATACACACAGATGCAGCTGAAAGTCTGAAGGAAGTAAAAGTAGTTTCTTCCTTGGATGTAACGAAAGATATGGAGGAAAGGAAGAGTGTTCATGTTGTGATTTTTCCACTACTTAATGATGTAGAAGTCTGGCAGCATAACCAGATAATGCTGCTTCTTCATGCGTATGTGTGCGCATGTGAGAAAGAGAGAGAGAGAGATTGTGTCCGATTCATTTCTTTTATGACCAAATGCATGTTGTAAGTGTAAATACTCAAGACTTTCACAATCATTAGATCAGGCAAGTATGTGTCTTTTTTTGTTCATTTGTGTGCAGCGGTTGTAAAATATCTAGGGCTTTTTGCATTTATTAGATTAGGTGTACAGATTTTTGGAGAGTTGGGTGGGAGTTCTGTTTGAAAGAAGGGATGGGTGCTGAGTGTTGTGATCTTTGGTCTCTCTTTTTTGTCCATTAGTGTTTATGTGACTTTGTCTGCCTAACTTTGGAACGTTTTCTTCACAGGTTTTTATTTTGTCACTTTCATGTTGTATATGCTTTTCTATTCTTCTGTCTTGTCTTCATCAAATGCTTTTGAACTGGTCCTTTTTTTTCTTTCCTTGTCTGTGAGTCTTTCTTCATTCATCATTTCCATGTTCCGCTTGTTCGTCTGTTTCTCTGTCTTTTTTTGTTTATCAAATGCCTTTGAACTGTTTTTTTCCCCTTGGTGTGTGTGTGTCTTTCATCAGTTACCATTTTCATGTGCTGCTCTGTCATACAGGACTGTGCACATTTTAAAGTGTACACATTGGTTGCTTGTAGTTTCTATTTTAAAAAAAATGAAATATCTTGATGTGGGTTGCACACCGAGTTACAGAGTGCTCGCTTGCCATAAAAAAAAAAGCTTGGGTATTTCTTCAGCGGATTTTTTGCTGTTTTTTTTGGGGGGAGGGGCTGGGGGACAGTATCAATTGTAGTTTTGTACTTCAATTCTGGAAGTGTAATTTTTTTGTCAGGTCTCCGAGCATGGGTGCCTGTAAGCGGAGGTACAATGAGTTCCTATGTCATGTAATGAAGGAGATATGAGTTTTGTTGTTAGCCGTGTTATCTGTGAATGGTTGTCTGAACATGGGACGGGCTGATGAGCAGACTGGAATCCTGCTGGCTGTGTTGGTAATACAGAGCTTGTGCCACAGCATAGATTGGGGTCTGTGTGTGTGTGCGTGCGCAACTCTGTGTGTGTGTGTGCGTGCATGTATGCATGTGTATGAGTGGCTTGACAGTATTTACCTAGCACGTAATTCTACATTTGCAACTGTTTCCTTCAGCAGCTGAGGAATGCTGCTTGGAAAACAACTGTTACGCCAAAAGACACAAGCAAAGAAATCGCATATTCAAACTCATGCTAGCAATCTTAGTCGTCGCCGTCATTCTTTCTGTGATAACAAACACTCGCCCACACTTCACTCTTCCATCCAACAAAATGGTTGCTTGTGCAGACAGTTTCACTTTTCCATGTACATGTGGCACAAATTTGAATTTTTAATGCACATATTGGACACAATGATGAACAGTAACAAAGTGACATTAAAGTGATTTTGTTATACATTAAGTCACAGTGCCAACTGTAAAAAAAACAACCCAAACAAATACTTATTACAAATATAGGCTTGGCTAACAGTTGGACTGGAAACCGACATGTACAGTTATTTACAGATTTCTTCCCATTTCCACATTTTAAAAAAAAGTTCCCTCTTCGTAACAATTGTTTCTTATATACTACGACACTGAATGATTTCAGACTCTGATATATATTTCACATTGTGAAAAATTGGCAAAAATATCTCCCTCCACTGTTTTTCTGGAAAATGTTAAGATTGTAAAGTTATTATTGGTTCATGTCTGCAGACGAGTTGAAAAAAAAAGAGAAAGAAAAGATTTTTGCAAAACACATAACCTCTTCATTTCAAAGAGACTTTGTGACAATAAAATGGTAAGAAGGGAAACAAATCCCCCCACCCCCCTCCCGATCCTATATTTTAACTGTAAAATATTTCCATATGACTCTTACCAGATTTGAACTTGCAGCCAGGAACCTAAAAAGCTAACCACAGGGCCATTTTATTTATTTATACCACTTTAAGTCACGAGATTTCTCTGCGTGAAATTCGGGCTGCTCTCCCCGAGGAGAGCACGTCGCCACAAGAGCAGCACCACCTTTTTTTTCTTTGGTCTGCAAGTGTATTTGTTTCCCTATCAGAGTGGCTTAAAAAATTTTTGTTCCCAGGGACAACTCTTTTGTTGCCGTGGGTTCTTTTACATGCGCTGAATAATTTTTCAGTAACACACAGGACCTCGCTTTATTGTCTCATCCGAAAGACTTAACGCCCAGACCACCACTCATGGTCTAATGGATGGGGGGAAAATTTCAGGCCCAAACACGGCAGCTGGTAATGTTACAGGAAAACTGAATTCACCACCAACGTCACATCTTATCTGGCAGCTTACACAATCTTCCCCAAACGTCTCTTCCAAGTCCTATTCCAGAACGTCCCCTCACACAGCAATGACTGTACACAGTAAAAAACCACCACAGTGCTGTTTCTGGTGACCTCAGTATTTGGCCTTCTTGGAGGAGCCCTCCCCACCCACAGGCCCTTTGCGTTTCTCGATGATCCTGTTGATCTGCTGCAGTTCCCGGTCCAGCTTAGCTTTTTCGTCCTTCGGTGCCGCTCGCCGAGTCTTGCGCCCATCCGACATCTTGACACCGTACTGGAAAGCCGCTCTGTCGAAGAGAAACACTAGCGTGAAGAGTTGAATATGGGGAAACTGCTGCTTTTGACTTACAGAGTGCAAATGAATATGGGGAAACTGCTGCTTTTGACTTACATGGCGCGCAAATGAATATGGGGAAACTGCTGCTTTTGACTTACATGGCACGCGAATGAATATGGGGAAACTGCTTTTGACTTACAGAGTGCAAATGAATATGGGGAAACTGCTGCTTTTGACTTACAGAGTGCAAATGAATATGGGGAAACTGCTGCTTTTGACTTACATGACGCGCAAATGAATATGGGGAAACTGCTGCTTTTGACTTACAGAGTGCAAATGAATATGGGGAAACTGCTTTTGACTTACATGGCGCGCAATTGAATATGGGGAAACTGCTTTTGACTTACATGGCGTGCAAATGAATATGGGGAAACTGCTTTTGACTTACATGGCATGCAAATGAATATGGGGAACTGCTGCTTTTGACTTACAGAGTGCAAATGAATATGGGGAAACTGTTGGGGAAACTGCTTTTGACTTAGAGTGCAAATGAATATGGGGAAACTGCTTTTGACTTACATGGCGCGCAAATGAATATGGGGAAACTGCTTTTGACTTACAGAGTGCAAATGAATATGGGGAAACTGTTGGGGAAACTGCTTTTGACTTAGAGTGCAAATGAATATGGGGAAACTGCTTTTGACTTAGAGTGCAAATGAATATGGGGAAACTGCTTTTGACTTAGAGTGCAAATGAATATGGGGAAATTGCTTTTGACTTCAAAGTGCAAATGAATATGGGGAAACTGCTTTTGACTTACAGAATGCAAATGAATATGGGGAAACTGCTTTTGACTAACAGAGTGCAAATGAATATGGGGAAACTGCTTTTGACTTACATGGCGCGCAAAACTGCTTTTGACTTTCATAGTGCAAATGAATATGGGGAAACTGCTGCTTTTGACTTACATGGCACGCAAATGAATATGGGGAAACTGCTGCTTTTGACTTACAGAGTGCAAATGAATATGGGGAAACTGCTGCTTTTGACTTACAGAGTGCAAATGAATATGGGGAAACTGCTGCTTTTGACTTACAGAGTGCAAATGAATATGGGGAAACTGCTGCTTTTGACTTAGAGTGCAAATGAATATGGGGAAACTGCTGCTTTTGACTTACAGAGTGCAAATGAATATGGGGAAACTGCTTTTGACTTACAGAGTGCAAATGAATATGGGGAAACTGCTTTTGACTTACAGAGTGCAAATGAATATGGGGAAACTGCTTTTGACTTACAGAGTGCAAATGAATATGGGGAAACTGCTTTTGACTTACAGAGTGCAAATGAATATGGGGAAACTGCTTTTGACTTACAGAGTGCAAATGAATATGGGGAAACTGCTTTTGACTTACAGAGTGCAAATGAATATGGGGAAACTGCTTTTGACTTACAGAGTGCAAATGAATATGGGGAAACTGCTTTTGACTTACAGAATGCAAATGAATATGGGGAAACTGCTTTTGACTTACATGGCACGCAAATCCAACATCACTCAGTCAAGAGTGCTACATTTAGCAGAAAAGCCACTGTTCTCTGATAAAGATGAAGGTTGAGGGTTTCAAGCACACAAGTGATTTCCTATAAGTGCTGAAATTTATTTGGAATTTTTTTAATGTTTGTATTATTGGTTGTTTTTATTCTACTAATATTGCACAGAAGGGTGCACGCATAAAGCATACACACACGGATGCACAATAAATATGTGCACACTAAAAAAAAAAAAAAAGCTTATGCATTCATGTATATGGGCACACACATTCATGTACACACAATGTGCTCTCAAGACACGCACACATTCTTGTGCTTTCAGTTTGTGCACTCACACATACAGGAACACACATTCATAAAAGCACACAATGTTCTCACATTAGAAGCAAACACACACACACACATAACTACACATGCTCACAAGATTCAAGATTTAATTCCTTTGACCCCTTTTGGGGTATGGAGAATTACAAACAAACTCAACAGCTCAACAGGAGACACAAAAACAAATCATGCAAAATGTCAGACAGAAATTCAAGGCTTGACCATTGTGGTCTCATGTACATAATGAAAACATAAAGCAGCTGCCAAGCTCATTTCAGAATAGTTCATATTCTTACTTTTACTTTATTCCTCCACCCCCCCTCCAAACTGTCATCTTTCTATGACATGCATGGTATGCAATATAATCACATGAAATTTTCTATAAGCAGTGACAGCAAGAAAATCTGAAACTACTATTTTTTGGTTCCCATGGGGCCACCAGCCAGAAGGGCCCTGGGTCACTTTGGTGGCGTTCAGTGGTGCCTGTTCTGCGCTAACGTACGCAGGACACCACCACCTACTAAACGACAGTATTTAGCCGGGTCAGGAGCAGACTTACTTGGGCAGGGCCTCTCTGCTGGACATGTACTTGCTGTACTCCTCCTGTGTGTCGAAGTCCCAGCGCCCCACCGGCCCTTTCTTGTTGCCCTGGTCCATCTTGGTGTAGTCCGCTTCGTCGTCCGAGTCTTCGTTGGCGTCCGCCGACTCCATCATGCTGCCCACAGACACAGTCACAAGTGTGTACAAAATAATATAGGGGCACGTTTCCCGTCAAACTTCACCACACCGCCCAAAAAATATAAAACTTACAAAAATGTGTGATCACTTCATGTACAAATATAGGTTCACGTTTCGTGTCAAACTTCACCACACTGCCAAAAAAATATAAAACTTGCAAAAAAGTGTGATCACTTCATATATGTGACGTTCCACAACATGATGAGTTTCCAAAAAATATCCACAGCTACACAGCAAAAAAAGTGCAGCCTTACTTGCATGTCTCTCTCTCACTTTTAACTTACCTCAATTTTCTGATAAGCGAAAAGGTTTCGTGTTTGACAGTAAAAGCATATGACATGACAGAAACGGATACAAAACAGATCTATACCTTCAGTACTCTGAATGTCAGATACTCTTTCAGCCTACAGCGTTCTTATGGGGGAAGCATCTAAAAACCATCCATGATCTCACTCTTGTTTCTGCTATATAAAAAGGAAATGTCTAATCTTCAATGCACAACATCTGAGTGCCTGTCTTACACAACAGTTAGTTTGTAACCCAGCTTAACACTCTGGGGGTCACCCAGAATGTGCACTCTGACTCACTCTTCCCACCTGGGAATCACTGTGAGGTTTAAATTGCCCAGTGGATGAGAAGTTTGCGTGTATGACTGTTTTTAAGTACCTCACCATATAGGCAGCCATACTCTGACTTCAAAGGATATTTTTTCTCTCCTTTAAAGGAGAGTGCAGGTTGTTACGTTAAAGTTCTTGTCATGGCTGGAGGCAATGTCAACACAACATTTTACAACATAACACCATTTTTTAGTGTAGTCCTTAGCAATTAGCTGACATCAATAACTGACACAACTTTTGGCTTGGGCCAATGCAACAGTTAACACCAGCATGAAAAAGGGTGCCAGTAAACTTACCCTGGGTAGCATTCTGCGTAACTGTCAATTTCTGTCTTGGCTTTCAACTTCTTGATGCGGTCTTCTTCAGCCTTGGCTGTCAGCCTGTTGGCATGAACATGCATACAGTGAAAACATCCACCTTACTGGAATGCATGACAACATTGTCTTCATCATCATTAGCCATTACACCCAGCGGTGTGTAGGGCAGCAACAAAGCGCTTCCACTCCTGCCTATTCTGGGCCAACCTAGTCACTCATCCCCAAGAGTGCTGCATGGCCTTCATCTCACTTTCTACAGTTCTTCTCCACGTTGCTTTTGGTCTTCCTTTCTTTCTCCTTCCTTCTGGGATCCAGTGCAATGCTGTTCTTGTGATTGACTGTGGGTCTCTTCGGAGGATGTGCCCAATCCACTTCCACCGTCGTCTGGTGATGATGGTTCCCATGTCTTCTTGCCTGCATCTCCGTAGTAGGTCTTCATTGGAGATCTTCTCTGGCCAAAAGATCCGGAGAATTCTTCGCAGGCATATGGTGTGGAAGGATCGAAGTTTGGTAAGATCCACTTCCGTTATCCTCCAGCACTCAGAACCGTACAGGAGCGTAGACACAACACAGCTCTGGTATAGCTTCAGCTTGGTGTTGGTGCTGTACTGAGTTGATCTCCAGATATTGTTCATCGCCCTAAACACATTCCTGGCCTTGCCCAGTCTGTTGTGGATGTCTTCTTTTGTGCCGCCCTCTGGTTTGATGCTGCTGCCAAGGTATGTGAACTTGTCTGGCGCAGGTCAGTTCCATTCACTTTCACAGGGGCTGGTGTGTTCACATTGAGCGACATTGTCTCTGTTTTCTTGGTGCTAATACGAAGCCCCACTTGCTGTCCGAATGTTTGGAGTCTGCTGGTCTTCTCCTGAATATGTTGGTGTGTGTGGGACAGCAGCGCCAGGTCATCCGCAAAGTCAAGGTCGTCTAGTGTTGAGAACAGGCTCCAGCGAATCCCTCTTGGGGTGTCTTCTGTCGTCTTCCTCATCACCCAATCAATGGCCAGATTGGAGAGAACTGCTGACATCACACATCCTTGTCTTACTCCAGTCTTGACTTCGAAGACAGTGTTGCTATGGCCCCACGAACTAATTTGTATAAATTTTTATAAGGGTTTTCCATTTCGTTTGGATCCATAGGTCAAAGTTTTACCCCCAAAGGGCTTTTTCCGTGTTGCTGTCTGCCTTTTCGGGCCCCAAAAAAATTACTGTTTTTTTTTGGGCCACTTGTGCACTGTTCGATGATGTTTTTGAGGGGGAAATATTTTCTATACATCCCGTTGCTTTTCCCTAACCTGCTGTTCCCCTTCCTCAAAACATCGCCAAGTTGTATTTTCTGATATCCCCCTTGGGCCGTATTTGGGGGCACAAAAAAAGTTTTTTCCCCCATTGTTGCGCGCTCAGGGTTCCTTTCTTGGGTTTTTTTGATTTTCCACCCCCTTGGTCCAATCTCGGGTACTTTTCGTTCCCCTTCAGCGTGAACATTGGTTTGCAGTATGCAGGCTATTAGAATCTCCCTTGAACATTTTGGGGGCACCAAAGTTGTCCTGGCCCCCGGGTGATTTCCCTTTTTGGGGGCTTGGGGCACCACTATCCTTCCTTTTTTGGGGGGGTTTATAAAATGCAAAGTTTTTATTCGGGGATGGGGGCTTTTCGTCAGGTGGGGTCGTTAGAATTTCCCGGGGAGTGTTCAGCCCATCTTTTTTCTTGCTCTTCTCTGTTGTCAACGTTTCCCTTGTCGTCCCGAGGGTCCCCCCCCTCTTAAAATTGTTGCATCTTTTTTGGATTTTTGTGACTTCCCTTCTTCGGGCCCCGCCTCATGCCGGGTCCATGGTTCTTTTGCAGGGGTGCGATTTCCTTCATTTGGGTCCCTCTCTGTACAACTTTCCCTCCTCCTCGGCCGTGGGTTTATTGCAGAATCTCTTTTGGTCCCTTTTTTTTTTGATGGCACGGGGGGCTCTTTTTGGATCCTCTTTGGGGTTTTTTTTTTGAGGGCCGAGTTGCCTTGCTGTCCAGGTCGTTTACAGACTTTTAATGCGTTCTATGCTGTGTTCTGTCATTTTCTGCGGGATGTGGAATCTGTTCCTCGGGTCTTTGACAATGCAGCCCAAAGGGGGTGTCTCTCAATCGCTGGGTTTAAAAAATCGCCTTTTGAGGGGTTGGTCTTGGTTCTTCTTCAGTTTCATTGGAGTGTGCTGACCAGGGGGATGATCGCCCCCAACCCCGCATTTCGTTGGTTTAAAATCCGGAGGATGTCCCCACATCCCTTTGATTCAAGGGTCAATCTGTTATTCTCTCCCATTGGCGCCCCCAAGTCAGTTGTGGATGCCCCGTGCGTAAAAGGGGTCCCTTTTTCACTAATTTTTTTATGGCGCAGAATCCACAAGTCCTCCCGTTGTCTTTTCGTTCCCCCCCCCGGTTTTCCCATGACTCTTCATAGTGGGTGGTTTCCTTCCATTGGCTTTTAGGCCCCCCATGATGACGATGAGGTCATGGCGTGGGGCTTTCTCTGTCTCTGTCTGCAGCTGGTGTTAAAAGTTATCTTTGCTCTCATCGCTGCTGTTGTTGGTTGGTGCGTAGCACTGGATGGTGATGTTGATGTGCCTTCCCTTCAGTCTCGCACTCATTAGTCTGCTGTTGATGGGCTTCCACTCCATAAGGCATCGCTCAACGCCTTTCTTGAGGATGATGGCAACTCCCTCGTGGTGCTGGTCATCATCTCTCCCAGAGTAGAGGACGGTTTCTCCGGTGGTGGTTCTCATTCTCCCAGATCCAGTCCATCTACTCTCGCTTACTCCTAGGGCATGGAGGTTGAATCTTCTCATCTCTAATGTTACCTGTGCCAGCTTGCCTGTCTCATACATCGTCCTCACGTTCCAATGTCCTAGTCTGATCTTAGTTTTGGTGGTGTTCAGGTCTTCCTTTATCCTGCTGGTAGCTTCCTCTCTGCTTTGGCCATCAGCATTCATACGAGTCTCACTGGACCCGGGATGTCCTTCGCACGCAAAAGTATAAGTATTCTTTGTTGCTGTTTCTGTAACTGCTCTTTTTTTTTACGGGACAGGGTTGTTAGCCCTGTGCCCAACCCCCAACCTGGAGGAAGGGTTCCACCTTAGTCGCCTCTTACGACATGCCTGGTTGGAGGGCAGGGATCCTATTCTTGCAATGCTCGCTTTGTAAGCATACCCCGGGAGTCCCACGGGGAGACAACATTGTCTGAATTCTTTTAATTCATGTTCACCATACAGAAATATCAACACACACACACCAAAAGTAGTACAGCCCATAATCATGACCTTTACTTTTTGATTCCTTTACAATTAAAAAAACCCCTCAAACAATGAGCTACAATGACAAAATTTCAATTGATAGTCTTTTCTGCAAAATCTCTGTAGAGCTTCATCTGCCCTTCATTTCTTGTTTGTTACTGTCTGCTTGATCTGATAAACTGTACTGCAAAGTTGTAACTGAAACAACTGAACTGAGAAACCAAGAGAGAGCTCTCTAACATGCACATTCAACAAAAAGATTGCTCCAAACTCTCTCTCTCTCCCACACACGCACTCAAACACACACACACACACCACATCTCCTCTCTCTCTCACACAAGCACACTAACACATACGCACACACACTAACACACACACTCTCTCTCTCTCACACACGCATACACACACACGCTAACACACACATACTCACACACACAGACTGCATAAATACATACATACATGTGAAATATTCTGAGAAAAAGCAAGACTTACTTCTTCTGCTCCTCCTCCAGCTCTGCATAACCCTGCAAAGAAAACAGAAAGTAGAACCCTGTGTTTCGAAATCTTGAGAAAAGTCATCTTCATCTTCTTCATCAAACGTTCAGACTGCAACTATTGTTATCTGTCATACGAGTGAAAGTGTGCTGCGCTGCTGTTAAGCACCTGACAAGTCAGGCCCAGCACATCTGACTTTGGCCATGACTCCTACTCTAACATGAACATATGGAAAGTAGTAAGCAAACTGCTTAATGAAATCTTTACAGAAAGCATGAAAGGCAACCATACCTGTATACAATTTCACCTGAACACCTCCCTTCTCTTCACATACATCTTCACCTGAACACCTCCCTTCTCTTCACCTGAACACCTCCCTTCTCTTCACATACATCTTCACCTGAACACCTCCCTTCTCTTCACATACATCTTCACCTGAACATTCATTACATACCATGATACCTCCTTCTCTTCATATACATCTTCACCTGAACACCTCCTTCTCTTCATATACATCTTCACCTGAACACCTCCCTTCTCTTCATATACATCTTCACCTGAACACCTCCCTTCTCTTCACATACATCTTCACCTGAACAGGCCTTTCTCTTCACATACATCTTCACCTGAACACCTCCCTTCTCTTCACATACACTTCACCTGAACACCTCCCTTCTCTTCACATACATCTTCACCTGAACACCTCCCTTCTCTTCACATACATCTTCACCTGAACACCTCCCTTCTCTTCACATACATCTTCACCTGAACACCTCCCTTCTCTTCACATACATCTTCACCTGAACACCTCCCTTCTCTTCACATACATCTTCACATGAACACCTCCCTTCTCTTCACAACATCTTCACCTGTAACAACCTCCTTCTTCTCTTCACTGAACACCTCCCTTCTCTTCACATACATCTTCACCTGAACACCTCCCTTCTCTTCACCTGAACACCTCCTTTCTCTTCACATACATCTTCACCTGAACACCTCCTTTCTCTTCACATACATCTTCACCTGAACACCTCCCTTCTCTTCACATACATCTTCACCTGAACACCTCCCTTCTCTTCACACGAACACCTCCCTTCTCTTCACATACATCTTCACCTGAACACCTCCTTTCTCTTCACATACATCTTCACCTGAACACCTCCCTTCTCTTCACATACATCTTCACCTGAACACCTCCCTTCTCTTCACACGAACACCTCCTCCCTCTTCACACGAACATCTCCCTTCTTTTCACATGAACACCTCCCTACTCTTCACATACATCTTCGCACGAACGTCTCCCTTTTCTAAACATACATCCTCACATGAACCCATTCCCCTCTTCACAAACATCTTCACCTTGAACATCTCCACCTTCCATTACACCACAACTTCCACTTCAGCAATAACTTCTTGAACTTTTTGGAGAGTATGACAAGGACAAACTGAACCTGCAAGGAGACCATCTCCACACACACACACCCAACCACACATACATTCCAATGTGCCATAACAGTCATATTTTTGTTGTTGTCGCGTTCCTTGGCTAAAGCTCTGAGGTTCACCCACGGTGAGATTTTTGCATTGTGGCCGTCCCCCCCCCCCAACATGTAGGTGGCCACATTCCAACTTCTGGGATGGTGTCTAAACAGGACACCAGTGTGCATGCTGGTTTGGGATTTTTTGTCATCTGTTCCTACCGGCACACAATGGCCTACTCTTCCGAAAGGTGGAATGAGTTTTTAACATGTGTGCAAGATGTTCTGTGCGCATTCACACATAGCGCCTCGGTTTATAGTCTCATCCGAAGGACTCTGACATTCAGTGTGTTTTTTTTCCCATCGAACTGGGAAGAAAGGGTGAGGCTGAGAATCAAACCCAGAACCTTATGGTTTACTTGTTGGCAGGTGAATGTCTTGACCATCCTGCCACTTTCCTTTGACAGTAATCAAAATCTCATTCTATTTAATTACTGTCGGCTCCTTTAAATAAACTGAAACTATTCAGCTTCAAATTTCTAAAACAAGGACATACATGTGTTTAAATGTGCAAACTGAACACTTCAGAAAAAAAAACTACTCACCTTAAATTTGTCATTGATAGAGCGCACCAGATCCTTGGCAGACTGGGATGGTTTGTCTTTCTCTTCATCCTGAAATGAAACAAAGCAAGTAGATATTTAGCTAAAAGTGCTCACGCCTGGCAAATAAATATTTGGCTGAAAGTGTTCATGCCTGGCAAATATATTTGGCTAAAAGTGTTCATGCCTGGCAAATAAACATTTGGCTAAAATTTTTCATGCTTCACAAATAAATATTTGGCTAAAAGTGCTTATGCCTTGAAAAATAAATATTGGGCTAAAAGTGTTCTTGCCTGGCAAATGAATATTTGGCTAAAAGTGTTCATGCCTATCCAGAAAAAGTGGTGAATCAAATACATTTTTATACGTGATTCATTTAATCATATAGATGTCTACAACACAATAAAAATAATCAGCAATAAACTATTCCCAATTCACATACACCATGTTTCTGAGGTCATTGTATATCTTGTACAAGTGTCAATATTTATCATTTTCTCCAATTCTTTTTTTTTTATGCTCAAGACTTTCTAGACAAGAAAAGTACATTACGATCTACAATACCCTCTCCTTTAATGTATAATAGGGATATCTCAGCTGTCTGAGCACTCGCTTTCCCCAAGCTAAGGTTAAGCAGGATTGAGCATGGTTACTAAGTAGATGGGTGCCTTGGGCTTCAGTACAATCCCCCAGTTCACCCAGCTGTAAATAGGTACCTGCCTCTTTAGGGTCAGGGAAGGTAAAACAGCAAGGGAGAGAAGATAGGTGCCGCCCTCAATATGCTGGCCCCTGGAGAAGCTGAGGTCTCTGACATCTCGCTTCCCAACAACCACATAGGTTATAGAGACACTGTTACCTGGATAAAAGTAAGTAAAGGTGTCCCATAACCTAGTATAAGGTTGTAGGGCAGTGAGGCATCAGAGACCTCACTTCTCTAGGGGCCAGCATATTGAGGGTGGAGCCCACCTCCTCTCCCTCACTGTTTTACCTTCCCTGACCCTAAAGAGGGCAGGTACCCATTTACAGCTGGGTGAACTGGAGGAACTGTACCGAAGCCAAGGCACGCAAACGGTCACCCATCCAACTGGTAACCACGCTCGATGCTGCTTAAACCTTGGCTGGGGGGGAAAAAGCGAGTGCTCTGACCACTGAGTTATCCCGTCACCTTTTACCTAGGGTTAGTCAGCAAATGAAGCATGCTCTCTCCACACATCTTACCTCTTCAGAGGGCTTCTCAAAGTAGGACCTCCGCCCTCTCTCCTGCTCTCTGTCCCCCTCTCTGTCTCGCCCGCGATCTCGACGGTCGCGGTCACGGTCCCTCTCTCGGTCATAGTCCCTTCTGTCCCGATCTCTGTCCCGGCGGTCCCGATCTTTGTCCTTGTCCCGATCTCTTTCCCGATCCTTGTCTTTCCTGTCCCTTTTATCCTTGGGTTTGGCGAAGGACGGCATGTACTCTCCTATTTCTCCGTAAATGCTGTATGGGATGGAAGGAAGGTATGGTTAGGGTGATATGGCCGGTCGATTAATCTACCTTTTTTCTTCCTAAGGCTCTACTTTATGGGGGTCTGTTTGTTTCTCGTTTTTTGTAAAAAACACAAAATCTCTGTAATCTTTTAACTGTGTGTGTGCATGCGCACGTGTGCGTGTGTGTAGGCATGTGTGTATGTGTGTGTGTGTGTGTGTGTGTGGTGGTGAGTGAGTAAGTGAGTGAGTGTGTGTGTGCGCATGTGTATGTGTTTAATCATTTAAATGTGTTTCATTATTAATCTAAGCCTGGTCAAGATTTTTTTTTCTTCTTCAGACTGAAGCAGCTCGACATACTTCTGATGAAAGATGTAACTATCTAATAAAAGATCTGACTTATCTAATTACTGACATGACTTACCAAGCACTCAATTTTTAAGAACAAGCAGGGGAAAAAAATGTCAAGTAGAAGTACCAAGACAGACAGACTACATAAAAAAACAACAACAAAACCCCCACACAACCACCCCATCTCCACCAAGTACATGCTTATGCGTGTGTGTGAGTGTGCGCGCATGTCTGTGTGTCTGTGAATGTGAGTGTTCCTGTGTGCCTCAGTATGAGTGTGCTTGTGTGCAAGTGCCTGTGTATGTGAGTACCTGTGTGTGTGAAACTTCAGATATGCATAGAAATCTTTAAGATGTACACATCCCTTGCATCAACACACACACAAAAGTAAAACAGAATACAAAGTGTCTGGCTAGGCTGAACTGCACCAAGGAAAAGAGAAGTGTATATATTCATGTGCCAAACCTGTCCTCCAGCGGAGCTCCTTTATCTCTCGGTTTGTCGTCGTCTTTCAGCTTGCCTGGGAACAAAACAGCACACACAGTCAACATGTATGTAATCCATCATTTTAGCGAGGCGAGGCAAGCAAACAGACAAGCAGTAGAACAATTTTTTTCACAATTTTTTTTAATTTAAAAAAACCTGTTTTCCTCCTCAGTATAAGCTTTCTCTCTCTATCTCTTGCATTTTATCAATAAGACAGGCAGACAGACATACATATACACACACACACACAAGCATGCACACACAAATGCACACACACACACACGAATACATACATACCCAGCCACAATTCTACACATGCATGCACACACACATACACTCAGGCACAGGTATACATACACACAATTTAATAAATATGCCTGGCTGAGCTCATGTACCCAAGACTGTTTTCTTCCTATGTTTAATATGATTTGTGAACAGGCATTAAATTGAAGACCCCCCTCCCCCCCTTCATGGGATGATTAAAGTGTTTTTGACTTGACTTGACTTGACCCCCCCCCCCCCCCCCCCCTCCCCCCCTCAATCTCCCAACACACACGGAGACATATCTATCTTATATATCTATATCTATCTCTTCTTCTTCTTCTTCCCTTTTTGTCATGTTTCTCCCGGGAGGTTTGACATTGATGAGCCTTCTCCATCTCTCTCTGTTTTGAGCTTCCTCCTTATTTATGCCCCTTTCTCTAAGATCATCTGCAATACAGGCAGCCCAGGTTTTGCTAGGTCTTCCCTTTGGTCTCTTTCCATCCACTACGAGGTTCATTGCTCTTTTTATGATGTGGTGGTCTGCTTTCTGTTATCTATATCTATCTATCTATATATAGCGAGAGAGAGGGAGAGAGGTAGATATATACATACATACATATATACACGAAAAGAACACTAACTGTCACATTCTCTAGTCTCACCTTTCTCCTTCCTCTTCAGTTTCTTCAGTTCTCGTTTGCCTTGTCGCAGATAGGACAGGATCTGTGTCAGCTTGTTGATGACGATGTCGTTGGTGGTCAGGGTGGTGGGAGTCTGTTAACAAAAATAAACAATATGCATATCTTGTCTTTTCAGTTCTCTCTCTCTCTCTTTCCCCCCCCCCCCTCTCTTTCTCTCTACCTCACACATACATACACATTCTTGATTGGTTGGTTGGTTGGACAGATTGTCGAGTCTGTCTCTTTCTAAACAATTCACAATACTAACTTTTCCTGATTGAAACCATCACTACATCATCAACAGCGCAGTTATTTTTTGAAAAAATTTTACAAGCACAGGAGATCAGGCATCTATGCATCCTATCCAATAAGGGAACACAGAGAAGAGGGAAGGCTGTAACACATACCAGCCTAGTGGTTAACGTTGCACTCGTGATCTGATAGCCTGGGTTTAAACACCAGTTTGAGGAGATTTTCAACTAGGAGTTAACACCAGTACCAATTCCACTCCCCTGAAAGTCCTTCCGATGAGACTATAAACCAAGGTCCCATGTGTGAATGCAAGCAGAGCATCTTGCGCACACATTAAAACCTGGTCTGCCTCTGAGTGTCAGCAGAAACAGATGACCAATTCTCTTTTTTTAAAATGTGCCACATCATCCTCAAAGTCGGAATGCATCCACCTTAATGGTCGGCAAAAACGTCACCATTGTTAGACCTCAAAGGCCTAGCTGAGGAACGATAAAAAACAAAACAAAACAAAAAACCTAATTACAAAAAAACACCACCACCAAACTATCACATTATAAACGTACTGCTTTCTGTCACCACGACAGCTCGGCACCCAACCCATCCCTTCCTTCTCTCTCTCCTGCACACCCACCTCCAGGCTGGGACAGTCTGCCTTGCTGCGGATCACGGTGTTGGGGATGTCAAAGTCGCCGTATTCGTCCTCCAAATCCACAGCGTACGCCATCCTCTTGGGCAGGAACAGCTCGTTGCGCTGCGGGGGCCTGGACTTGAACACCACTCGGTAGATGTTGCGGCCTGAAAAAACAAAAAAAAGATGATGTGGCCTGAAAAAACAAAAAAATGTTGCGGCCTGAACAAAACAAAAGATGTTGCAGCCTGAAAAAAACCTAAAAAAATGTGTTCTGTACAGTCATTGCTGTGAGTTTTCCTAGCTATTTATGTCTTTTTGTTGTTGCACAAGTTTTTCAATCAAAACTTCCATGCATGCATGTCTTGCTATGAAGAAATGAAAAGAAAATAGATACTATCCAAAATTCTGTTGAATCTTTTGTGTACAGTTGCAGGCATAATGAATATAATGAATGCATGCACTTTGATTTGTTCGATTTACAAGATTCAGCGCTATACAAATTCCATTTCTTCTTCTTATCATCATCATCATCATCATCATCCTAATGAAAATGTATGCGTTGAAAAGAGTAATGAGGAATAAAAGAAAAAGGTGTGATCAAAATGCATACTTTGGTTAAGAAAAACAACGATGATTATCCTAAATAAACACTTCTGTGTTGAGAGGTCTACAAAACAGCAGCAATAAACAACACACATACATTCATACAATACACAGCAAAATTAATCAAAAGAGCACAAATGATTGAGAATTTAAACAAGATGTTACCAAATTAAAGAGAAGAAATCAACATGCAAATGTAAAACAACAACGAAGCAACAATAAAAGAGAACAGAAAAAGCCGTACCAAGCTTGGTCTTGAACTGAATTTTTTCTTCAGGGTCTTCTTCTTCCCTGCAACAAAATATGGTAATGATACAGCAAAACTCACGTTGGCAAGTTAATGGTATGCATGCACATGATCCACAACGTAGAAAAATGTTCTCTACTGCAGTACAAGGTTTGTGTTTTAACACTTTTCCACAAATCAAAAACTCAGTTGCACTCTCCCACTGTGTGCAAACTCCGCAGGTGTACTACCATGGGATTGCATTTGTAAACTTCAAAGTGGAATTTCATCATCTAATGCTGATGCACGTTCCCCAGCTTAAGTAACGCCCTGGGGGTCACCCAGAATGTGTCCAGAGGTTTAATCGGTCAACATGATTTCTCAGCTACGCTTTCACTGTCACCTGTACACAGGATGCAGCATGGATTTCTGCAGATTAGAACAGGCTTGGCCATCAAAATGATCCTCATTATCCCAAAGTTTTTCTCCATACATAGCATCGCAATGCTGGGTACTAGTAGCTTCTTGCAGATTTTTCCTGCAGATCCCCAACATCCTGCATTGCCAACATCACTGAGGTCAGTGGTCTGGGAGGAGGGCTACAGGAGATGGTAGAACTCAGCAGAGACAGAGAGAGATGGCGAACCCTGGTGGTGGCATAGCATGGAGCTCCTACCGACGACAGCGGAGATGGAGACAGTTGAGCTAAGTTGACTTTTTCTTGCAGATAACTAGCCTGGAAGTTAAAAACCAAACCAAAAGCCCAACAACAACACACACCCCCACAAACAAAAATGGCAAGGATGAAGAATCAAAAGATACCATATTACCTCACAGACCAGCAAACAGCATGTCCTCATATGACCGATTCAAACCTAAAGCCAAAAAAAATCAAGCATCCAACAAAAAACTCCAGTAGCACTGAAGTCTGAAAGTGATCATAAAACTGCAGGACACCATTTTTCTGCTATGCTGATTAGCAAATGTCTGGCCACCCCTTATTTGACAGAAATGTTACTGAAAATAAAGCTTTTTTCCTTTTTCCTTTTCCTGTATGAATAAAACCAAAAAGTACACGAAATTCAATCCACTCACTTGTTCTGGCTGAAGACTGTCTCCATCTGCTCCTCGTCTTCCTTTTCTTTGAAGTTGATTTCGGCTCGAACCTGACAAGAAAGGCAACCACAAAAATATACATCACAGGCGTATGAACAGTGGGTTGGTTTTCCTTCACCTTTGATATGCTAAAGCGTAAGTGAAAATACAATCAACAGACAATGACATTTTCTTTATTGGGAGAAAAAGCAACAAGTACATTCAAGTACAATTTAAAAAAACGTAATTTTGTTTAAAATCTGAGAGCAAAACCATAACATGCAAAATATTCACAAGTAGTTTTCAAGATCAGAAAATATTCAGCACTAAAAGAAAATCAGCCTTAATGTTACATTTTACCTAAAATCTCACTCTCTCACAGACACACATTCATAATCCTGAGTATATATGCATAGAAAAGCAAATGCAAAAACGTGCATGCGCACGTTCACTCATTCATTTATTCCCTGTCACACACACTTACAGATACACAAACCTCTACCTACCTACCTACTTACATACACTCACACACACACACACACATAGGCCATTGTGTGCCGGTGGGAACAGATGACAGAATTTACAAAAACCGCTAACACACGGGGACTGGATGTACAAAAGCACTTAAGTGCTTATTCCATTATCCTCGATATAAAATTTTTTCATATAAAATAAAATAAATAAATAAACACACACACACATGCAGGCACACACACACGCAGGCACACACACTTACATACCCACCCACCCCCACACACACGCACACGGTGAGGAGGAAGAGGTGGGAGGGGGGGGGGAATGTAGATACTATAACAAAATAGAAGATGAATTTCATTTACTCGATGAATGTATTTAATATGATAAACTCAGAAATAATTTGTTATTAAAAATCAAAACAAAAGACAAAGAACGCAAAAACTGTGTACATAAATTAAGTGACATAATCACAGTTGATATATATCAAACAGATATCATCAGATATGTGTATGAGTGTTTTGAAAAAACGAGAAAAAGAGAAGTAGAATGCAACATGTTTTCTTTAGTGTACATAACTTTTAGCCAAAATAGATGATAATTATAGTTGATGTTTTTGTTGTGTCAAATATGTCTACATGACCTAACTGGCAATAAATTATTCAGAATTTGAATCTGCACAAACACACTCAAAGATACACACACACACACACATACCACACCTGTACCTACCTACTTACACACACTCAAGAAAAAAATACAAGAACGAATGGACATACCACGCTCCCTCCCCACCCCCCAACACACACTCCCCTTCCCCCCTCCACACACACCTCTACACACACCTCCCCCACCACACACACACACTCCCTCCCCCCCCCCCCCCCCCCCCCCCCTCACACACCCCACACACCCACCTTTTCCAGCAAAGCATAGTCCAGGCCTTTCACCAAGTGAGTGTGCTCCATGTCACCTCCCAGGTACTTGGATTCCTGGATCATCTGCTTCCTCCTCTCTGCATAGTTCTCCACACTGCCCAATGCACAACCCAACGTCCTTACTTCACAACAAACACACACACCGTAACATCACACGAAGGAGGAGGAGGAGGAGGAAGAAGGAGGAAGAGAAGAGGAAGAGGAGAATGTGCAAAGTTGATGATCTGAAGTCTGTAGCTAGTAGTAGCAATAGACTGCGCTGGTTTGGGCACGTTCAACGGAAAGCAGACCACCACATCATAAAAAGAGCAATGAACTTCGTAGTGGATGGAAAGAGACCAAAGGGAAGAACTAGCAAGACCTGGGCTGCCTGTATTGCAGTTGATCTTAGAGAAAGGGGCATAAATAAGTCCTTCGGATGAGACTATAAACCGAGGCCCCGTGTGCGAACGCATGCAGAACATCTTGCGCACACGTTAAATCCTGTTCCGCTTTTCGAAAGAGTAGGCCATTGTGTGCCGGTGGGAACAGATGACAAAATTTACAAAACCGCATACACACGGGGACTGGATGTAAAAAAGCACGAGTGCTTATTCCATTATCCTCAATATATAAAAAAGAAGTCATCTGAGCGCTTTGATTTGTTGCTTTACAAGATTCAGGGCTATATAAATTCCATACATTATTATTATTATTAAATAAGGAGGAAGCTCAAAACAGAGAGAGATGGAGAAGGCTCATCAATGTCAAACCTCCCCTGGGAGAAACATGACAAAAAACGAAGAAGAAGAAGAGGAAGAGGAGGAAGAGGAGGTGAGAAGGAAGAGGAGAAGGAAAAGGGTGGGGGGGGGGGGGGGGGGGGGGGGGGTGGAGAGGAAAAGAGGAGGAAGGGTGGAGAGAAGAGGAGAATGGGGGGTGGGTGGAAGAAGAAGAGGAGGGAAAAAGAGGGGGAGGTGGAGGAGGAGGAAGAAGAAGGGAAAGAAGAGGAGGAGGTGTAACAGGTAGGAAAAAAGGGGGGGGGGGGGGGGGGGGGTAGAGAAGGAGGAGGAAAAGAAGAGTGCAAAAAAAATAGAAAGTAGAGAGGAAATAATAAAGAGGAAAAGGAGGAGGGGAAAAGAAGAAGAGAAGAAGGAGAGGAAAAGAAGAAAAAAGAGGAGAAGAAGAGCAAAGAAAGAAGGGAGGAAAGAAAATAAAGAAAAAGGGGGAAAGGGAAGAAGAAAAGAGGAGGAGAAAAGAAAGAAGAAGGGGGAGGAAAGAAATAAGAAAAAGGGAGGAAGGCAAAGAAGAAGAAGAGGGAGAAGGAGGAGGGGGAAACAAAAAGAAAGGAGAAGGAGGAGAGGAAACACAAAGAAGAGGAAGGGAAAGAAGAATGAAGGTATAGAGGAAAGAAGACGGGGGAGGAAGGGAAAGAAGAAGAGGAGAAGGAAGGAGGAGGGAAAGAAGAAGAAAAAGGAGGAGGAGGGGAAAAAGAAGAGGAGAAGGAGGGGGGGGGAAACAAAAAAGAAGAGGAATGGAAAGAAGAAGGAGAAGGTATAGAGGAAAGAAGAAGAGAAGGAAGGAAAGAAAGAAGAAAAGGAAGAGGGGAAAGAAAAAGAGAGAAGGAGAACGGAAAAAAAAAAAAGGAGGCAGGGGAGAGAAAAAAAAAAGAAGGGGAAAAAAGAGAGCGGGAAAAAAGAAGAAGAAGAGAGAAGGTAGGGGAAGACAGAAGACCATGCAGAAACAGAGGAAGAAGCAGGCAGAAACAGAGGAAGAAGCAGGCAGAAACAGAGGAAGAAGACAATGCAGAAACAGAGGAAGAAGACAATGCAGAAACAGAGGAAGAAGCAGGCAGAAACAGAGGAAGAAGCAGCACTTACGACTTGGCATCAGGAGCCACAGCCCTGTAGTCGGCTGTGGTGCTGAGTGCATCGGGCTCTGCCTGACTCTGCCCATCGCGTCTCTCTCTGGCCTGCGAAAGTAAGGATCGTAACAATATCAATGATACCACCAGCAGCAGCAGTGGCAACAGAAGAAGTAGTAGTAGTAGTAGTCGTCGCAAGAAATAACAGCAGCAACAATAGTAGTGGTAGTAGCAGCAGTAACAGTATTAGAAGTAGCAGTGGCAGCAGTAATAGTCATATTAGACGTAGTACTGGAAGTAGCAGTGGCAGCAGCAGTAATAGTAACATCAGAAGTAGTGACAGTAGTAACAACAGCAGCAGTGATGATGATGATGACTACCTAACATCTATTACCCATGAATTCAATAAGCTATGTGTAGAGGTAGTAGTAATGATTTATATAACATCTACTCTAAACAGATTCAACAAGTATTTACTGAACAGTGTCTTATTTAAAAACAATGCCTGAAACTTCCATATTTTCATAGATTATCCATTTCATTTTCTGATACACACCGCTTTGAACAATATAAAAAAAAAGTGCTAATTCGCCAATATAATATACAGCCAGGCTAGGCAATTAAGAGGGGTGTTTATTTCAAAGTATACTTCCAGAAAAAAGGTGGGTTGAGGGTAGGGTGGGGTGGGGTGGCAGGGGTAAGAAAAGAGCAAACAAAACATACTTTTTTTCTCCTCACTTTTTCCTATCAAATCAAATACTTAATCAACCATAGCAACATTGGGTAACAGTCATCTTATTTCTTTTTTAAAAAACCCACAGCAAACTACCTATGCCTCTAAGTGACAAACAAAAAGATGGAATACATACTCTGTCTCTGTACTTCGCCGACAGTTCTTTCTGTCTCTCCTCTTCATCTCTCTTCAGCTTGGCGTAATAGCTAGAAACAGAGAAACAGACATGTATACAAAAGTTCCTCACTCTTTCTGAGATTGGGATAAACATCTTCAAACACACACACACACACAGACATACACACACACAAGCACCCATGCACGCACATAAACACACACAAACAAAAGAAAGAAAAGAAACCAAAGTCAGAGCACAATTGAAATTACTGACAAAGAAGGGCTATCAATAACCTTGTAGTCTCTTAGTGGTGTTAAAAATCTGGATAACACAAAACCAAATCTAATTCTAAGCTTTCTTGTTTGTTTTTTCAGTGACGAACAATGCCCTCAACATTTCCAACTTACCAACTTCTTAATGAATATTGTTACGTTTTAGCGTTTGTGTACAGAAAAGTGAAGAAGATTCCTATCTCTACTTCCGTTTTTAAAAAACCAATAAAGATTCAGACTCCTTTCAAGTCTAACCATACAAAGACTTCAAAAAAGACGACTGCAAATAAATGAGATATGAAAGCAAGACCTTATCCACAATACTAAGGGGAAAGAAACAAAACAGAAAAGCAAAACACTCACATTAACTTTTCATCAAATGTGTTGACTATGAAACATCAAGCACAGTTTTTCACACTAAAACTGAAAGGGCTACTGAAGCAATCCTGTGTAGAGTCTGTCAGATACCGAACGAGATCCAGGGCATTACCTTTTCTTTTTCTTTCTCCTCGTGGCGGCATCCTCCTCTTCGTCTTCCTCCTCCTCATCTTTCTCATTCATCCTGTAACAACAACAGTCAGATTTTCAGCTAAAGAAGAAAAAAAAATCATAACATTTCAGAACTTCCTCTGCGGAAGATTTTTTTTAAAATCCTTGAAAATTCTACATGGATCATGTTAACACCCTAGACCCTTCCCTACACATTTTTCAGTGTTTGGTTGTTTTTCCCCCCAAGAAAAAAGTGCCGAACTCCAATGAAAATATTCAATCTCATGTAAATATGGGCAGAATTCTAGCTAGCACTTACCTTTCTGCCATTACTGTAAACTTCGATTCATCTCCTCACCACTAAAAAAAAAAACCCCAAATAAACAAAACACTCCCCCCCACACCTTCCAAAAACCAAAATTAATAAACCAATAAAAATAAAAATGTATTTTGGATTTCATCAAAGCACAAATACATATACCCCATTGAATTCTGAAATTTTCCTCTGCTTTCTCATAGTACTGCTTTGCTTTCTTGTGGTCAACCAACCTACAAACAACTGCACTTTCATTGACAACCGCCTTACATGTACTTCCTAGCAAACCCTAGCATCCAATGAAGTTTATCTACTTTTCCATTGAACCACAACCAGCTCTGTTTGATTGTGTTATTGTTGTCAATCACATCCACTTTTACTGCGTTTTGCTAAGGAACAACGTCAGAGTGTGATAACTTCCACTAGATTTGGCTTTCTTTTTCTTCCCTTTTTTTTCTTGTTCCTCTGCTAGAGCTCTCAGGTTCACCAACAGTGAGATTTTTACATATGTTAGCATACTAGCTGCTGTCATATTCACATCTTTTGTTTCATATTTGAAAAATCCAAACATACTAGCTGCTGTCATATTCACATCTTTTGTTTCATATTTGAAAAATCCAAACATACTAGCTGCTGTCACATTCATGTCATCTGTTTCATATTTGAAAAATCCAAACATACTAGCTGCTGTCATATTCATATCTTTTGTTTCATATTTGAAAAATCCAAACATACTAGCTGCTGTCATATTCACATCTTTTGTTTCATATTTGAAAAATCCAAACATACTAGCTGCTGTCACATTCACGTCATCTGTTTCATATTTGAAAAATCCAAACATACTAGCTGCTGTCATATTCACATCTTTTGTATCATATTTGAAAAATCCAAACATACTAACTGCTGTCACATTCACATCTTTTGTCTCATATTTGAAAAATCTAAACATACTAGCTGCTGTCACATTCACATCTTTTGTTTCAAATTTGAAAAATCTAAACATACTACCACCTGTCATATTCATATCATTTGTTTCCTATTTGAAAAAAACCCTAACTTAGCGTTTTTCTCACAGGCATCTACACAAAAAAAGGAGAAAATCTGAAAATCTTTATGACCCTCTCAGACCTGGGAAACATCTAAAGGTCTGCATGAAACTCAAAAGTGATGAGAGTGAAAGGAAGCACTGGAGGACAGAGGGGAAGGAAAGCAGAGAAAGGTGAATGTTTCCAGAAGCAGAGACTGACGACAGACGTACACATATAGACATTCAGACTCACAGTCTCTGTGCATGGCTGATGGTAGCGGAGTAAGATGATGACGGCCCACGGGGGGTCATCAACAACTTACGGAAATCCTCATTGGTCAAAGGATGTCTGAAAACAACGCCATACCAAATTTTCTTCATACCAAACCAAAACACCACAACATGAATACACAATTTAAAATTAATACTGTTTTTTTTTCTTCTTCTGTCTTCACCTACTAAACCCATGATTTTAAGATCACAGGGTTACTGTGATTTCAATATGGCCTGTCAAAGATCTCTGTGATAATATCTCTGTAATGAGATCAAAAGTGTTTACAAATCATTTGCTAGAGGTTTGGTTAGAATGCAGTTTCATGACAACTAACTAATTTAGAAATTATACTGATCTATTTCAAATTTCCATGACCAAGCAAGTTTATGGCTATTTATAACAGAAACAGACGAGTATACATTTCATTTGGGTTGGATCTTCATCTGGCATCAGCATACAAAGAAAAGTTCTAACAAGATGTGAGAACGCCCGCTTATCCCAGAAAGTCCTTTAAGTTTAAGACACTGGCTGGCCCAAATCAGTAAGTACTCTGTGTGTGTGTGTGTGTGTGTGTGTGTGTGTGTGTGTGTGTGTGTGTGTGTGTGTGTATGTGTGTGTGTGTGGTGTGTGTATGTGTGTGTGTGTGTGTGTGTGTGTGTGTGTGTGTGAGATAAGAAAACAATATAATGTCAACCCTGCATTTGCTCTTACATGGTTTTGATTTCTTTGGTTCACTACAGTTTTCACAAGATTTATCATGCAGAGAAATTTTGAGCTCTATTCTTCTTCTTCTTTTTTTTTTTTCGTTCCGCGGCTACAGCTCTGAGGTTGACGAATGTTTAGATTTTTGTGTATGCCACCAGTTCCCTCCCCTACCCCCATTATTCTGACATCGGGGATGGTGTCTAAACATGACACCTTTGTGTATGCCGGGCTTTTTTGTCATCTGTTCCTACCAACACACAATGGCCTACTCTTCTTCCGAAAGGTAGAACAGGTTTTAAACGAGTGTGCAAGATCATGTTGTGCATACGTTCGCACATGGGGCCTCAGTTTTTCGTTTTATCTGAAGGACTTTGACATTTAATTACATTTTTTCGCCAAACTGGGAGGAAAGGGCGAGGCTAAGGTAAAAGGTAAGGAGTCCCATAACCTATAAGGTTGTAGGGGAGCGAGGCGTCAGAGACTTCACTTCTCTAGGGCCAGCATATTGATGGCGGCGCCCATCTCCTCTCCCTCGCTGCTTTACCTTCCCTGACCCTAAAGAGGGCAGGTACCCATTTACAGCTGGGTGAACTGGGGGAACTGTACTGAAGCCAAGGCATGCAAACTGTCACCCATCCAACTGGTAACCACGCTCGACGCTGCTTAACTTGGCTGGGGGAAAGCGAGTGCTCCGACCACTGAGCTATCCCGTCCCCGAGGCTAAGAATCGAACCTAAAACCTCACAGTTTACTTGTTGGCAAGCGAACGCCTTAACCACCCTCCTTCTTTATTTTCATTTTCAGTGTGTGTGTTGTGTGTGTGTGTGTGTGTGTGTGTGTGTGTGTGTGTATGTGTGAGTGAGAGCAGCATACGCACATATATACTATAGGCACATGTGTAGATATATGCCTACGCACATCTTTAACTAATGACTAAGAGTAAGCGCATGTGTGTGTGTGTGTGTGTGTGTGTGTGAGAGTGCGTGTGTGTGTGCGTGCATGCATTGTGGAACGCTATGTGTGAGTGTGCGAATGAGAAAGAGTGTGTGTGTGCGTATGAGAGACAGAGTGTGCTCGCATGTGTGCATCACTGCAAGCATGTGTGTGCAAAAATCTGTCAACATATGAATCATTCATCTTCTCTGTTGTTCACAATCATAACAAAACACATCACGGCTAATGAAAACAACAAAAAATCTTTTGAAATGAACATCTGCAGCACAAGAAAAATTCTACACTGTAGACGACTCACGCATCATCATCCATACTGTCCCTGTGGGCATGACTGTGGCTGTGGTTGACTGGAGCCACAGGGTTGGAGAACGGCTCTGCATCTCCTGCAACAAAGCCGCCTGAGTTAGACACTAGACTGTCAGCTTCCCACAATACTATTAGTATTACCAGCAAAGCATCATGCCATTCATGGTGTTACAGATTCACAGTTCATAGTAAGAAGATTTCTACAAATTGTACAATTCTATGATTGTTATGAATGACATTATTTGCTTAATGGACAAACTCTTTTTCCTCAATCCATATATATGTATACACACGTTCAATTGCCTGTAGTATTGGTGACCAAATATTATAGTAAGTAATAGTTTAATTGACTTCTTCTCAAAAACATGTACTTATTTATAAATATGTTATAAACATAGTAAACCATTGGCATTACATTCAAATATTTAAATATGAACTAAGTTTATAGTTCTAATACTGTAATAGTTACTTATTTTCAAACAATGGTGTGCGTTGTGTGTGTGTTGTGTGTGTGTGTGTGTGTGTGTGTGTGTGTGTGTGTCACTGTGTGTGTCACTGTGTGTGTGGTTGTGTGACTGAGAGAGACTCAGAGAGACAGACAGACTGAGACAGACAGACAGGCAGATACTGAGATAGACAGAGACAGACAGAGACAGACAAAGACTGAGACAGTGAGAGTGAGCCAGACACTACAAACTCAAACTCAAAAAGTAAAAGGTAAAACTAAAAGAAACAGACAAAACGTCAAAAGATACCAGATGATACAGTATATTCATAATTTATTATAAATACAAAAAACACAAGAGATACACAAACACACAACAGTATAACCACAACACCAAATGCACTACTGTACTACACACACTGTACACAGTACAGTGTATCCCTCTCCCCACCCCCAATCTGTGTTTATATCTCCATGACAGATAGTGGGATACAAAGAAATTTTCTGCAATATATCCATATTTTCATAGTGCTAAATGATGTAAGTCTGATTACAGTCCTGGTTTGATTCTATGGACTTTTATGCTTAACCCTTTTCTAAATAATTTTCTTGATATATTCTCATAAATACATTGGAGTCAAACAACGAGGAAAAATTAATCTTCACACACTCTGACAAGTTTACTACTTAATTAATAATTAATAGACATACACAGTGGTGGGTCAAACTCAAATGAAAGTACTTTTGTCCAACAAGCAAGCATAACTTCTGTAAGTTACAAGTACTTCTAGTTCTACTTCTTCTACTTCTAGTGCATCTTAATGCAATTTAATAATAATAATAATAAATAGAATTTATATAGCGTTATATCTTGCAGAGACAAATCAAAGCGCTTGCACTCAACTCATTCTTACACAGTCATACAACCAATGACAAGCAATAGTTCCATCAAGTCCAAATGTGCACACACGCACACACACACACACACACACACACAGAGGTCACACACCCTGGCAGGGCAATAGAATCTTGGCTGTTGAAGGCAGGGAAAAACTATGAGATGAGGCAGGAGAGGAATATCTTAGGTTTGAAATAAATATGTCTTGAGACTGGATTTAAAAGTGTCATAAGAAGGCTTTTGGCGGAGAGAGAGAGGGAGATCATTCCACATCAATGGACCAGAAATAGAGAAAGAGCGACGGCCGATGGTGGATTGGTTGAATCTAGGTATTCGTAAGGACAAGGTATCTGCAGCAGAGCGGAGAGAACGAGAAGGAGTGTACAAGTGAAGACATTCACAGAGGTAGGCGGGTGCTGTTTTGTGGAGACATTTGTAACAGAGGGTACTGATCTTATAGTTTACTCTCTGTGGCACAGGCAGCCAGTGGAGATATTGCAAGAGAGGGGTAATATGCTCAGATTTTTTCTTTCTGAGGATTAGACGAACTGCAGAGTTTTGTATACGTTGAAGGGATTGGATTGATGATGCTGGCAGACCAGCCAACAGAGAGTTGCAATAGTCCAGACGTGAAAGAATGAGAGACGCAACAAGTTTGGATGTTGCATCTATGGACAGGTACTTTCGAATTGCACTAATACGCCGTAATTGATAGTAGCAGGACTGGCAGGTCTGAGTGATGAATTTTTGCATAGAGAGTGTGTTGTCAATAATGACCCCTAGATACTTCACAGCAGTGGACAAAGGGACTGATGCATTGCCAAGTTGTTTTGAAGCTGTTGTGATAGAAGAGAGTTTGTGTTTGGTCCCTACAAGCATGGTTTCTGTTTTATCTGCATTTAGCTGTAATTTGTTCTGTATCATCCAATTTTGGATATCTTGAAAGCAGTGGGCCATATTTGTAAAGAGAGAAGGCAGATTTTCAGGACTGTCGCTGCTTAGAATCTGAGAGTCATCTGCATAAAAATGATGGTTGATCTGATGGCGGTTAATTATATGTGACAGTGGAGCAGTGTAGAGGGTAAAACGAACAGGGCCCAGAACAGATCCCTGTGGAACTCCACATTCCAATCTTGCAGGTACTGACTGAATCTTGTTTACAATTTACTCAATTACTGAATCAGAGCATTGCCATTAGACTCAGAATAAACATCAATGTATTCTAATTTTGATGAAGCACTTGCTGGCATTGATTATGCATGGTCATACTTTGACAACAGTCAACAGACTATATCCATTCATCTACAGCCATAATGATGTTCAAAACATAGACTGATAAGTGATAGTGATACAATGATAGAGATTTGATACATGTCTGTTAGTATTACACAATAACAACATTGCATCATAAAACAAAATAAAAATTACAATAAATGTCAGGCTTAAACAGTAAAACACATATATGTATGCACTTCGCACACACACACACACACACACACACACACACATACACATACGAGTCAAGATTTATTCCTATCACTCTGGTGTAAAAAAAATTAACATCACACGCACAGAGACACAGACACTGAGACACAGACTGACAGAGTGGTACACACACACACACATATCTTATCTATTACATACAAAAACCCCAACGTAACCATAACTAACCAACATAAAAATTAAAATACAGAATTGTCAACTTTACATGCATACAAAGGATTGAAGATTTATTTATTTTGCAACAGTTTTGGGGAATGGAGAGTAGCCTACTCAATTCCTTGTAAACAAATTTGAAATTTTACAGCAGGAGCGCGCACACACGCACTCACACACACACACTGAGTCACAGACACACACACACACATAATTATGTGCACACCCCCTTCTCTTTCTTAATCATAACCAAACACTGAAACAGTTTAACTTTAAAACCCCTAAAACTGTAAAAGGCTAATGGGTAAACCAACTCAGATCATATAATACTTGACATGATCTATTGTAAAGAGTTTAAGGCAATGAGGGAGAAAAAGTGGCAGTGGCAATCTAAACGAACATAACTAAAGCCAAAACTGCAGTGCAAACTCAAAGGGCTCCAGAGTAGTGTAGTACAAATCCACAGCAATGCAGTAGTCCTCAGTAAATTTGCAAAATGGAATCAATGATTTGGACACTTAGAAGAAACATTTACAGGGCTAAGATGTAAAAACGACTTATATACATCCTTACGTTTACAACATATCCGAAGAAAAATATCAAAGAGTGGAATTTTACTTACGATCTGGCATTGTTGCTCTATTATTTTTCTTCCCAAATACCTCGATAGGACTACCGGAATTAAGCTGTATATTACCGGAAGTAAACTGTAGGCCTTATATGTCTTTTTACCTAAATCATTTAGATTTCTATCAGAAATCTCTCTCTCTCTCTCTCTCTCTCTCTCTCTCTCTCTTCTCTCTCTCTCTTCTCTCTCTCTCTCTCTCTCTCTCTCTCTCTCTCTCTCTCTCTCTCTCTTTATCGCAGACGTTTATCCTGCAAATAGTTGGGAATGAAATTCTTCAACAAAACAAATCGGAAAAAAGCCATCTCCCCCGGCCCCCTCCTCCCCCCTCGCCCTAAAGAGAGAAAGAGATATTAGATATTAGAGAATTACATATTGGATATCATCTCTGAAACACACACACACACACACACACACACACACACACACACACACACTCTCTCTCTCTCTCTCTGTCTGTCTGTCTGTCTGTCTGTCTGTCTCTCTCTCTCTCTCTCTCTCTCTCTCTCTCTCCTCTCTCTCTCTCTCTCTCTCTCTCTCTCTCTCTCCTCTTCTCACCTTTTATCGTTTTGCTTATAGTTATAGTGTATCCTGATGAAGGATTCATACTTTAAATTTTCAATACTTTTTTGGGCTTCGGCTGTACTTAAGTTTTAATGAATGCCCTATTTCAATATCTTATTGTTATATGTAACAAATATGTGTACCATTTGACAATGTGTAGATGTTTATTTTTATGACTTATTAAGTTTGGTTGTTGTTAGTTTTTTTTGGTTTTGTTGTATTCTCGTTTGTTGTTGTTGTTGTTTGTTTGTTTCTCTCTTTTTTTTTCTTTTGTTGGTTTATTTTTTCTTTTCTTTTGTTTGTTTGTTTTTTGGGTTGCGGGGGGGGGGGGGAGGGGGGGGTTTTTAGGTTTTTTTTTATTTGTTTGTTTTTTGTTGTTGTATTTGGGTGTTTTTTTTGTTTTGAAAAGGATTATTTCCCTTTGTTTCTACTGTGTGAGAGTATAAAATATTGTGTTATTATTAAGATGTATCCCTACGGGCGGGGACTGGATGTAAAAAAGCACATGAGTGCTTATTCATTATCCTCGAAATAAAAGAATTTGTCATTGTCATTGTCATTGTCATTGTCTCTCTCTCTCTCTCTCTCTCTCTCTCTCTCTCTCTCTCTCTCTCTCTCTTATTCGTTTAGTGGTAACTGTTTTGTTTGCATAGGAATCGTTTTTGTTTTGTTCTGTTGTTGTTTTGTTTTGTGTTTGATTGCTTTTTTTTTTTTTTTAACCTGTTGCGATGCAAAGGCGGGGTGGGGGTGGGGGTGGGGTGTTTAGTCTAAATAGCATCCCCCCACCTTCTGGAAATGTTGTGCTTGAAATTCCCTCTTTTCTATCCCTCTCTTTGTTTCTCCTTGTTCCTTTTCTTCTTGTCACCTCCTTCTCGTCTATTTTCTGCCTTTTTGGTCCATTCTCCTGCCGTTTTTTCCAGAAAGACTTTGGCCTAAAGATTTTCTCTCCCAAGCCGATGTCGGATGTGCTGGGACTGACTTGTCAGGCGCTGAAAGGCAGCGCAACGCATTTTCGCTCATATGATAGATACCAGTGGTTGCTGTCAAAACAACAACAACAACAAAACCCCTAATGGTTGCTGTCTGAGCGTTGCACGATGACGACGCAGAAGTTTGTTGTTTTTCCTCTCTCTCTCTCTCTCTCTCTCTCCTCAGGTTGCTATGCCCATTATGTAAGCAAACAGTGGAAGATGAAGTTCATTTTGTGCTATGCTGTCCAGTATTAGAAGATGTAAGACAGAATTACATTCCGGTAAAGTATAGTAGACAGCCTAATTTATTTAGATTCTGTCTACTCATGGCATCTAGTCACCCTGAGATTGTGCGCAGCCTTGCTTTATATTTGTGTAAAGCCTTTAGAATAAGAGATATCTTGGTTTCTTAAGTCATATTTTAAAAACTTTTTTTTATTGTGATAGATATGGGTATACATTAACACTTTGGTTTTGTGTGTGTGTGTGTTACTTGTTGTTCTCACTAAAATACTGAGCAGTTTGGCAATCCCCCTTCATGTATGGGCCAATGGCCTTTTTATGAATAAATTTTTCGAGTTCGAGTTCCTCTCTCTCTCTCTTTTTAGGGGTGGTGGTGGTTGTGGCTTTTTTGGGTTTGTTTTGTTGAAGAATTTGATTCCCAACTATTTGCAGGATAAACGTCTGCGATAACCGAGCTGTAAAATCTATTAAGCAGGGAAGCTATCAGGAGATTGTTATTGTTGTTGTTGTTGATAATGAATAAATTATTTCCCTTTGAGAAAGGAACAGAGGTTGACTGTTTTCAATGCACGTGTTTTCAATCGTTGAAAGCTGTTTAGTTTAAATAAAGATGTTTTTTGTTTTGTTTATATGTCCCACCAGAATACTCAGTGTAATGTTGATAATTGGACAAGTGTACATGAAGACTATTTAGCTCTATCACTATCTACATATATTTTTTTAGAATGGCGATTTAAACAGCAGGACATCAAACATTTCAAAGTATCATGTTTTGTATTATGCTTTTAATATATGGCTTCAAGGTCAGCGTCTTAGTTTCAGCTTATGTTAAGAAGATTGTCATTTGAACAGCTATGGCAAGCTGTTGTTAAATTTGTGTAGGCCTATTATCTTTGGAATGACACTTGTGAATGGTGTGTGTGGAAAGGCAACCAGAATGGTTGCTACACATACATCTCTGATTCTGGTAACGGTGTTAATGATTGTTTTGTTCTTTTAATTGACATTTTTGTTCTAATTTGTGATTTTTTGTGAATTATCTGAATTATTTTATACTGAACTCATAGACAGTTTATTGGTGACATTTTCTGCTATTTTTGCAAATGATAGTGATTTGACTGAGCACCTAGCATGACATGGAAACGTTGTTATAGACTCCATTGTTCGTCACTATGTAATAATGTAAAACCAGATTTATATTTAATCACTGCCCCCCCCTTCCCCCCCTCTTTCCTCCATTTTCTATGGGCAAAATCTTTACGCAATAATTTATCTGAATCTGAATCAAAATCTCTTTACCATGATGAGGAATCTATGCCATGACCAATATTTGGACTGTGGCTTTTTCTTTTTTTACGTATTTGCACACGTGTTCTCGTTTATATAGTTCCAACCGAAGGATTTTGTCATTCACTTTGATTTAGGGGGGTTAAACTGGGAAGAAGGACAAGGCTGGAAATCGAACCCAGAACCTTACGGGTTTACTTGTTAGGCTAGTGAACATACTGCCACCTTCCTTCTTGTTTCTCCCTTTCATTTTAGGCCTCTGTAGACTACAAATTGTGATATTACACACACACACACACAAAGTGGGGGTGGGGGGGGGGGGGAATGGGGGTGAGGCAGAATCACACATTATGACTATGCTTAACAATAAACACGAAACCGGAAATTAACTTACAAAACGGAAATGCACAGTCAGGAAAATGCAACTCTTCACCCATTGTGCTGGTTATGTACTAATTTTCCGTAGTAGGTCTAGGCCTGCTCCCACACTGGTAGACAGTTGACTGTATTGGCCTAATCCTCCATTCGTCAGTATACTGGACTGTTGCAAGAAGCCGGTGGGAATCCAAACATCTTTACACGTATATGTCCCTAGGTAATGAGAAATGAACCCGCGGCTTCTCAAGTCAGTACGTAGCCCAGGGTGTTAGCCTAACCACGATGCCAAGATGAATTGTCATACAGAATACATCAGTGTGCTATCCTGGAAAAAGCAAACAATAAGAACAAGACACACACACATAAACGCACGTACGCATACACACATAAACGCACAAACACAGACACACACACGCGTTCACACACACACACATATAAATACACACACAAATGCACACACACACAAACAATATGCATGCACAAACACACACACACACACAAACATATACGCACGCACACACACACACAAACATTGGCATGCATACACACACACACACACGCACGCGCGCACACGCACGCGCGCGCGCGCGCGCGCGCACACACACGAGCGCACGACTGCGCGCGCGCGCGCGCACACACACACACACACACCTACATGCAAAGTCCCGCAGAGAGAGAGAGAGAGAGAGAGAGAGAGAGAGAGAGAGAGAGAGAGCGAGCGAGCAAGAGAAACAGACTGAGACTGAATTGGTGTATTTATTTTCAAGCCAAGTCCCCCCCTGATATAAGGGGTGTGCAAACATGACACGAAGATTGAAACACTACAGAAGCAAAGTAGACACAGCAAAATGCACAGCAACAAATTAATAATTCTCATTACACAACAAACTGTCAGAGTATACATTCCATATATTATTATTATTATTATAGAGTTTCAACACTTGGTCACAAGGCCAAATAACCGCACTACCTTATGTAGAGAACGACGATCATTTTACAAACTGAATTTCATTAAACTACACTAGTAGTAGGGATAATTTTTTTTTTCGTTTCTAAGATAGAGCTCCGAGGTTTATCAACGGTGAAATTCTTACGTACACGACCGTTGTTTTTTTTTGCCCACCATTAAGGTAGCCGCATTCGGATTTCGGGAATGTTTATAATATTTAAGGTTGGTGAACTGAGGTTTTGGTTTAATGTTAAAAACAGGGAAAATAACACCCCCCCAAAACCCCCCAAAGGAATGGATCTTCTCTCCTGCTGAATCTTTCTAGGAGTAAAGGTAAAGGAGTCCCATAACCTATAAGGTCGTAGGGGAGCGAGGCGTCAGAGACCTCACTTCTCTAGGGCCAGCATATTGAGGGCAGTGGCGCCCATCTCCTCTCCCTCGCTGCTTTACTTCCCTGACCCTAAAGAGGGCAGGTACCCATTTACAGCTGGGTGAACTGGGGGAACTGTACTGAAGCCAAGGCGCGGCAAACGGTCACCCATCCAACTGGTAACCACGCTCGACGCTGCTTAATTTAACTTGGCTGGGGGAAAGCGAGTGCTCTGACCACTGAGCTACCCCGTCTATGGGCAACAAATCAAATCGTTAGGAGAGGGGGGGGGGGGGGGGGGGGGGGGTAGGCTGGTGGTTAGTAGAGCGTTGCCCTCGTGATCTGACGGCCCGGGATCGATCCCAGGTTTCAGCCGCCAAAAGGAACACACACACACAAAACACACGTACACACACAACACACACTCACACACACTACTACTCACACACACACACGCACAACACACACAGAGCAGCAGGGGGGAGAGCAGCATACGCAAAATC
Source organism: Rapana venosa (assembly GCA_028751875.1). NCBI lineage: Eukaryota > Metazoa > Mollusca > Gastropoda > Neogastropoda > Muricidae > Rapana > Rapana venosa. Next base: position 10,244,070 of record CM054141.1, on the reverse strand, counting down.
TCACCATTGACGAACCTCGGAGATCTAGCTGAGGAATGAAAATAACAGAAAAAAAGTAATTGTCATTAAGAACTCTACAATGTAGTCTCTGTTTTGAGAAAGAGCTCATTCTGGTAATCTAGTCTGAACATTGTCTTATGTACATTCAAGGTTTTTTCCGTATCCGTCGCTATATAATGATAGCTTCAGGTCAGAGGTAACTTATTACAACCAATGTTAAAGGCTTTCAATATGTCGCTGTTCAGGATATGACTAGACCATTGCGGGAGGGAGAGAGAGAGAGAGAGAGAGAGAGAGAATGAATGAACGAATGAACGAATTTTATTTGACAAAAGCTACAAGCCCATCAGGGGTAATTGTAAGTAACATATTAACATAGGAATGAATATGAAAAGGACATGAGTAATAATCCAAAGTCCAGATAAATGCCAACCAATATTTTCAGTTATTACGTATAGGATCCGCTTCATTCATAGTCTGCTTACGTTTATCTAGAGCCTGGAGAGATAACAACAGATGCAAAGAGAGAGAGAGAACTCGAACTCGAATATTTGAATGAGAGAGACAGAGAAAGAGAGACTGATAGAAAGACAGACTGGAAAGACAGCGACAGATGCGAGAGAAGAGAGAGAAGGAGAGAGAGAGAGGAGAGAGGAGAGAGAGAGAGAGAGACAGAGACAGAGACAGAGACACAGAGAGAGATGGAGTAGACAAACAGACAGACAGACGATCTGACTGGCAAACAAACAATCAAACCAGGAAGGGACACACACCAGACAGATAAGAGACTGGATATTTATCGTGCAATAATAACACGAAAGCTTTGTTTGTTTGTTTGTTTTGTTTTGTTTGTGTTTTTGGACGGTTACACAAAGCCTGTGTCGCTCTTTCGAGGGACAAAGATTAAGTGCATTATTTTGAGATATGAGATGTGCATGTGTCTATGTGGTAGCAATCGATAGTACACTGACATGTAACGTTGTAAGGACAGGTAAATAATACCAACATCAACACTATTTCGCAACAGCCTACTTCAGAGAGAGAGAGAGAGAGAGAGAGAGAGAGAATGATTTTTCCCCAAGGGTTACAGCCTAAGTATTCATATACTTTTTTTTTCATCCGGCCCTTGCCCTGAATAGGGACTATCAACAACAACAACAACAACAACAACAACAACAACACACACACACACACACACACACACACACACACACAACACACACACGACAAAACCCCCAACTACAACAACAACAACAAAAGTTCAACCTCTGATTTAAAAATGAGAGAGAGAGAGAGAGAGAGAGAGGGTGGGGGTGGGGTGGGGGGGGGGGGGGGGACTACATGTAATGAATCCACAAGGAGGCTCCATGACCCAGACAATCTAGGTCAGCTGGTTACGTAATTTATTCTAATTGTATGTATATGAGTCATATTTTGCAGGAATACTATTGGATGGAAATAACTCGTTTGAACAAGTCTTGTAATGTTAGATCGACAGCCACCTCCCACTCCTCGCCTGCTCCCCCCCCTCCTCCCTGTGTGTGTGTGCGTGGTGCGTGTGTGTGTGTGTGTGTGTGTGTGTGTGTGCGTGGAACTCAAAGTTTTATTTTTAGTCATAGTCAAGTTTTATTTCCAGATGGTACATTGGTGTGTGTGTGTGTGTGTGTGTGTGTGTGTGTGTGTGTTTCTTTATTTTATTTATTCTATTTTATTCTTTTATATCGAGGATAACGGAATAAGCACTTATGTGCTTTTTTAATCCAGTCCCCGTGTACATGCGGTTTTGTCAATTTT
>CM054141.1:10219776-10232276 GCA_028751875.1 Rapana venosa | reverse complement strand
AAAAGCGAGATATGTTTACATGCTCAGCATACACATTCCAAAAATGGGATAGACTTTCACCGGCAAGGATTTAAAACGCCCACGTTGGCCTGAAACCAAGTAAGCAGTGAGTAAGACGTGAGAGTTGTGGAAAATTAACAGTAAAAAGGCGTTTTATAAACTGTATTCACATTAGCAGTGAATCATTACGTAAGTTTCAGCTACGACTGAAGTTTTACAATACATATTATTTTAACTGGGCCAAACAACAATAATACACCCCGAATATGGTAAGACTAATCCTTTCCTCACTTTGATAAACATACAGAAATAGGCAAACCTTTTGGGAATAGCTTGAGTGATATGAGAAAGGTATTTATAAGGCTCCTTGCTCCTGGAATTATAAGTTCTTGCTACCTCTTTCTGTAAGAAAAAAAACAAAACAACCCCTCTCTCTCTGTAATGTTATTTTCTTGCAGATTGATAACTAGATTTCCCTCTAGTGACATGTTTCTCTAGGTTACCTATACTTTGCATAATTTAGTGTTGGATAGGACTTTACAATAATTTTTCACCTGCATTAGTTTTATGCATTCTGCCATAATTGATTTCTATTTTGTGTTTATCATCCCGCCCCCACCAGCACCAAATACTTTTTAGCATATCACCACCAACTAAAACTTAATCAAAAGGATTTGCTTCCAACATTATTCCAAAACTATTTCTTTATCTCTGACGACATACTTTTTCAATAAACAGCACTGTACACCCCCTTTTCCTTTTCTTCTGCTTTTCACAGCTGTGAAGTCCAGGAGCATCTTTTTAACAGCAAAATGTAACAATACACCGAAACCAAACATGCTCAAATACCCCGCCCTCAATGATCTCTTTTTTTAAAGCTACCTACTTGCGCATGCAGCATGCATCGTTTTACTGAAGTAGGACTAAAACTGAACAAGGACGAGTAAGCTAAAAACTGTGATCCAACGAAACAGGCTGCTGTCACCATCCACCACTGCGTTCATCACAGAAATCTTGGTCAGTGCCCAGAGATAACTGTGGTATATAAACGATGAACGAGTTCTTCAACCGTCAGCTTTATTCACAAGCATGTAAAAGCTGAAACGAATAAGATGATTCTGTGAACTGCTTAGTAAGATATATACAGCTGGTGATGTTATCTCAGACTCGATTCTCGAGTCCAGCTAGCTGATCGACCCTCACGCAGTATTCTCCCAGTCCTCCCTGTGTTCTGTCTTCAAGCTCAACGCGGACAGGACTGCCTGCCACGTTGCCCATTCTGACGGCTTGTGATGTTACATAGCCTGGGTCTGTCTGTACTTTTGGGCCTCAGATTGGGAGAGTACAGCGCTTGCATCGCTTGCCATGAACACTACAGATCATAATTACGTACATGATGATAATAATTATCCTCTAACTCACTGAATCGCTTCATCAGACATCAGCCTGTGCACTTTAGGGTACAGGCGATTATCTTCGGACAGTCTTTCCTCCAGCCAGTGCAGAAAGTATGGTCGGTACAAGGCGCTGCTTGACACAGCCAGCTGTTTATCATCCGCGTTTTCTGAGGCCTGATTTGCAGCTGTGACTGTTGGCCATGAGTATCTAGGAGCACAGACAACAGCAGAACTGGGGACCTCTTGTTTCAGTAACCACGACTCCACATTCGATGTGGTGGACGCCTTCATCCTACTACTCGAAGCGGACTGGCAGTACAAAGCATATTGCTTCCGCCGTTTAGCTAGTAAGTAACAGACGATACCGGTTACCGTGCAAACTACAAGGAGAGAAACGGCCAGTGGGATGAGGATGAAGCGGAGTTCGTTCTGCATCAGGTCTTGTTCAGGTTGGAGCTTGGGTGGCGAAAGGACACCCATCTCGGAATCACTCTTCCTGGAAGCATGCTGCTGTCTGCCTGCACACAGCGAACCCCAGATTGACAGTGAATGACTGTAATATGTAGCACACTTCTCATTGGCACTATCTGCCCTTATGGGGTAACAATAAATACAAGGGGTGACTTCTTCTTCTTCTTCCTCTTCTTCTTTTTCTTCTTGCTGCTCCTCCTTCTCCTTTCTTCTTCTTCTTCTTCTCCTTCTTCTCCTTCTTTTCTGTTCCTTTCCTCTTCTCTTCTTTCTTGTTGTGGTTTGTGTCTTTCTTTCTTCTTCTTCCTCTTCTTGTCTTTTTTTCTCCTCCTCCTCTTCTTCTTCTTCTTCTTCTTCTTCTTCTTCTTCTTCTTCTTCTTCTTTCTTCTTCTCCTCCTCCTCCTTCTTTTTCTTTCTTCTTCTTCTTCTTCTTCCTTCTTCTTCAAACGCTCAGATAGCAACTATTGTTGTCTGACATATGAGCGAAAATGTTTTGCGCTGCCGTTCAGAGCCTGGCAAGTCAGGCCTAGCACTTCTGACTTCGACTGTGGAAGAGAATTGTTATGAGTTAACTCCATCTGGAAAAAGTAAGGCAGGAGAATGGACCCAGAAGGCAGAAAATAGACAAGAAGGAGGTGACAGGAAGAAAAGGAACAAGGCAGACACAAGGAGAGGGATATAAAGAAGGAATTCCTAGCACTTCCTGTGATTTAAAAAAAAGTTCTTTTATTTCGAGGATAATGGAACAAGCATTCGTGGGCTTTTTTTTACATCCAGTCCCCGTGCGCATGCAGTTTTTGTAAATTTTGTCATCCGTTCCCACCGGCACACTCTTCCAAAAAGTGGAACGGGTTTTAACATGTGCGCAAGATGTTCTGCGTGCGTTCGCACACGGGACCTCGGTTAATAGTTCATCCGAAGGACTTTTGGGAGGGGGGGGGGGGGGGGAGTGGAATCGGCACTGACGTTAACTCACTCCAGAGGGAAAAAAATCCTCTTGAACGAGATTCGAACCTGGGTCAGCAGATCGCGAGCGCATCACTCTAACCACCAGGCTATCCCGTCAGCACAGGCCAGCAGGCAGACAGACCTCCTGCAGAGTCACAAAGGACCTGGCACTACGCACCCCACGCTAATCAGCTATCAGAGTGGATCGGTGGTCTAGAGGTAACGCGCCTGTCTAGAATGCGAAAAGTCCGGGTCGAAAGTAGGCGGTGGTTCGAATCCCGTTTGGGCCTGAAACTTTTCCCCCCATCCATTAGACCATGAGTGGAGATCTGGGCGCTAGTCTTTCGGATGAGACGATAAACCGAGGTCCCGTGTGTTACACACAATTACGTAAAAGAACCCCCGGCAACAAGCGAGTTGTCCCTGGCAAAAATTCTTAGAAAAAAAGCCACTCTGATAGGGAAACAAATACAGTTGCAGACAAAACAAACAAACAAACCAAAAAAAAAGGTGGCGCTGCTCTTGCGGCGACGCGCTCTCCTCCAGGGAAGAGCAGCCCGAATTTCACGCAGAGAAATCTGCCGTGACTTAAAAGTGGCTTAAATGAAAATGAAACGAATCAGGGGAGGCAGAGAATACAGGAGAGAAGATGGGATACATCCTGCAGTACCTTCCAGAGTCGGGTTGCTGGCAGTGTCTGTTGTTGGCCGGCACTGCCAGTTCTCGGGCTGGTTCCAGCACCCCTCCTCCCTCACCCCCACCCCAGGCTTGTCCGGAAGGCAGGAGGAGCATTTCAGGCACCTCCGGCTTTTGGCGTCTACGAAGTAACCTGGAGAACCGAGGAGGGCGTGTATAGTTTAGCAAGGAACAGCCTGGTGCCGTTGTTGTGTGCAGCAAGGATATAATATAGATATAGATAGATAGATATAGATATAGATAGATAGGATTGGATTGGTCCATATAGCTTCACAGGATAACCGTCTTTAAACTCTATCATTGCAAGATATAATTATATAAAAGGTAAAGGTAAAGGTGTCCCATAACCCTATGTGGTCGTAGGAGCGAAGCGTCAGAGACCTCAGGGGCCAGCATATTGAGGGTGGCGCCCATCTCCTCTCCCTCGCTGCTTTACCTTCCCTGACCCTAAAGAGGGCAGGTACCCATTTACAGCTGGGTGAACTGGGGGGACTGTACTGAAGCCAAGTTGCGCATCACCCATCCATTTGGTATCCACGCTCGATGCTGCTTAACATTCGCTGGGGGAAAGCGAGTGCTCTGACCACTGAGCTATCTCGTCCCCATAATTATATGCAATGGCAATAATATTCTTGATATGCCATGGTAAATATATACTCAAAGGTACCATTTTCAGGATACAGAGATAACATACCAACTGGGGGTCGTTATTTCGTAATATGTTCAATTACAAGATGTATGGGGCAAAAAACAACAACAAACCCTTGTGAGAATGACATTTCATGACAAACTATAGCAAAGATACAAGAGTGCCGTCGTTTTGAGGGAATGCCTTGTCTTGACAGGTCATTGCATTGCAAAGAAACATAGACATCATTACTCTTCATGCAACAACCTTCCTAACTTAAAATTGCAACAAACAGGGGTAACATAGCTTTGCAAAGATACTCCTCATAACGTGATCTTACAATGATACACCCGAACACTCGCTTTCCCCAAGCTAAGGTTAAGTAGCATTCAGGGTGGGGTTACCAAAACAGATGGGTGACCGTTTGCACGCCTTGGCTTCAGTACAGTCCCCAGTTCACCCAGCTGTAAATGGGTACCTGCCCTCTTTAGGGTCAGGGAAGGTAAAGCAGCGAGGGAGATGAGATGGACGCCGCCCTCAATATGCTGGCCCCTAGAGAGGCTGAGGTCTTTGATGCCTCGCTTTCCTACAACCATATATGTTACGGGACACCTTTACCTTTTTTTTTACAATGATACACGGGCAATGTAACCTTATTATATAAGCCTTAGTAGTACACCAATGTTGGCAACATCAGTAAGATACTCTTGCAAAAGCAAACCATAAGATAACCTTTTCCTAGGTCATATTAGATATATTTGGGTTTAGATAAACCACTAAATACGTTTTTGGGGGTATGATATCGGTGACATTATCTTACTAGGACATTTTGTGAGATATCTTTACAAACAACCCTTCCCCCCACCCCCCACTCATAAATCAACTTTATATCTACCTCTCACTCTCTCTAAATAAACACACACACACACACACACACACACACACACACACACACACACACACACACACACGTTATTTGTGAGGGCAAGATGAAAAAAAAAGTTGTGTAAACTTAATCTTTTACCCTCAATAAAGATCATTTTGACTTGATTTTGCACACACATTATATCGGTAATGTACTCTTGCAGGACTGATACCTACCATGATACTCAAATGTAAGGATAAATATATAATAAATAGACCTGTAACCTGAAACATGCAAGAGACAATCGTCGTAATCAACCATTACAATCGGCTAACAGTACCACACACAAAAAAAATTCCTTGTCACTACATCCTTTACTGACTCAGGCCAACAGCTGTGTCAGTTGCTGATGTCAGCTAATTGCCAAGGCCTACACTAAAATGGTGTTATGTTGTAAAATGTTGTGTTGAGATTGCCTTCATCCATGACAAGCTCTTTCTTAAATATAACAACCTGCACTCTCTCCTTTAAAAGATATTTTATTAAAAAAATCCTCTGAAGTCGGAGTATGGCTGCCTATATGGCGAGGTATACTTAAAAACAGGTCATACACACAAACTTCTCATTCAGTGTGGCAATTTCAAATCTCGCAGTGATTCCCACAGGTGGGATGATGAGTGAGTCAGAGTGTACATTCCTGCCGTCAGCGCCTGGGCTACACAGTTCTTGATTAAATTAAACCATTGACGCTGGGGGCAACAGCAAAGTGAGAGGCTGTATGACCAGTGGCTTTCCACTCATGGAATTCCACTTTACAGCTTAGTCTTTAGTGATCGACTATGACTCTCTGACTAGGAGGCTTGACTCGCACAGTCCTTATGTGCTGCAGCCCTGGGGGCTGGTTGGCCTTTGGAGAGAACATCTCCAACGCTGATTGTCCTTATGCCTACTTGGCTGAGAGAGTGGGGATGTACTGTGGGCAAGGCATCTCCACTATAATCAAATTTCTGCCCAGTTTCCAAAACAGCAGCTGCCTCCTCTGCTGTTTTGGAGGTCATCGTCAAACACGACGGACAAACATACATTCTGGGTGACCCCCAGAGTGTTAAACCGAGGAACGCACAACAACAAAACAACAGTCTTACACACATTACCGTCTGCTGTTGCAGAGGCTATTTAATGCAGTCATTGAGGCAGATCGGTGGTCAAGAGGTAACGCACCTGTCTAGAGGGCAAGAGGTCATGGCTTTGATCCTTGTATGAATCCCGAACTTTTCCCCCTTTTGTCCACTACACCTTGGGTGGTGGTCTGGGTGCTAGTCTTTCGGATGAGACGATAGGCCAATCCTGGAAACAAAACATTCAGCACACATATGTTGTTGTTGTGCGTTCCCCAGCTTTACACCCTGAGAGTCACCCAGAACGCGCACTCTGACTCACTCATCATCCCACCTGGGAATCACTGTGAGATAATAGGAAGTACACCCGAATGAGAAGTTGTGCGTGTATGATTCTGTTCAAGTAACCTCGCCATATAGGCAGCCATACTCCGACTTCAGAGGATTTTTTTTCTCCTTTAACAAAGGGGAGAGTGCAGGTTGTTATGTTAAGAGCTTGTCATGGCTTAAGGCCAATCTCAACACACAACATTTTACTACAACATAACAACATTTTAGTGTAGGCCTTGGTAGTTAGCTGACATCAATAACTGACACAGCTTTTGGCCTGGGCCAAGCACACATACAAGAATCTACAGTGCTCAACAAGCGAATTGTCCCTGGAAAAATGTGGGGGAAAAGCGGCTCTGAGAGGTAAACAACTTCACATGCAGATTGAAAAAAAAGGTGCGGGGAGGGGGGGGGGGGGGGGGGGGGGGGGAAGGGAGGGAAGGGGAGGGTAGGGGGGGTTCAACGCTTCTCTAGTGTCAATGCGCTTTCCCCTGGGAAGAGAAGGCCAAAATTTTCCCAGAGGATTCTGCTGAGACAAAGTGGTATACAATACAATACAGAACACAACAGCTCAAAGCACTACAACACAAAATACTACAATACAATACAATAATGTAAGCGAGTGGTCCGAGGTTTCTATTCCTCAAAGCAGGACCCCCCTCTACTCCCCACCCCACCCCAGGATATAATTATCAGCGTTTTATTGATGGATTTTGCAAGAACAGTGCTAGGACATGCCTGGGTAAATACATATATATATAATATATAATAATATATATATATATATTATATATATAATATATATATATATATGGGTAAAGATATATATATATGGGTAAAGATATATATATATATTATGTGTGTGTGTATATTGCTGACTTTTTGATGGATACTTCCTACTATTTTCTTGGTCAGAATACTCCAGTAATAAACCTCTGCAAGGATGAACAAAATAGCACCCACACTCCCCAACCTTCTTAGACATACAAAAATTCCCTTTCTCTTTCTCTTAGGCCCCTTCTCCTTCTCTTAACCGCGCGCGCGCGCGCGCGCACACACACACACACACACACACCACACACACACACACACACACACACACACTCACACAGAGTTAACATCAGTGCAGACTCCACTCTCCACAAAAGTCCTTCGGATGAGACTATAAACCGAGGCCCCGTGTGGGAAAGCACGCAGAACATCTTGCGCACACGTTAAAATCCTGTTCCGCTTTTCGTCAGAGTAGGCCATTGTGTGCCGGTGGGAACAGATGACAATTTACAAAACCGCATACACACGTGGACTGGATGTAAAAAAATAAAAAGCACATAAGTGCTTATTCCATTATCCTCGATATAAAAGAAGAAAAAAAAAGAAAGATAAAAACACACACAAACACACACACACACACCACACACACACACACACACACACACACACACACACACACACACCTCTCTCTCTCTCTCTCTCTTTCATTTTTCTTTCTCTACTCATAAAATTTAGTACTCTCTCTCTCACTCTCTCGTGTGTGCGCGCGCGTGTGCATGCGTGCGTGTACGTACGCACTCGCACGCGAGCGTGCGCGAGAGCGTGTGCGTCTACAAAACCTATGTTTCTGACCTGAAGAGCACAATTCACACACGACATCCCTGTCGAAATGGCAAGGCCTCAACACAGCGTAAGGGCCCTGGCAGGAACCGCACTGCACGCAGTCAGGGCGCGAGGAGGCTGTAGGGATGTAGGTTCCCGCCCTGCACGGTCTGCACGCGGTGTCTTTGAGGCGCGTGCAGGGCACGGCCACGAACATGCCGGCAGGGCACAAGGAACACCTCCGGCAAGCGAACCCGTGCCCCGGAGAGTAGTAGCCCTCTGGGCAGTCCTTACACGTCGTGTCCCTGTCCGCCGTACAGTCCCGTTCAGTCTCCATCCCTGCCGGGCAGTACCTGCACTGGTGACACACGTTCCCGCCAGGTTCTAGAAACTTCCCACGCGGGCAATGGCGACAGACTGTGTCCTTATCCAAGGCGCATGGCGAGGTCACGCGCAAGCCTTCCCCACACGAGCTGCAGTTCGCGCAAGTTCGGCCATCGGGGTTAGAGAAGGTTCCTTCAGGGCAGGGAGAACAGACCGTGTCGTTGGTCTCCGTGCAGGCGTCTTGAATAACGCTGCCTGGGCCACACACTTTGCATTTCGCGCACTCTAAGGACGAGCTGTCCAAGAAGGATTCTTGAGGACAGGGGAAACACGCGGCGTCTTTCACCTCCGTGCACTCGGACACCAGTTGCTGGGTTTTGGAGCACGTAGAGCACGTGCGGCACGGAGTCACACCTCCGGGGGAAAACATCCCCGGGGAACAGTTTTCACACTGGGTGTCTGAAGACCGGGTGCAAGGCGTTTTCACTTGGCTGCCGGGTAAGCACGAGGTGCACCTGTGACAGGTTTTCCCCGCCGGGGAGTAAGAATTCCGCGGGCATTTTTTACACACAGTGTCTCGCCGCTTGCTGCAGCGTTTCTTTTCGTACTGTCCCTCAGAACAGGCCGTACACTCGAGACATTTCAGCCGGTCTGGGGAAGAGAAGGTCCCGTCTTCACACGGCCGGCACACCGCGTCAGCCGAGTCTGTGCACGGGGTCTGGACGAAGCTCCCCGCCTCGCACCTCGTGCACTCTCGGCACGTGACACCGTCACTCGTCCTGTAGTGGTTTGGGGGGCACGGGCTGCACTGCGTGTTAGCGCTGGGGGAACATGGCGCCAGCTGCGTGTGGTGGGGAGGGCAGGGCTGGCATTTTCTGCAGAAGGAGGCCCCCTCTTCCAGGGACAGGTAGAAGCCAGAGGGACACTGGGCGACGTCTGCCATCACCTGTGATGAAGAGAGGATGCAGAAATGTGTCAGTAAGGTTGGTTTTTCGTGTGAAAAGATGATAAACAAAGTGATGATGTAGAAATTTGTCATTAAGGTAGTTTTTGTGTGTGAAAAGATGATAAACAAAGTGATGATGATGTAGAAATTTGTCAATAAGGTTGCTTTTTGGTGTGAAAAGATGATAAGCAAAGTGATGATGTAGAAATTTGTCAGTAAGGTTGGTTTTTGGTGTGAAAAGATGATAAACAAAGTGATGATGTAGAAATTTGTAATTAAGGTTGGTTTTTGGTGTGAAAAGATGATGAACAAAGTGTTGATGTAGAAATTTGTCATTACGTTTGGGTTTTGGTGTGAAAAGATGATAAACAAAGTGATGATGTAGAAATTTGTCATCAAGTTGGTTTTGGGTGTGAAAAGATGATAAACAAAGTGATGATGTAGAAATTTGTCATTAAGGTTGGTTTTTGGTGTGAAAAGATGATAAACAAAGTGATGATGATGTAGAAATTTGTCATTAAGGTTGGTTTTTGGTGTGAAAAGATGATAAACAAAGTGATGATGTGGAAATTTGTCATTATGTTTGGTTTCTGGTGTGAAAAGATGATAAACAAAGTGATGATGTAGAAATTTGTAATTAAGTTGGTTTTTGGTGTGAAAAGAGGATGAAAAAAAGTGTTGATGGTGTAGAAATTTTTCATTATGTTTGGTTTTTGGTGTGAAAAGATGAAAAAGTGTTGATGTAGAAATTTGTCATAAAGTTGGTTTTTGGTGTGTAAAGAGTATGAAAAAAAGTGTTGATGTAGAAATTATTCATTATGTTTGGCTTTTGGTGTGAAAAGATGATGAAAAAAGTGTTGACGATGTAGAAAGTTGTCATTAACTTTGGTTTTATGTGTTCTCGCTGTGTTTTCATTCAAGCGCAAACGTACGCACATACATACACGCATGCACACACATGCACGTGCACAGACAGGCAGAGAGACAGACTCCTACCTCCCTCCCTCCCTCCCTCCCTCCATCCATCCAACCATCCATCCATACATGCACGCACGCATGCACACACACATACAAACGCACGCAGAATATCTTGCACACACGTGAAATCCTGTTACGCTTTTCGAAAGAGTAGGCCATTGTGTGCCGGTGGGAACAGACGACAAAATTTACAAAACCGCATACACATGGGGACTGGATGTAAAAAAAAGCACATGAGTGCTTATTCCATCATCCTCGATATAAAAAAATAAATATAAAAGAATGAATAAGATAAATAAATAAAAAATACCACCACCACCCCCGCCGCCGCCGCCGGCCCGCCGCCACCACCACCACCATCATCATCATCATCATCATCATCGTCATCATCATCGTCGTCATCATCATCGTCGTCGTCGTCATCGGCATCATCATCATCATCGTCATCATCATAGAGAGCATCTCACGCACACACCTCTCTTCTTCCTTCATGTCTTTGATGGGGTGGGGTGGGGGGGGGGGGGGGTGGCGTACCCAGAAAAAGAATGTGTGAGAGAGAGGGAGAGCGAGAGAGAGAGAGGGAGAGAGAGAGAGAGAGAGGAGAGAGAGAGAGAGAGAGAGATACAGAGAGACAGAGAGAGAGAGACACAGAGAGAGAGAGAGAGAGAGAGGGGGGGGGGGGGGGGGCAGGCAAACATACAGGCAAGGGCAAACAAAATTTAATGAACAATGCTTCCAAACAGAAGCTGCCACTTCGTTCACACACTCCGCATTTGATACTGGGGGCAACAGCAAAGTGAGAGGCTGTACGACCAGTGGCTTTCTTTCCCACTCATGGAATTCCATTTTACAGCTTAGTCTTTAGTGATCGACTATGACTCTCTGACTAGGAGGCTTGACTCGCATAGTCCTTATGTGCTGCAGCCCTGGGGGCTGGTTGGCCTTTGGAGAACATCTCCAACGTTGACTGTCCTTATGCCCACTTGGCCGATAGAGTGGGGATGTACTGTGGGCAAGGCATCTCCACTATAATCAAATTTCTGCCCAATTGTCGAAACAGCAGCTGCCTCCTCTGCTGTTTTGGAGGTCATCGTCGAACACGACCGACAAACATACACGTACACACAGCAGTATTATAAATAGCGCTATATAAATTCCATACATTATTATTATTATTATTATTATTATTATTATTATTACACACAGCAGTATTGCATCAGGAGCATGAGCTCACACTTATTCAGGAACAGACTAGCACCCAGGCCTTTGTTTGTCGACATGCCTTCACAGTATATGGTCAAGTGATATGGGCACGTCACACGAACGTCTGGACTGGCCAAGACTGTCCTACAGGGAACAGTACAAGGAGGGAGACGAAGAGGCAGACAGAGAAAACGATGGGAAGACAACATCAGAAAGTAGACTGGCTTCGAGAATTGCTATGGAAAGCAGAGGGCCGCGGGAAGTGGAGGAAGCTGGTTGCAAAATCTTCAGTAGTGCCCCCACAGGACTATGGGATAGGTAAAAGGAGGTGAAGGATCCACAGTATGAAAGGCAGAAAGCGAGGTGATCACATGCAGGGACATTTTTGAAATACAGGTCTTGATTCCTGAATCTTGAAGATGCTACGCCAGTCAAAGATCTATCTATACAAAGACAACCAGGGTAAGTTCACTTCAGTATCATTCGGATCTTGTTATAACCAATGACAAAGCAAGGAAGTTAAAGACTTTTGAAAAACTATGACAAACAGGAACACACAAAACCAGTTAGGCTAAACAAAAATAAAAACAAAGAAAACATTCACACATCATAATAATGACAGGTACAAATAAAGGAAAAAGTAATTTTTTTTTCCCAAACTAAAAGGAAGATAAAACCCAGGCTTGTGTGCGACTTTGAAACTCTGAAATAACAATTACCTTTGAAATGACTGTCATGATACCTTTGCTCTTTGGGCCAAAAGCCAAGGGAGACAAATACACAGCTGTCAGGAAACAACATTTGGATAAATATAGACATGAAGTGAATCGCGTCATCTTTGAACAAGCTACCAATAATAATACATAATTAACACTAAGTGTAGACATACAAAATATTTCATTTAAAGGTAAACGGACAGACGATAGAGCTGAGTGGTTAAGACCATTCGACTTTAATCCCTTGGGTCCATGAAATGGGTTCGAATCTCACACAAACACACACACAA
>CM054141.1:10184776-10212276 GCA_028751875.1 Rapana venosa | reverse complement strand
TGTATTTTCAGCTCTTACTACAAACACTGACTCACAACTGATACAGTGTGTGTGTGTGTGTGTGCGTGCGCGCGCGCGCGTGCGTGCGTGCGTGTGTGTGCGTGCGTGCGTGTGTGCAGCTGCTACTACACACACTGACTCACACTGTTACGATGTGCGTGTGTGCTTGCGCGCGCAAGAGTGTGTGCATGCATGCATGCATGCGTGTATCAGTGCCTGGCAAGCGCCAGTGTGCATCTGATCACCAGATTACACATACATATATTATACTGCCAACCTATGTGACAGCCATCAATACAGATTGAATGCTTCCCTCTTTTTTTATATTTATTTATTTATTTATTTATACCACTTGAAGTCACGGCAGATTTCTCTGCTTGAAATTCGGGCTGCTCTTCCCGGGGTAAGCGCGTCGCCACAAGAGCAGCGCCACCCACTATTTTTTTTTCTTTTTTGATGTCTGCAACTGTATTTCTTTCCCAATTAGAGTAGGGTTTTTTTGGTACATAATTCTGCCAGGGACAACTCTCCCGTTGCCATGGGTTCTTTTACGTGCGCTGAATAATTTATGTGTTACACACGGGACCTCGGTGAATCGTCTCATCCGAAAGACTAGCACCCAGACCACCACTCATGGTCTAATAATGGATGAGGGACAAGTTTTGGACCCGAACGGGATTCGAACCACCGCACACTTCCGACCCGGACTTTTGGTTTTCTAGGCAGGCGCGTTGCCTCTAGACCACCGATCCACCAGGTATGCATCGACACAGCATTGCCTCAGAGCGATTCAGCGTAATCAGGGTGCTGGGGATTCAGAGAACTGATAGAAAGCGAAAGCGAAAGTGCTGAAATATTTGTTAAAAAAATCAAAAATTTCTTAGTGCCAAAACTAGTTTTTGCATCAGTGTTGTTGAGCAATCAAAGATTCAGTTATAAGAATGCGGGGGAGAAACCCAACAAAGCCACATCCACGTTTTCAGTGTTGTGAGTAACAAGCTGTAGAGAGAAAAGTGCGAACTGAAAGTGGAGGCCTTTTCAGGTATGTAAGAGCGCCCAATCAATATGGCAAACACTAGTGCATACAACTCCACAAAGTTTGATAACAACCAAGTAAGGGGCACTGGCTACAAATATAAAAGCATGTGCATGCTTATCTGTAACTCTTGGAAATAGACATCATCATCGTTGTCGTCGTCGTCATCATCATCATTATCATGCACCCTGTATGCACGTGCTTGATCGAGTACAATGGCGCATGCATACACAAAAAAAATGCACACACAAGTATGTGCATGCTCATTTTGTAACCCTTGCACACCTTTATCATCATCATAACGGAGTAAAGGCAAAGGTGTCCCATAACCTATGTGGTGGTAAGGGAGCGAGGCATCAGAGACCTCAGCTTCTCTAGGGGCCAGCATATGGAGGGCAGCGCCCATCTCCTCTCCTTCGCTGCTTTACCTTCCCTGACCCCCAAAGAGCTGGATGAACTGGGGGACTGTACTGAAGCCAAGGAGGGAAAACGGTCACCCATCCAAGTGGTAGGCCTAACCACCCACGTTCGATGCTGCTTAGGCTAACCTTACTTAGCTGGGGAAAGCGAGTGCTCTGACTGCTGAGCTATCCCACCACAACGGAGTAATGCACTGACCGAAATGCAGGAGCATGAAACGAGCCCACAGCACAAGCACAGGCAGTACAACAATTCATAAACCTGCAGCTCATACACATTGATAGCAAACGTTACGCCCTATAGTGGCGACCCGGATTCAAGATCCCTTCCAGAAAGAAAAAAAAGAGAGAGAAAAAACATTGTGCATTACGCATCGAACACAGGGCTCACACAACAAGCAACCACTTTAGTCATAATGATAATTATAGTATAACATGTCGTTACCTCCATCAAGGCCAATGCATAACCTTGCCATCGCACAACACAGAACCACAGCAAACAGACTGAAGCCCAAACGACCTGCCACCTTTCGCTGCAAGCCATGGTGTGTTTCTAAAAACACGACAGGGTAGGCTAATGCATTCTGTCCCAGCAACTTGACAGGAAGCACTCTATCTGGTGCGTGTATTTTCAGTACAAAATGTGTCCTATATTTAGGCTGTATGGATTTTCCCGATTTCAGTGTTGAGATTCCCAGCCAGAGATGATGGCCGCACACCGGTGTTAAAAAAAAAATCACTCTTTTTCCTTCTGTTTTTCTATGTGATTCTTATATTCATACCGCATGTACTAAGGCATCCACAGTAATAAAAGCCAATTTTTTGTGAAAGACTAGCCTCTGACTCAAAACTCATGTGATTTTGAACAAATTTGATAGGTTTGAAATTTTTTGATTTTTCAGCAAACTGTCCCCCCCTCAGTCCTTTGTTGTCTGCTAGCTTCCTTACCTCGATTGCATGAGCGGGGTCAACGCTGTAGGAATACTGGCAATCCTCATTTGATGATTATTTTCAACTTCCTCGTGACTACCTGGTATTGCTCTATGTCCTCAATCCCCAAAACAAGTGCACAGTGCATTCCCCCCCCCCCCCCCCCCCCCCACTCGAACTCTATACAACATACTACATGACCCCCAAATTAATACCGGTGTGCAGCCAATAGTAATTATTGAACATGGTTGAGGGAAAGGAAGACAGATGGAAGGGTACTGACAAAGTTGTCGTTAAAGAGTCTACAATCTGTGTTTATAATTCCTTTTTTTAAGAAGTCGAAGTTAAAATACCACAATAAAAACTTTTTTTAAAAATGAAAGCAATGTCATCAACAATATCAAACACTTCCCCACACGCACACACGTACACACACACACACACACACACACACACACCAAAAACAACAACAAAACCCCAACCAAACAAAACTAAACCAAAAAACAAACCCACCATTGCTACCATTCTGTCAACAAATTTCACCCACTCCGACTTACATCTTCCACTGAGTTATGGTTTTTTTCCTGCCAGAGGGCAATACTGTATACTCTTGTAAGTTTTGGACCTAAAATGAATGAGACAATTACTCTTGTCTAAACTTCAACACCACCCCCTCCCCCACCCACTGAAATCTTTTGATTTATTTTAAAGACAGCTTCTTATGGCTCTTCGGGCTTTGAAAGCTTAACATCACTCATCAAAGACAATAAATTATAGAAACTGAGAAGAATAAAAAAAAAAATTGATATGTAACAATTATACAAGGATAACGATATTAGACCAAGCCTAGTCTCACAATGTATCCTTGTAAACATACTTGTATGCATCAAAACAATATGTACAGAAGAAGAAGACGAAGAAGAAGAAGAAGATGAAGAAGAAGAAGAAGAAGAAGAAGAAGAAGAAAGAAAAAGAAAGAAAAAAAGCAACACAGACTACAATACCAAAGAACAAGACCAAACATAATCCTAATTATGAACAAAAATAACCATAGAGCACGGTCAATAAGTCTGTTCTACAGAGCAACGCCAACAAGAACAAAAGCAAGAACCAACACACACACACACACACACGCACGCACGCACGCACGCACCACACACACACACACACACACACACACACACACATACACAGAGATTTGAAGCCATGAACCTTTAGTCAGGATCGAATCCAATGGACTCCCCCCATGGGGACTCCTTCAGAACGACGAATAGCATTCCCAATTTCTGGAAATTCCATGTTAGAAACACCCCCCCCCCCCCCCCCCCACTCTCTCTCTCTCTCGACGGGATAGCCTAGTGGTTAGAACATTGCGCTCGCAATCTGACGACCCGGGTTCGATTCCCGTTCAAGGGGGTATTTTTGCCCTGGAGTTAACATCAGTGCAGACTCCACTCTCCCCAAAAGTCCTTCGGATGAGACTATAAACCGAGGCCCCGTGTGCGAACGCACGCAGAACATCTTTTGCGCACACGTTAAATCCTGTTCCGCTTTTCGTAAGAGTAGGCCATTGTGTGCCGGTGGGAACAGATGACAGAATTTACAAAACGGCATACACACGGGGACTGGATGTAAAAAAGCACATAAGTGCTTATTCCATTATCCTCGATATAAAAGAATAAAATAGATTTTAAACTCTCTCTCTCTCTCTCTCTCTCTCTCTCTCTCTCTCTCTCTCTCTCTCTCTCCTCTGTGTCGAAAACGAAGTTCATTTTGTATTATGTTGTCCTATGTTAAATGATCTTAGAACTCAGTTGATACCGCAAAAATATGTGAGCTGTCCTTCCATGTTTAGACTTTGTATACTTATGTCATCTACTAACGAACGCATTAATAAGCGACTAGCAATTTATTTGTATAAAGCTTTTAAAATTAGAAATACTATCTGTACTTGAGGTATTATTCTTCTGTTCATGTATGTTTCTTATGCAACATGTTTTGGAATGTTGATTATATACACACACCCCCTTCATGAGGGGCCAAGGCCTATAATGAATAAAACTTTCGCATTCGCATATTCTCTCTCTCTCTCTCTCTCTCTCTCTCTCTCTCTCTCTCTCTCTCTCTCTCTCTCTCTCTTATTTTCTGCCTACCTCGCTGTCACAGGCCAGTTTATGCTTGTACAAATAATTATAAGGTCAAAACAAATTAATGCTCTCCCTTTCATACTCCTCCTGACACTAAAATGAAAAAAAGTTAAAAAAAGTTTCGTTTTAAAACCCCCCACCTCAGAACACACTGTGGACAAAGTACACTATTAAGGAATGAAAAACATCACGTAATTATCCCCCACAATTCAAGCACTCATACTGACCACAAGGATGAACAGCTTAACTGCACACAACACTTCAGTTGGCCCCTTCATTAATTAATGCCAATTTGGAAGGGGAGGTCATGAACAGTGTAGTGTAGTGTAGCACCGCCCAGGCTGCACAGAGTTAAGGGACTTGACAGTAGCCAAGCTGTTTTGTTTTCCAGTTTTGTGTTGTTTGTTTATTGTTTTGTTTTCCAGTTATGTGTTGTTTGTTTGTTGTTTTGTCTTCCACTTTCGTTTTGTTTGTTTGTTGTATATCTTCCATTTTTGTGTTGTTTAGTTTTCCACTTATGTGTCGTTTGTTGTTTTGTTTTCCATTTTGTTGTTGTTTGGTCTTCCACTTTTGTATTGTTTGTTGTTTTGTCTTCCATTTTTGTGTTGTTTTGTCTTCCACTTTCGTGTTGTTTGTCTGTTGTTTTGTCTTCCACTCATGAGTTGTTTGTTGTTTTGTTTTCCACTTTTGTGTTGTTTGTTTGTGTTTTGTCTTCCACTTTCGTGTTGTTTTGTTTTTCACTTTTGTGTTGTTTTGTTATCCAATTTCGTGTTGTTTGGTCTTCCACTTTCGTGTTGTTTTGTTTTTCACTTTCGTGTTGTTTGTTGTTTTGTCTTCCACTTTTGTTGTTTTTTTTTTCACTTTCGTGTTGTTTGTTGTTCTGTCTTCCACTTTTGTGTTGTTTTGTCTAACACTTTCGTGTTGTTTGTTGTTTTGTCTTCCACTTTTGTGTTGTTTTGACTAACACTTTCGTGTTGTTTGTTTGTTGTTTTGTTTTCCACTTTTGTGTTGATTTGTTTTTCACTTTCGTGTTGTTTGTTGTTTTGTCTTCCACTTTTGTGTTGTTTTGTTTTCCACTTTCGTGTTGTGTTTGTTGTGTTGTTTTCCACTTTCGTGTTGTGTTTGTCTTCCACTTTCGTGTTGTTTTCTCTTCCAATTTCGAGTTGTTTTGTCTTCCAGTTTCGGGTTTTCTCTTCCACTTCCGTGTTGTTTGGTCTTCCACTTTCGTGTTGTTTGTTTGTTGTTTTGTCTTCCACTTTCGTGTTGCTTGGTCTTCCACTTTCGTGTTGTTTGTTGTTTTGTCTTCCACTTTCGTGTTGTTTGTTTGTTGTTTTGTCTTCCACTTTCGTGTTGCTTGTCTTCCACTTTCGTGTTGTTTGTTGTTTTGTCTTCCACTTTCGTGTTGTTTGTTTGTTGTTTTGTCTTCCACTTTCGTGTTGTTTTCTCTTCCACTTTCGTGTTGTTTGTTGTTTTGTCTTCCACTTTCGTGTTGTTTTCTCTTCCACTTTCGTGTTGTTTGTTGTTTTGTCTTCCACTTTCGTGTTGTTTGTTTGTTGCTTTGTCTTCCACTTTCGTGTTGCTTTGTCTTCCACTTTCGTGTTGTTTGTTTGTTGTTTTGTCCTCCACTTTCCTGTGTGTTTGTTGTCTTGTCCTCCACTTTCCTGTTGTTTGTTGTTGTTGTTTTTCACTTTCGTGTTGTATTTGTCTTCCATTTTCGTTTCTTTAGTCTTCCACTTTCGTGTTGTTTTTTTGTTGTTTTCTCTTCCAATTTCCCATTGTTTTGTCATCCACTTTCCTGTTGTCTTGTCCTCCACTTTCCTGTTGTCTTGTCCTCCACTTTCCTGTTGTTTGTTGTTGTTGTTTTTCACTTTCGTGCTGTTTGTGGTTTTGTCTTCCACTTTCGTGTTGTTTTGTTTTTCACTTTGGTGTTGTTTTGCCTTCCAATTTCATGTTGTTTGTTTGTTGCTTTGTCTTCCACTTTTTTTGTCATCTGTCTTCCTTCCCTGCATTGTTGTTGTCATTGTCTTTCCTGGTGTGTGTGTGTTTTGTCTTCCACTTTTTGTGCATTTCGCTCATGATCTGGCCCAGGTTCAAGCTACCACTGTAACACCTGTTAAAGATCTTTTTTCCTCTGGAGCTAACATCAGTACCAACCCTACTTCCCTGAAAGTCTTTTTGGATGCTACTGCAAACCCAAGGTCCCGTATGTGAATGCATGCAGAGCATCTTGCAAACATGTTAAAACCTGTTCCGCCTTCTGAAAGAGTAGGCTATTTCTGCCGGTTGGGAACAGATGACAAACTTTACAAAAACTGCATGAACAAAGGGACGGGATGTGAAAAAGTACACAGGTAATTATTGTGTCATTTTCAAAATAAAAGAACAAATCGCACACATGCGCGCACACACCCACACGCGTGCACACACACACAAAGAGAAAACATGGTTAAAATACTAGTGCATGTATATAGTAAAAAATATTGTGTGTGCATCACACATCTACAAACATACCAACATGTGCAACAGCAAAACAAAATGATGTGAAGCATTTTATTTGAAATGTGACAAGGAACAAAGTAATGGTAGCATGTATTGTAAAAGAATATTCAGAAAGTTCTCAATAAATGTATTGGCTTTCAGTGACATGTAACACATCCTACAAAGCTTGAAAACATCGGTACCATGAATGTGAAAATAGAACGCACACACGCACACACACACACACACACACGTGACGGGATAGCCTAGTGGTTAGAACATTGCGCTCGCAATCTGATGACCTGGGTTTGATTCCCATTCAAGGGCATATTTTCCCCTGGATTTAACATCAGTGCAGACTCCACTATCCCCAAAAGTCCTTCACATGAGACTATAAACCGAGCTTATTCCATTATCCTCGATATAAAAGAATAAAAGAAATAAAACACATCACAGAGCTGACACTGCACACAGTCTTATGTCATGTAATCATATCTGCTCCCAATATTTCCCTGCAAGAAAAAAAACAACAACGTCATATTGTACACTCACACACACCCCCACACACCCGCCCACACATGCACGCACGCACACACACAGATGCATGTGCACACCCACCCACCCACACACACACACACTTACACACACACACACTTACACACACACACACACACACACACACAAACACGAACAAACTAAATTAAAAAATGCGTAAGATGTAGCTGCCAAGGATTTCAAAGATGCATAAAGAATCAACGTTAAAGAAAAAAAAAAGTGTACATGAACAGCTACTTTGAAAAAAACACCTGAACACAACAAAACGAAACACACAAAAAATGCAATAAATCTTTGTGCAAATCAACAGCTGTCTTCAACACACAAATTGCAATGTGCATACCCCCCAACCCCCCCCCCCCCCCCCTTCCCCTCAAACCAAACCAAAAGACTCCCCCCCCCCCCCCCCCCCCCCACTCCCCTGAAAAAACCCAGAATCAAACCAACCAAAAACAAACAAAAAATAACTCCAAAAACAAGAACTTCAGAGCTCTAGTCCAGCAACAACAGCAACAACACCAGCAACAACACCAACACAATCTCAAAATCGACAACCTGGACACCCATCTCCCTAAAAGCACTCCTAGCAGAAAAGTGGGTCAGGTGCTCCGCGACTCATTTCAGGGGGGAGGGTCATGAAACAGGACGGTCCTTTAGCAAAGACTTCTGTTCTCTCCCTTTACTCTGTGAGGAGCTGGTTGGGGCATTAGGTGTGCATTGAATTTTTCAGGCTGTGTCCCTTTGGGAAAGTTTGAATCGGGCAGAGCCTATCCTCCAAGTTAATGAATGTCAAGAGAGTCTACTTCATATGTCACATTGGTTGATGGTGAAAAACAAAAAAAATATTAACGAGAAAAATATTTTCAAAGTTTAGTTTCCGGCATGGAAATCAGTGCAGAGAAGATCAAACTGATGACTAATAACACCAACGGCATTAGCACTGATATCAGGGTTAATGACCAGAAGCTGGAAACAGTTCAAAGCTTCAAGTACCTGGGAGCCATTGTATCCGACCAGGGATCCAAGCCAGAAGTAGTATGCAGGACTGCACAGACAATAACAGCTTTGTCAAAACTAAACACCATCTGGAGAGATAAGAATATCTCACTTATCTCCAAGATCAGACTAATGCGCTCCCTTGTCATATCTATATTTCTGTATGCCTGTGAATCATGGACCCTGACTGCAGATTTGGAGAGAAGAGTACAGGCAGTGGAGATGAGATGCTTTCGGAGACTCCTTGGCATCTCCTACAAAGACCACATAAGCAACGAAAGCGTGCATAACAGAATCCAGCAAACCATTGGACCCTATGAGAACCTTCTAACGATCGTGAAAAAGCGTAAACTTAAGTGGTATGGGCATGTCACAAGATCCCAAGGAATTACAAAGACAGTTTTGCAAGGCACTGTCCAAGGAGGAAGAAGAAGAGGCAGACCAAGGAAGAGCTGGGAGGATAACATCAGTGAATGGACAGGCCTAGAACTCAACAAAACCCTGAGAAAGGCAGAACAGAGAGAAGAATGGAGGGAACTGGTTGCTGAGTCTTTGAAGGTGCCCCCACGGTCGTCAGACTACGGGACAGATAGATAGATAGATAGATAGTTTCCGTCAAGTCTCTCTCTCTCCTCTCTCTCTCTCTCCCCCCTCCCTCTCTCTTGTCTCTCTGACAGCCCCCCAACCTCCCTCACACACACGCAGTATCCTCTCCCAAATGAACACACAGGCAGTTCTTAATTTTTCCCCAAAGTGGAAACTTTCTAAGCAGATTCGTGAACAACCACCGGGACTTCAAATGCAGAAACATGAGCGTGTACAGGTAATACAGCCACAAAGCCAAAGCAGTATTTTAGCTGTGGATCCCAATGAAACGTCAAACCCACGAAAAACAAACAACACACTCACACCAGCTTATTCTCAAAATTCACAAAGAAACGCACATACGCGCAAAGAAAACCCCCACTGGTCAACAAATAAAACTCACACACGCACACACACAAAACCAAACAAACACACCTCCTCCTCCTCCCCCAAATACCCACACACGCACACACACACACACCAGGAAAAAAACTTATATTCTTTTTCTTTGAGGAAGAGTAAGGTAAATGATTTGCCAGATGTCAAACTTCTGACAAGGCTTTAAAAAAACACAACTCTAAACACACACACACACGCATGTGCACGCGCACGCACACACTCACATTGTGATACAGAGAAAAAGGTGGAATGAGAATGGTAACATTGAGATATTCTCTCCTAGAAGAAATAAAAAACAAAGGAATCTATAAAGCGTGGAAGCTTGTAAAGCAAACAAATCAAAGCGCTTTGCATTCAAATCATTCATGTGCATGCAACCGTTCACAAATAAGATTAACAAATTATACATTTACACACACACACATACACACACAAATCCCATAGAGCATTTGTTGTAGTTCTTTTTGGATTTCAATTTGTTTTTAAAATTTCTGTTCTTGATCTGTTCATGTTAAGAATACTATTTCTTTTGTTATTACTATTTATTAGCGCTTTGATTTGTTGCTTTACAAGATTCAGCGCTATATAAATTCCATACATTATTATTATTATTACACACACAAGCGTGCACACGCATGCAGGGACACACATGCACACACACAGAGTAGATTTCTCTCTCTCATTCAGTCTCCTATTTTAGGGTTGTCTGGTATCACTTAAAGTGGAAAGATGCTAAAATTGAAGACTTACTTACCACACAAACACATACAAAAACACACACACACACACCAAATGCATCTATACTGAAAAAATATCAGGACAAGAATGTCATTCTCGCCCCCCACCCCCACCACTGCCACCACCACCATCACCACCAAAACAAACCCCAACAACAACAACAGATATTTACAAATATTGCTGACAGGCAGATACACACTGCACATAACAAGAAAGACATTTTCAGATGAAATACAAAGTGTTAACAGTCGCAAAACAAAAACAGCTGTAAAAGTTATGTTTGCATAATCACAATACATGATATTTGTTTTTTCAAGGTCAAAATATATCCCATGCCACCCCCCCCCCCCCCACCCCCAAAAAACCCCCCAACAAAACAAACAAAAAACCACCCAGAAAAAAACCAGAACAAAACCAACGACAACAAAAACCATAAAACAAATTCGCAAAAATGATTTCATCATCATCAACAACAACGACAAAAAACATCCAGTTGCACACAAGCACGCATGCACAGACTGTATTTCTGATACATATGGTGATCGTCATTCTTTTGAGTCATATCTGCACAGGAGAATCATTACATACGTGGATTCCCTGAAACGGATACAATAGGCACCTTTTGCCAGATGCTGCTGAGATTTGAACCCACAACTTCACAGACACATGGGATTGAAGTGGAACTGCTGTCTGATGTGTGGCCTGGGATGACCTCTGTCCAATGGTACGGTCAGCTTCTGTGTCCATCACCTCACATGCCCCCACTGCTGTCTGGCAGATGTTTCAAAATCCATGTTCGGTGTCTCAGGGCAAAGGTAAAAAGTTCTACTCTGTTGAGGATTTTCAGTTCATTCCGAAACAAACTGCAATCCTGATCAGCAGATCAGTGGTTTTCGATCAGACGGCGTGTATTGATACAGGGACACTTGGCGTATTGCATGAACAAAATAGGAAAACCCTTTTTGGAAAACACAACAACCCATAAATAAAACGATTCTGTACAATTAGTGAAGGATTTCAAATTCAGGTTTCATTCATATAACCACACAACAACAATGCAGCGTTAAAACATTTCCATGATTACAATTCTTTGTACAACCAAAGTAATCATGAAATAGAACCCCCCCCCCCCCCAAAAAAAAACCCCCAAAACCCCCAACAACAGCAAACAAACACCCCCCCCCCCACCCCTATTAAAAAAACAAACAAAAATGATTTTGAGTCAATTACAATTTTAGCCTTATCACTTGTGATGTGGCTGTGGTTACTATTTTTGTCCCATGTTTGTTTTAGTATGACTGATGCAAGACAGCTTTGATGTGACTAAGATCATACAGTTTGCTGTTTCAGAGTCATGATAAATATACAGAAAAAAAAATTCTTTATATAAAAAAAAACTAATCCCTCACGGAAGCTCAAGTGATGAAATGTATCATACAAGATCTTTGTGTGTGTGTGTGTGTGTGTGTGTGTGTGTGTGTGTGTGTGTGTGTGTGTGTTGTGTATGTGTGAGAGAGAGAGTGTGTGTGCATGCATGTGTGTGCATGCATGAGTGTGTGCATGAGTGTGTGCATGTGTGTGCGTACGTGTGTGTGTGGATAATTCAGTTTTCTTCTTACCTAGTACTGTGATTACATCTACAGGTGTGGAGATTATCATGCAATTTAGAAGTCACAGATCCATCAACTGATTTCAAAGTTTTGGGCAAAATGTTGATGGTACCAATGCCATAACACACTGGGTGGGGGAGGGAGGGGGGGTCACCCAGAACATGCACTCTGACTCCCACTCCTCCCACCTGGGAATCACAGCGAGATCGAAAGCACAACAACCAAACACACACACACACACACGCACACACGCACGCACGCACGCACGCACGCACACCACACACACACACACCACACACGCACACACGCACTTTAAGTGGAAAGATGTTAAAATTGAAGACTTACACACACGCACACACACGCACAACACACAGAGACTAACAACAACCACCACACAAACACTCACACCCCCCCCCCCCTCCCTCCCCCCC
Source organism: Rapana venosa (assembly GCA_028751875.1). Taxonomy (NCBI): domain Eukaryota; kingdom Metazoa; phylum Mollusca; class Gastropoda; order Neogastropoda; family Muricidae; genus Rapana; species Rapana venosa. Next base: position 10,199,952 of record CM054141.1, on the reverse strand, counting down.
AACCTCCCCCCCCCCACAAACCTCCCTTCCTCCCCCCACACACGCATACACACACTTATCAACAGATCCTTTCAGCCGCTCTCTTCGCCTTCCAGTCCGCCAAAAGTGCAGCAGGAGGTGGAAGGCTGTCTGGTGGCTGTCGCTGCCCTGCTTCCTGCCCAGTGTCTCCAGACAGTCGAGGAGGTCCAGCAGACCCTTGCCCTGCTGCCGGGCATCCTCCAGCACCTTGTACATGGGGCCGTCCCCAGGGCTGTCGCTGAGCCCCTTACACCTGCCGGCAACAACAACAGAGCTTAACAATCTTACACCTGCCGGCAACAACAAGCGACAAAGGTCAGAGCTAATGATCTTATACCTGCTGGCAACAGCAAAGGTCAGAGCTAACGATCTTATACCTGCCGGCAACAGCAACAAAGGTCAGAGCTTAACGATCTTATACCTGTCAGCAACAGTGACAAAGGTCAGAGCTTAACGATCTTATACCTGCCAGCAACAGCAAAGGTCAGAGCTAACAATCTTATACCTGTCAGCAACAGCAAGCGACAAAGGTAAGAGCTCAACAATCTTATACCTGCCGGCATTAACAAAGGTCAGAGCTAACGACCTGTAAGCAACAGCAAGCGACAAAGGTCAGAGCTAAACAATCTTATACCTGTCAGCAACAGCAAGCGACAAAGGTCAGAGCTAACGATCTGTCAGCAACAGCAGGCGACAAAGGTCAGAGCTAACGATCTTATACCTGCCAGTAACAGCAAGCGACAAAGGTCAGAGCTAACGATCTGTCAGCAACAGCAAGCGACAAAGGTCAGAGCTAACGATCTGTCAGCAACAGCAAGCGACAAAGGTCAGAGCTAACGATCTGTCAGCAACAGCAACAAAGGTCAGAGCTAACGATCTGTCAGCAACAGCAGGCGACAAAGGTCAGAGCTAACGATCTGTCAGCAACAGCAAGCGACAAAGGTCAGAGCTAACGATCTGTCAGCAACAGCAGGCGACAAAGGTCAGAGCTAACGATCTGTCAGCAACAGCAACAAAGGTCAGAGCTAACGACCTGTCAGCAACAGCAACAAAAGTCAGAGCTAACGATCTGTCAGCAACAGCAAGCGACAAAGGTCAGAGCTAACGATCTGTCAGCAACAGCAAGCGACAAAGGTCAGAGCTAACGATCTGTCAGCAACAGCAAGCGACAAAGGTTAGCAACAGCAAGCGACAAAGGTCAGAGCTAACGACCTTATACCTGCCGGCAACAGCAAGCGACAAAGGTCAGAGCTTAACAATCTTATACCTGCTGGCAACAGCAACAAAGGTCAGAGCTAACGACTTTATACCTGCCAGCAGCAGCAAGCGACAAAGGTCACAGCTAACGACCTATCAGCAACAGCAAGTGACAAAGGTCAGAGCTTAACGATCTGATACCTGTCAGCAACAAAGGTCAGAGCTTAACGATCTGATACCTGTCAGCAACAAAGGTCAGAGCTTAACGATCTGATACCTGTCAGCAACGAAGGTCAGAGCTAACGACCTGTCAGCAACAGCAAGCGACAAAGGTCAGAGCTAACGACCTCATACCTGTCAGCAACAGCAACAAAGGTCAGAGCTTAACGATCTTATACCTGCCGGCAACAGCAAGCGACAAAGGTCAGAGCTAGCAACCTGTCAGCAACAGCAAGCGACAAAGGTCAGAGCTAGCAACCTGTCAGCAACAGCAAGCGACAAAGGTCAGAGCTTAACAATCTTATACCTGTCAGCAACAGCAAGCGACAAAGGTGAGAGCTTAACAATCTGATACCTGTTAGCAACAAAGGCCACAGCTTAACAATCTTATATCTGTCAGCAACAAAGGTCACAGCTTAACGATCTTATACCTGTTAGCAACAAAGGCCACAGCTTAACAATCTTATATCTGTCAGCAACAAAGGTCACAGCTTAACAATCTTATACCTGTCAGCAACAAAGGTCACAGCTTAACAATCTTATACCTGTCAGCAACAAAGGTCACAGCTTAACAATCTTATACCTTTCAGTAACAGCAAGTGACAAAGGTCAGAGCTAACGATCTTATACCTGCCAGCAACAGCAAGCAACAAAGGTCAGAGCTTAACGATCTTATACCTAGCAGCAACAGCAAGCAACAAAGGTCACAGATAAACAATCTTATATGTGTCAGCAACAGCGACAAAGGTTACAGCTTAACAATCTTATACCTGTCAGCAACAAAGGTCAGAGCTAACAATCTTATACCTGTCAGCAACAAAGGTCAGAGCTAACAATCTTATACCTGTCAGCAACAAAGGTCAGAGCTAACAATCTTATACCTGTCAGCAACAAAGGTCTGAGCTTAACAATCTTATACCTGTCAGCAACAAAGGTCTGAGCTTACAATCTTATACCTGCCAGCATTAACAAAGGTCAGAGCTTAACAATCTTATACCTGTTGGCAACAGTAACAACAGCATCAGCGAGGTAACAAAAGAGAATGTTTACTCTAAAATTACTGTTTAATCTAACATACTGTACCGTGGCTCACTGATACAATAGCGACAGCGGTTTGCCATTTCTGCCTCGTAAACAATAAAGTCCGAAAGGACCAAAACTCTGAGAGTACTAGTGCCTTGTGCATGCGTAGAACCTTCCTCTTTTTCTCGGCAGCTTATTGCCCGCTCGCCTCGTGCTCTCTGAGCAGATAAGTTTGTTTGTTTTCTTTTCTAGCATTTGACTGATTATTGTTGCTTGCTTTTGATGTCTTGCGTATGTTTTCGTTTAAGGGAGATTTGCATGTTTGTTTGTTTGTTTGTGTTTTTTTTTCTTGTCTGGTTTTTTTTCTTTTAAAATTTATTTTATCTTATTTTATTGAAATATTATTTTCTAAATATTTTTTAAAGTATTTTTTTCATTGTGCAAACATACTACTAACCCAGCCGTTGCCTGGTCCTAAGTCCAGGATGAGAAATGGGGAAGGTTGTGCGTTGGGCTAGCAACCCGCCACGTCAAAATAGCTTGCTACAGAAACGCCAACAAAATCTAATAAAAAGGCTGGAGGGATTTTGTTGGCGCCTTGTGTCCCGACACATGGGATGAAGAGGATTAAGTAAGTAAGTAAGTAAACATACTACTAGCTTCTTGTGAGCTTGTGGTCCTGTCTCAATCCCTGTCTCCACCAATGTGGTAGTGGTGGTTTTTTTGTGGGTTTTTTTTCATTTCTCGGTAGGGGCTCCAAGGTTCACCAAAAATTATAAGATTTTTCTGTATGCAACCGTTTTTACCCAACACAAAGGTAGCCACATTCCGACTTCAGGAATGTTGTTTGGTGGTGTTTTTTTTCTGGTTTGTTTTAGTAGCTTAGTATACTCAAGTGGAGAGACAACCTCCCCTGGCCTTACCAAATGAGCATTTTGTAATGAAACGTGTAGCATTATTATTATTATGCCACAAAGTTATATGTATTAAGTGACAGCCATGCAGACAAACATATCTACGAATGATTATTAACGGAATCATACCTCCAAACATAAACATTAACATGCCTGCGCACAGACACATGACCGAACACACACACACATGCACATAGACACACATAATTATGCACACACACCACAAACACCCACACAACACCCCCCCCCCCCCCCCACACACACACACAACACAGTCCAGCAAGTGGACAAAAAACACAAACAGTCTTAGGTTCAATTCCACTCCAACACACACTCTCTCTCTCTGTCTCTCTCTCTCTCTCATATATCCCTAAGGGCAGGGACTGGAGGACAAAAAAAGCACATGGGTGCTTATTCATTATCCTCGAAGTAAAAGAATTTGTCATTGTCAACCCCTGGCCCCCCCCCCCCCCCCCCCCCCCCCCCCACACACAATCCCCCACCCCCCAACCCACACATACACCCCCCCACCCCACCCACAACACAAATACCCCCCCCCCCCCCCCCCAACACACACAAATGATATATACATACTTGTACTCCGTGTGGAGGACGTCATTGTGATCCCAGTCCAAAAACTCACAGCCACACAAATGATATAGATATATACATACTTGTACACCCACACAAATGATATAGATATGTACATACTTGTACACCCACACAAATGATATAGATATGTACATACTTGTACTCCCACACAAATGATATAGATATACACATACTTGTACACCCACACAAACGATATAGATATATACATACTTGTACTCCCACACAAATGATATAGATATATACATACTTGTACTCCCACACAAATGATATAGATGTATACATACTTGTACACCCACACAAATGATATAGATATATACATACTTGTACTCCCACACAAATGATATAGATGTATACATACTTGTACTCCCACACAAATGATATAAATGTATACATACTTGTACACCCACACAAATGATAGAGATATACACAACATACTTGTACTCTGTGTGGAGGACGATATATACATACTTGTACTCCGTGTGGAGGACGATATATACATACTTGTACTCCGTGTGGAGGACGATATATACATACTTGTACTCCGTGTGGAGGACGATATATACATACTTGTACTCCGTGTGGAGGACGATATATACATACTTGTACTCCGTGTGGAGGACGATATATACATACTTGTACACCCACGCAAATGACATAGATATATACATACTTGTACTCCGTGTGGAGGACGATATATACATACTTGTACTCCGTGTGGAGGACGATATATACATACTTGTACTCCGTGTGGAGGACGATATATACATACTTGTACTCTGTGTGGAGGACGATATATACATACTTGTACTCTGTGTGGAGGACGATATATACATACTTGTACTCCGTGTGGAGGGCGATATATACAACATACTTGTACTCAGTGTGGAGGACGATATATACAACATACTTGTACTCCGTGTGGAGGACGATATATACAACATACTTGTACTCTGTGTGGAGGACGATATATACAACATACTTGTACTCTGTGTGGAGGACGATATACACAACATACTTGTACTCTGTGTGGAGGACATCGTTGCGATCCCAGTCCAGCAGTTCCACAGCCACACAAATGATATAGATATACACACAAATGACATATAGATATACACAACATACTTGGGCTCCCACACAAATGATATAGATATATACACACAAATGATATAGATATATACACACAAATGATATAGATATACACAACATACTTGTACTCTGTGTGGAGGACGATATACACAACATACTTGTACTCTGTGTGGAGGACGATATACACAACATACTTGTTCTGTGTGGAGGACGATATACACAACATACTTGTTCTCTGTGTGGAGGACGATATACACAACATACTTGTTCTCTGTGTGGAGGACGATATACACAACATACTTGTTCTCTGTGTGGAGGACGTCATTACAATCCCAGCCCAGCAGTTCCACAGCCACACAAATGATATAGATATACACAACATACTTGTACTCCCACACAAATGACATATAGATATACACAACATACTTGTACTCTGTGTGGAGGACGATATACACAACATACTTGTCCTCTGTGTGGAGGACGTCATTACAATCCCAGTCCAGCAACTCACTCACACCCACACAAATGACATATAGATGTATACACACAAATGATATAGATATACACAACATACTTGTACTCCCACACAAATGACATATAGATATACACAACATACTTGTACTCTGTGTGGAGGACGATATACACAACATACTTGTACTCTGTGTGGAGGACGATATACACAACATACTTGTACTCTGTGTGGAGGACGATATACACAACATACTTGTCCTCTGTGTGGAGGACGTCATTACAATCCCAGTCCAGCAACTCACTCACACCCACACAAATGACATATAGATGTATACACACAAATGATATATAGACATATACAACATACTTGTACTCTGTGTGGAGGACGTCATTGCGATCCCAGCCCAGCAGTTCCACAGCCACACAAATGATATAGATGTATACAACATACTTGTACTCTGTGTGGAGGACGATATATACATACTTGTACTCTGTGTGGAGGACGTCATTGCAATCCCAGCCCAGCAGCTCCACAGCCACGGCGTGCCAGGTGATCCTGTCGAAGGCGTACTGCTGGTCAAAGCGTCTGCTCAGCTCCAGGGACGCCTGCCGGCTGTTCATCAGGTCCTTCAAGGCTCGGATGCTGTCCTCCTCCTCAGCTTCCCTGCCTACCTCTGGGGGACAGTTTTGAATTTATTTATTTATTTATTTTTTTTAAATTTTATTTCCACCCCAACACCAACACACTCTCTCTCTGGCCACCTCTGGGGGACAGTTTTAAATTTTATTTATTATTTCTTTCTTTTTTATTTTATTTCCACCCCAACACACACACACACTCTCTCTCTCTCTGGCCACCTCTGGGGACAGTTTTAAATTTATTTATTTACTTATTTCTTTTTTATTTTATTTCCACCCCAACACACACACACTCTCTCTCTCTCTCTGTCTCTCTCTCAGTTTTAAATTTATTTATTTCTTTTTATTTTATTTCCACCCCAACACACACACACTCTCTCTCTCTCTCTCTGTCTCTCTCTCTCTCTCAGTTTTAAATTTATTTATTTCTTTTTTATTTTATTTCCACCCCAACACACACACACACACTCTCTCTGTCTCTCTCTCTCAGTTTTTAATTTAATTTATTTATTTTTTATTTTATTTCCACCCCAACACACACACACTCTCTCTCTCTCTCAGTTTTAAATTTCTTTCTTTCTTTTTTATTTTATTTCCACCCCAACACACACACACACACTCTCTCTCTCTGTCTCTCAGTTTTCAATTTAATTTATTTCTTTTTTATTTTATTTCCACCCCAACACACACACACACTCTCTCTCTCTCTGTCTCTCTCAGTTTTAAACTTTTCTTTCCTTTTTATTTTATTTCCACCCCAACACACACACACACTCTCTCTCTCTGTCTCTCTCTCTCTCTCAGTTTTTAATTTAATTTATTTCTTTTTTATTTTATTTCCACCCCAACACACACACACACACACTCTCTCTGTCTGTCTCTCTATCTCTCATATATCCCTAAGGAATGTTATTTACTGTTGTTTTTTTAAATCTCTCTCCCGAGGATAATGAAAGAAGCACTTGCGTGCTTATTTAAAAATAAAAAAAATCCAGTCCCCGTGTGTATGCAGTTTTGTGAATTTTGTCATCCCTTCTCCACCGGCGCACTATGGCCTACTCTTCCGAAAAGCGGAACAGGTTTTAACATGTGCGCAAGATGTTCTGCGAGTGTTTGCATACAGGACCTCGGTTTATAGTCTCATCCGAAGGACTGTTGGGGAGAGTGGAGTCGGCACTGATGTTAACTCCAGAGGGAAAATCCTCCTGAACGAGATTTGAACCCGGGTCAGCAGATCACGAGCGCAGTGCTCACTCTAACCACGAGGCTATCCTGTTCCCCCAGGAAAAGAGCATTGTGTTGTTGTTGTCGTTGTCGTTGTTGTTGTTGCTGCTGTTGCTGTTGTTGTTGATGATGTTCTTGTGCATTCCCCAGCTTAACACTCTGGGGGGGTCATCGTTGTTTACAGAAATTCATGCGTAACACAAGAAAAAAAAAAATAATGAATAACAATGGACATATCGCATATTTTGGATATCCACATATCTGGCATCAATCAATCATTTCATGATGCGTACTGGTTGACAGAAAAGACAACACTTGTGTTCTTGATTCGTATGAAGATGATAACAATTTCCAAACAATTTTGCCATTCTTGAAATCACACATTTTCAATGTTTTGTGAATATTCCCATTCCTGAAGCAGTGGAAACGATGCTTTTAAAACTGCTGACTACACACATGTTGGAAACAAATCATGAAAAAGAGAAATCTGAAAAAAAATATAAAGAAAGGCACTCTCTCTCTCGATCTCTCTCTTTCTATATATCTATCTATATACAGACATACACATATATATGTGTGTGTGTACGCATATTCCGTCCATCTGACGGAATATGCGCACTCACACATACACATATATATGTATGTATGTATGTATGTACACATATATATATATATATGTGTATGTATGTGTGATGGACGGAATATTGTGAGGAGTTATACTCGCATAGAGCAACTGGAGATTCTGAAGTGCTGAATGTCCCACCGTCACCCGAAACAGCCTCATGTAGTTTACTGAGAGAGGAAGCTGTAAAAGCAGTCTCATCTCTAAAACCGGGAAAATCTGCAGGTGCTGATAATGTCCCAGCTGAAATGGTGCAAGCAGGAGGTGATCCATGTATAGACGTACTCCATCGAATCTGCAACAAGATCCGGCAGACTGGAGTATGGCCAAAAGCGTGGACACAATCCCTTATAATAACACTTCCTAAAAAAGGCAACCTCCAACAATGCCAGATCTACCACACCATTAGTCTCATCAGTCACCCAAGCAAAGTGATGCTGAAGATCTTACTGAACAGGCTCAAACCACAGGCTGAAAGAATCATTGCAGAAGAACAAGCTGGTTTCAGACCTGGACGCAGTACAACAGAGCAGATCTTCAACATTAGACTCATCATGGAAAAATATCTCCAGCATCAACAGAACCTCTACCATGTCTTTATCGATTTTAAGAAAGCATTCGACAGAGTTTGGCACGCTGCACTGTGGGCAACTATGAACCTCTACAACATCAATGCCAACCTGATTAAAGCCGTACAGAGCCTCAATGAGAATGCAACAAGTGCAGTGTTTCACAACAACAACATAGGTGATTGGTTTCGGACGACGGTCGGTGTGCGCCAGGGCTGCCTGCTCTCCCATACTCTCTTCAATCTATTTCTTGAGAGAATCATGGAAGAAGCACTAGAAGAACATGAAGGAACAGTGAGTATTGGAGGGAGAACAATCACAAACTTGCGCTTTGCTGATGATATTGATGGATTAGTTGGTCACGAGCAAGAACTAACAGACTTGTGAACTGCAAAGAAGAAAAATCAACAAAATTTGGTATGGAAATCAGCGGGGAAAAAACAAAAGTGATGACAAACAGCAACTTCACATCAGAAATCAAAATGAAAGACCAGAAACTTGAAAAAAATGTCCACAGATTCAAATATTTGAATCTATCGTGACAGACGAGGGGGATCAAAACCAGAATTACTGTCAAGACTTGCCCAGAATTACTGTCAAGACTTGCCCAGACCTCCACGTGGGACTCCCGGGGTATGCTTGCAAAGCGAGCATTGCAAGAATAGGATCCCTGCCCTCCAACCAGGCATGTCGTAAGAGGCGACTAAGGTGGAACCCTTCCTCCAGGTTGGGGGTTGGGCAACACAGGGCTAACAACCCTGTCCCGTAAAAGAAGAGAAGTTACGGAAACAGCAACAGAGAACATTTCTATTTTTGTGTGCGAAGGACCTCCTGGGTCCAGTGAGACTCGTATGAATGCTGATGGCCAAATCCGAGAGACCAAAAGCAACGTGAAGAAGAACTGTAGAAAGTGAGATGAAGGCCATGCAGCACTCTTGGGGATCAGTGACTAGGTTGGCCCAGGATAGGCAGGAGTGGAAGCGCTTTGTTGCTGCCCTACACACCACTGGGTGTAATGGTTAATGGTGGTGGTTGCCCAGACCACAGCTGCAATGACCATGCTCAAACCCATCTGGAGCAAAAGAAAAATCGCCATCAATTCCAAAATCAGACTGATGCACTCTCTGGTCATGTCAATCTTCTTATATGCATGTGAATCATCGACCCTCACAGCAGACTTAGAGAGCAGAATAAGAGCTGTAGAAAAATGGTGCTTCCAAAGACACTTAGGAATCTCGTACAAAGACCACATCATGAATGAAGAAGTCAAGAGACGCATCCGCAACGAAATCGGGCCCTGTACTGACCTTCAAACACTCGTCAGACAATGAAAACTGAAGTGGTTTGATCATGTCACATGCTCTTCTGGTCTTGCTAAAACAATCCTACAAGGCACAGTGAGAGGAGGAAGAAGAAGAAGAGGCAGACAAAGGAAGAGATGGGAGGACAACATTCGAGAGTGGACAGACATGGAGCTGAGAGACACCCTGAGGGCGGCTGAGAGACGAGAGGACTGGAGAAAGGTGGTTGACAAAGCTTCAAAGGCGCTCCAAAGGATTCGGAATCTGAGGGATTGGTGACGTGACGACGTGTGCACATGCATGTGCGCGTGCGTGCATCTATTAACTACATATGTGGTATAAGAAAATGTACTGAAAAATTAATGAATGTCCATTAAATGTACAGATGAGAAGCCCCAAGGAAAAAAAAAGATACAGTACAGTTGTGAAAAAACATCTTGGGAAAAAGAACAACTCGTGAGACAGAGAAAAAAAAGGGAAGTGATGAAGGGAGGAAAAGAGAGGAGGGGGGAGGGAGAGAGAGACAGAGAAAGAGAGAGGGAGTGACAGACAGAGAGAGGCAGACAGACAGGGAGAGAGAGGACCAAATTTTGCCAAACAGAACCAAAAAAACACATAAAAAGATGTATCACCCCCAATAACAACACTGACCCCCCTCCCACACCCCTTCTGACCCCCACCCCCCTGACCTCCCTCCATCATCCCCAAACCAACCTCTCTGTTGCACACTCTCCCTCTGTGTGCGTGGGTTCGACACATCGGTGCGAGGAAGCAGTTCTGATTCCCTGCAGTCCACTGGTATACCCACTGCCGACTCATCAGACCAGCCTTCCTCGCGCTTTTGCTCCTTCTCCTCCCCTTCCTGCGCCGATGGTGGTATCTGGATCCTTTCCTCAGAAGACCAAGTGTTGCTGCCTGCTCTTCCGTTCAGAAGAGGGGCTGCTGTGAACCCCCCCCAAAATAAAAATTTGAATCACAAGTTTTGAACAATAAAATGTGTTTCTTATGTTGATTGGAACACGGTTTAGAAAATTAAAAAAAATCTTTTAGATTAGATTCTCCCCATAGAGGTGTTGGGGGAACTGTCAGTGTAAAAAGCATCCCCCACCTTCTGGAAATTCTGTGCTAGAAAAGTCCTCTCTTCTATCCCTCTCTTTGTTCCTGCCTTGTTCCTTTTCTTCCTGTCACCTCCTTCTTGTCTGTTTTCTGCATTCGTGGTCCATTCTCCGGTCTTTTTTCCCTCAGAAAGACTGAAAAAGATAACGATTCTCTCCCATGCCGAAGTCGGATGCGCTGGGCCTGACTTGTCAGATGCTTAACAGCAGTGTGATGCAGTTTCGCTCATATGACAGACAACAATAGTTGCTGTCTGAGCGTTCCACGAGGAAGAAGAAGATTTTCCCCTAAAACCTCCCTTCCCCAAACAAAATGCACAGACAGACAGACATACAGACACACACACACCCACACCCACGGGGGGACAGGATAGCCTAGTGGTCAGAACATTGTGGTCGCAATCTGATGACCTGGGTTCGATTCCCGTTCAAGGGGATATTTTCCCCTGGAGTTAACCTCAGTGCAGACTCCACTCTCCCCAAAAGTCCGTCAGATGAGACTATAAACCGAGGTCCTGTGTGCGAACGAACGCAGAACATCTTGCGCTCATGTTAAATCCTGTTCCGCTTTTCGGAAGAGTAGGCCATTGTGTGCCGGTGGGAACAGATGACAGAATTTACAAAGCAAATAAAACAAAATATAAAAAAAAAAAAAAAAAAACAAACCCGAACACACACAACTGTATCATAATTTTAAAAACATAAGTTCTATTAAATATCGAATAGAAAAAAATAAAATAAAATTAAAAAAAAAAAACCAGGAACAACAAAAAAACAATGTCAACACTGACATTTCCATAATATAAATAAATATAGTATCTAAAAAACAACAAATAACTAAATGATGCCAAGAGTTGTATTACAAAACAGCGAATCGTTTTAAAGATTGCAAAGACGAAAAAATCACAACACAACCACATCAACACTAAATTCACAACAAACATCACAATAAAATGATAAAAACAAACACCCCTAATACTACATCAATGCTACCAACAGTCACTGTTAATTGGGTGGACAATATCTCGCCGAAGTCGGTTTGTAGAAGCACGTCCCCATAAATGACGACCACAAGCACTACACCACCACACCCCCACCATGAATCACACAATACACACACACACACAAACAACTAACACACCAACACCACTCGACTCAGAATCATTTAACACCTTTTACACAAAAAGGTACAAACCATAAACAACTCACACACTAGTTTCAAATACATTAGGTATCCCAAACTAACACCTAGGGGGCACCAGAACATCACACTCTAGCCACATCAGACTCATTCCCACCTGGACATCACTGTCAGATTGAAATTGCACACTGAATGAGAAGTTTGCGTGTATGACTGGTTTTAAGTACCTCGCCGTATAGGCAGCCATACTCCGACTTCAGAGGATTTTTTTCTCTTTTAAAAAGGAGAGTGCAGGTTGTTATGTTAAGAGCTTGTCATGACTGAAGGCAATCTCAACACAACTAGTGAGTTAAAAAAAACAAAGGTAAAGGAGTCCCATAACCTATAAGGTCGTAGGGGAGCGAGGCGTCAGAGACCTCACTTCTCTAGAGCCAGCATATTGAGGGCGGTGCCCATCTCCTATCCCTCGCTGCTTTACCTTCCCTGACCCTAAAGAGGGCAGGTACCCATTTACAGCTGGGTGAACTGGGGGAACTGTACTGAAGCCAAGGCGCGCAAACGGTCACCCATCCAACTGGTAACCACGCTCGACGCTGCTTAACTTGGCTGGGGGAAAGCGAGTGCTCCGACCACTGAGCTATCCCGTTCCCATTCTAGTGAGTAGGCCATGGCAATTAGCTTGACATCAATAACTGACACAGCTTTTGACCTGGGCCATTACTGAATTACAGCAGTCATCTGTGCCTCACAGTCCTTTGAAGGAGACTGTAAACCGAGGTCCTGTGCTGCAAACCCTCACAAGAACATCTTCCACACACCACGATAAGAACCTGTTCCCCTCTAGGAAGAGTAGGCCACTTTGTGCCGGTAGGAACGGTTGATAAATCTTTTTGTTTTTGTTTTTTTGGAATGCATGCACACTGGAGTCGTGTTTAGACACCATCCCTGAAGTTGCAATACGGCGACCTTATTGTAGGGGACGGGATAGCTCAGTGGTCGGAGCACTCGCTTTCCCCCAGCCAAGTTAAGCAGCGTCAAGCGTGGTTACCAGTTGGATGGGCGACCGTTTGCGCGCCTTGGCTTCAGTACAGTTCCCCCAGTTCACCCAGCTGTAAATGGGTACCTGCCCTCTTTAGGGTCAGGGAAGGTAAAGCAGCGAGGGAGAGGAGATGGGTGCCGCCCTCAATATGCTGGGCCCTAGAGAAGTGAGGTCTCTGACGCCTCGCTCCCCTACGACCTTATAGGTTATGGGACTCCTTTACCTTTACCTTTTACCTATTGTAGGTAAAATCCGGTCGCATTTGCAAAATCTCACTATTGATGAACCTCGGTGCTCTATGCCAGGACCCCCCCCCCAAAAAAAAAAAAAAAGATTTTTTTTTCTCCATGGTTTTAATGTCTATATTCACCTGTATGTGATTTAGACCTGTAGGTAAAAAAAAATCTGTCATCTATTGATGAAAGGAGAGGGGAGCATACAGGACCCCAGGAAAGACTACAGTAACCTGACCCAGGCCAAAAGCTGTGTCAGTTATTGATGTCAGCTAATTGCCAAGGCCTACACTAAAATGTTGTTATGTTGTAAAATGTGTTGAGATTGCCTTCAGCCATGACAAGCTCTTAACATAACAACCTGCACTCTTCTTTTAGAGGAGAAAAAAATCCTCTGAAGTCGGAGTATGGCTGCCTATTTGGTGAGGTACTTGAAAATAGTCATACACGCAAACTTCCATCCGGTGTGCTTCCTATCTCACAGTGATTCCCAGGTGGGATGAGTGAGTCAGAGTGCACGTTCTGAGTGACCCCCAGAGTGTAAAGCTGGGGAACGCACCACAACAACTACTACAGTAACCTTTCCCGCTGTGGAACGATACATAGACTTCAACCGCTGACGTTATAGTATTGCTGAGACTCGTGCAATACGCTCTGAACATCCCAGGATTTTAGTACTCACCTAATAGGATGAAGATGACAGTAGAACCAAGGACAATGGTTAAAACCATAGAACCTGGAAGGAAAAGAAAAGACTTTAAATTATAAAAAAAAATATATTGTTCATACATAGCTGTATATTGGTGTGGCAGTAGGCCCAAATATCTGTTTTGATTCTTTTTTTAATATTTATTTATTTTTTTTAATTCTTCTATATCGAGGATAATGGAATAAGCACTCATGTGGTTTTTTACATCCAGTCCCCGTGTGTATGCGGTTTTGCAAATTCTATCATCTGTTCCCACCGGCACACAATGGCCTACTCTTCCGAAAAGCGGAACAGGATTTAACGTGTGCACAAGATGTTCTGCGTGCGTTCGCACACGGGGCCTCGGTTTATAGTCTCACCCGAAAGACTTTTGGGGAGAGTGGAGCTGCACTGATGTTAACTCCAGGGAAAAAAAAAATCCCCCTTGAACAGGAATCGAACCCAGGTTGTCAGATTGCGAGCGCAATGTTCTAACCACTAGGCTATCCTGTCGATTCTTCTCGACCATTATCTTTGTTTTGATGCTTGCCGCATTCTCTGATAAAATCGTTAGTTTTCTGTCTGAATCTATTTTCATGAAAAATACATTTACAAGAATGTTTCCCTCTTCTTTTCTGGTCATGGCGCATGGCTTAGTCAGAAGCTGGTCAGTAACACCCTAAAAATGTAGCAAACAACACTCAAAATCCTCACTTTCCAGAACAATACACAGGGGACATCATTTGCACATGGGAAATAACTCTGCTACATGTCTTAGTAGTGTATACAGTTTAAAAACCCCTCAGAAAAAAGCCTTGTTTTGTCAGGTACATAATAAAGACATACAACTGGGCAAGTTTTTTTGTGGAGCAAACCGGCATTTTGTGACTCACACCTACCCCACATATGTCTGGACGTAACAACACTGTGCAAGTTAAAGAAAGAAAAACTGCTAGGAATAAAACTAGACAGATTTAACTACAAAACGATATGCATCATACCCCCCCGAATTTTTTTTCCATTCTCTCAGTTGATATTTGTACTCTATGGGTCTGAAATCAAAAT